>CM054123.1:102872741-103262741 GCA_028751855.1 Ambrosia trifida | reverse complement strand
AGGTTAAATTAGTAATTGTACCAATCCCTTTTTCCTTCAATTTTTTTTACGTTCAATTGCTCAGACAATTCTCATAGATTAGGTCAACATTCCCTGAATTTCATTCGAATTATTCAACATAATTCTCTTTATTCAGTTTGTTCAACGATACCTTGTATAATCTTCAACCATTGCAATTGTAGGTTCATTTGATTTTGATTCAACATCAACATAATTTGTATTGCTAGTTTTAGCCCCACCAGAGGCTCCAATTTTAGAATATTGTTGATGATGAAAGTAAGAAATGTGTATATTGATAGGATCCTGAAACGAGTGGTTAAGCCCGATGCTATGTGGTTGGGGTTCTGTGATGATTTCTAATTTTATGTTAGGGAAGTTTAAAGAGAAAAATTATCATGCTCAGAAGGTTATTGGGTTCATGATGATTTGTTATTGTAAGTTGGGGCAGTTTAAAGAGGAAAATTATCATGTTTAGAAGGATAATGGGTTGAAGTTAGATTCTAGTGTAAGAACATTTTTGGAGCTTCTTCAAGAGCTGTTTGAACGTAATAGATTTGTTGACGCTTATGATTATTGTGTTAGGATTAATGATTTTTGGATTTATTTTTTGTTGCTTGTTATAATTTGCTAATATTCTGATTGTTGGGTTGGCTTCTAGAGGGTATGTTGATGAAGCCCTCCAAGTGTTTGATATAATGCTTGAGAGAGGTGTCCTACATGTATGTCATTTGTGGAATGCACTTGTATTTGGTTTTTGTAAGATGAAGAGAGTTAAAGAGGCTAAGTTATTGAGTATGGAAATGAAGCCTATGGTTTTTTGTCGATAAGGTTATGTACACTAGTCTTATTAACGGTTACTCGAAGAACAAGAAAGCGAAAATGGGAGTGAGATTGTTTTATAAAATGTTCAAGATTGGTTGTCAACCATATCATTATACTTACAACACATTGATGCAAGGAAACTGTCCTAAAAACCATAATCGGACCAATGAAGATAGTCATTGTGATGAAGAGAGTCATAATGATTAAGATAACAACGACGAATGAAGTTTTTTTTTTTATTTCACTAGTTTTAGTTTGAATATTGTATTCATGTACTATGAATATTAAATATTAAACATTTAACATTTGGTTGAATCTGAACTTTTGTTTTATCGTTGGATTTTATAGTTTTATAATTTATTACTTAGGTGTTCAAATATTATTATCTATTTAGGCTTGTTTTCTTATTTGTTATCAAACTATATTTGTGAAGTGTGTTTGTTTTACACATGTGTAATTGTCTGTTTTACATGTGTGTAAATTGTTCACTAGCATTTCTGTATTTCTGTTTTACACATTCAGATCTGATTTACACATGCGTAAACTGTTTATTAACACTATTATGATCTACATATGTGTAAACATTCATATCTATGCTTTATTGAATTTAACTATTATGATGTACATATGTGTAAAACTTGATAACTACGTTCTTTTTGTTAACTGTTATGATTTACACATGTGTAAATCTTCAAATATATGCTTATTATTTTAAACTATAATGATTACACTTTTCTAAATCTTTATAACGATGCTTATTATTTTTAACTATCATGATATACCCTACAAATGTATAGACCTTCATATCTTTATCAAATCTTCCATTAGTATTAACACTATAGTGGGTAGATTTAAAGCCTAGCAATACCACCATTCAAGCAACTGAACGTAATAATATATTATCGATTTAAATTTTGGTGGTTTATGCCACGGTCCGAACATTATCATACATACGTGTTTGTTTTCTATTGTGTCAACTTATATTTACATATATGTGTAGTGATTTATACATGTGTAAATTGATCCACGTCACATATTTGTATCTATTTTACATACGTGCAACTAAATTACGCATGTGTAAAGTATTCACTATCCCATATGTGTGTCTTTTTTTACATAGGTGTAATGGATTTACAAATGTGTAAAGTGTTCACCACACATATCGATGTATGTTTTACACATGCGTAGCTGAATTACACATGTGTAAATTGTTTTATTTCACATATTTGTGTCTGTTTTATATATGTAAGTTGATTTACACATGTATAAATTGTTCACCATCATATATCTACATCTCTTTTACATATGTTCAACTGCATTACACGTGTGTAAATTGTTCACTATCACCTTTTTTAATTTTGTTTGACACATTTGCATCTAAATTGCATATGTGTGAATTGTTTAGTACCACTTATTTATTTCTTTTTGACATATGTAGATTTGTATTACACATATGTAAATTTTGTTCACTACCATTTATCTATTCATGTTTTACACAGTTGCGGTTGAATTACACATATGTAAACAATGAATTAAACCAATGTAGTGCAAACTGTGAATTAAACCAATATAGTGCAAACTGTGAATTAAACCAATATAGTGTTATGCCAAAAATCGTAAGTATTATTTTGATCAACAAGTATGAATTAAACCAAGATAGTATCATCCAAATATCAAATACATTAAATTGCCCAACAAGTCATAATCATTAACAGGCGGGAAGCATGATAACATAAAAACAAAAGTTATAATCCTTTATATATGTTAACCAAAACAAGTCATAATCCATAATATCATCTAGTCTTTTGGTTTCTCTCAAACTCCAATGATTTCTTTATCGCATCTTCTCGGTGAATAATTGCATTCAAGAGTATAATCTTCGCATCGTATTTCTTTCTAAGAAAATTCAGTTGTGCTTTCAATCTCTTGCTTTTCCTTAGTTTGAAGTCGCATTCCTACTTCTTCAGAAGCTTTCTTATACATTTGCATGTGTCTCGTCACACTCCCCAATCAATATTGTTTAGCACTGTTAATGTAAAAGACTGTAATTAAACAACATGTTGGTAGAAATGTACACAAAAGCTTACTTACACATGTGTAAACAACTTATTTACACAGGTGTAAATTGCTTAATTACACAAATACAATAATAACTAAGATGATTTACACATGTGTAAATATTTTTTAAACTTAAGCATGATGATGTACACATGTGTAAACTTACATATATATGATTTTTTGTTTGTTTACCACTCGTTGATGCTTCTATTAAAGCTATATAATGCAATTAAAGAGCATTTTCAATATGTGTAAGTAGCGATCATCGAAGACAAGCAAATATAGTGTTTTAATATAAGATATATCAAGCTTACAATAAATATTTGGAAAAATCCCAAATTATGTGCTTACTACTCAAACAAAACCAACCCAATATACATTACGACAATTCATCAAACACCTCATAGGCAACTATTCAAACAAAATAAACTTAATAGACACTTAGACATTTCATCAAACACCTTATCTACAATTACTCAAACCCACCTTAAATGTTGTTCAATTTCATTAATGCTAGAAAAATTCTGCTATGAAACCAACAAAATAGGGGAACACTAATATATTTAATTGCTTAGAAAATCAAAACAACAAAATACATTTATCAGTTGCTAAACAATTACAATTACTTAAACAATGTGCAACATTCAATCAAACAATCAAATGAAATAAATGAAGCTACAAGAAGCAATCGATATAACCAATCTTCAAGAAAGATGAGTAAATGTATCTGAATTCAAGCAGGGCTCGTCTTCTCCAGTTTTCTTCGATGGCATTTAGGGCACCACCAACGTCACTTGTTATTTCTCAAGTTCCAGATCTGAATTATGGATCAACATAAGCTTCTATTCTTCTGAATCATGTTTGAAGGTGTGTTTCAATGAAGAACAGACCATTGCAGATAGACGAAAGTTGATGAGTCAAGGTATGTTAAGATATGAATTGTGGATTTGGGAACAATAATGAAGATAATTTTCTTTGACGAAGTTGCCCTTCTAGGTTTCCAGCTTGCTTATTTTTTATTCTTATATCCATCTTTTAATCTTAGTCTTTGATGAAAGTAGATCAATGGATGAAAATTGTTCTCAAGGTTCTCACAAAAAATCATGTTCTCAAGATAACCCTTCCCTATATATATATATATATATTGTGCATTCAGATGAAGATGATTAAAGATATTAAAAAATAACTAAATCATGTGTTGGATTGTAAATACATTAGTGTATGTTCAAAGCCTTTTAATTAAGTATTTTTATTAATTTTTTAATATAGATCCATGGTTCCTCTTGTGCAATTAAATCAGCAAGACTGTTCATCATCTCATATGATAATGACAGACTAAAAAATACATAAATATTGAGTGTCTAGAGTAATGGTAACAGATACTGAAATCAGATTTTGGATACATTAATTGTTGTTTAATGATAGTTGCTGTCATGGTCCTTGTGGTGACTAATATCTATTTTAAATCCATTTAGGGTGTTTTTTATTTGTATAGAAGTTTAGAATTGTCAAACTTTTGGATTATAATTTTACTTACAAAATCATAATCAATCATCATTTTATGTCGGTCCTTGAATGTTTGTCTTATATACATCACTTCACATCGATGTTAAACAAATGAATAACTTGAATCTATCGCATGTTGTGTTCCTTCTAATCATGTGTTCGGTAATTTAAATAGTTATGCTTGTAACATCTTCGATCATGGAAATATTGAGGTGCCATGTATATGACCGTTCAATAGCTCATGATACTAATAAATTTGATTTATTATAAGTTTATAAATTAAACTAGATTGCGTCTGCCGCGGGTTATGGCGGGGCAATCTGGTGACAACTTTTTTGTTAAGAGGTAGACACTACTAGAAAAAAACCCTTTCTTGACGCGCATTGCGCGTCATGAAAGGGTGTTTATGACACGCAAAAAAACGTCATTATAGGCATAGTCATAAAAATAATATGACATGCAAACGCGTGTCATCTTTTCATGACACGCATTAATGACACTCGTTGTTGACACGCATTTATGACACGCGTTTTTGACACTACCTTATGACATTCATTTTGCGTGTCATGCTTTTTTTTTCCTAAAAAAAAATTTATTACGTATATTATTAATAATTGCTGCTGATTTTCTTATAATAACCTGCACTAATAAGCTACAAATCAATAAATTTCCCCATAATAATATGCATATATTATATATACCAAAAAACCATTACAATATAAGTATTTGTCGATTTCTACGACAAGTATTAAATGGTTACAAAAATATCGTGTCAATAAATTACGTTGTCTAGACTTAAAAATACGGACCACTTGAAAATAAAGGTTGCTACATAACTTGACCATTCTTCACGAATGGCATCCATATCCGCATCCGTATAAACTTCTACTCCTCCCCCAACCTGAAACAACAATTAAATTAATAAGATGAAAATGTTAAGGTTCGCGATGGTTTAGTTTCAAGAAAACAAGGGCCGCTAAAATTTGCCTCGATCAACTTACATTATCTAATATTCCAAGTCCACCCTGAACAATCTCTTTCATGAATTTCATGATATAATAACCGCACTCCGTACTTCCTGGCTGGATTGGACACTGCGCAATAAAAAAATTACAATTGATTATTAACATTCCTAAGGCTACAACAATTGATTATTAACTATCTAGAATAAGTCTCATGGGTTAACAATTATGTCTAGATTTATATAACAGTAAAAATTTCCATATATCACATACTTCACAACATATATACAATAAACAAATATTTGACTTAGTAAGGTCAAAGTTATGACTTACTCATCCAACATAAATGATAGTAAAAAGCCTAAATTCATAAGCTTAGACAAGAAAATAATGCAGCCTAAATTAACATTAAAAAGAAAAATTAAGTGCTCACCTTGGTGTTGACCCATTTGAGTCTAACCCTTTTGCCGGTAGCATTTTGTGCAGCATACATGGCCATCGCCCTATTTAAAAATAAGATGTATATTAAACCCTTTTGCCGGTAGCATTTTCAAACCCAACATACACGGCATTTTCAAGTATCCATTTCTTATAAATTTAATGCAACTAGTGGTGTTGACCAGCGCGCGTTCCGCGCGCGACTTGAGAGATGTTCATATTCTGCAGTAGTTGTATAAGTTTATACATGACAATTCAGCTCCTAAAGTTGTTTTACAACATTCAAAGTGTGCGCGACTTGAGAGATGTTCATGTGTAACTTTTATGATTATTATTTGATGGCTGGTTAAGAGATGTATGGTCATGTGTGAGTTGATAAATCTTGAATCCCTTTCAGAAAAGGTCTCAACAAACAGTTAATAAAATCAGTTTGAAACAAATAAATAAACAGTGTACAAACAATAGCATACCATAGACCTTAAATCCTTAATCATCTATCAACAGGATGCCTAATCGAAGAGTAAATCCATGCCAAGAACATTTTATCCAACCTCCATTTAGCCAATTCACAAAATTTGTAGGTACATAGTCCAAAAATTATAGTACTGAAATGTTAATATAGTTGGTAGCATACACTGAAATGATAATTAAGATGTCAAAGTAGCACCATGTGTTGATCATAGACAAAAAAAAACCTTTGCTAAGGATACATGACACCAGACAAAAAACTTACTTGTCCTGGTGAAGACCCAACGTCAAATGAGGACGACGCATCGTGGAGTCGTTTAGACCGTGAAGGCTACATGACGGACAAAGACCGGGGGAAAAAGAGACGCATAGCAAGAAACATGACATATCAATGTAGGAAAATATATAACCACCTAGGCATCCTTATATATGTGCACCTACATTAAAAAGAAAAATAGAACCATCCAAACATTAGAACAGCATGCGTAAGAACCATCCAAACATTAGAATGATAAATACAGAGTACAACCTTAGTGGGGGGGGGGAATACAAATGTATTCATGAATAGAAGAGGGCCACATACAATGCATATTAAGTAAGAAAATGACTAAATAAGAATATAAGATCTGCTGCATACAGAAGTTAGCAATGCAGAATTTAAAATATATTAAACAGAAAAACATATTTCTAAATAAAAATTTGTAAATGTTAATAAGTCACAATAACAGTTTTGCTGTAACTTCCTTTTGTTAGAAACAGAGAATGTTGTTGGTCCAGTGTATATGCAAATAAGTAATGACTTAGGCAAGAAGTTCATTACAAGCAAACTGAATAAATTCCGAGCACTCTTGGGCACCCTTTTGGCGAATCAGGTACTCAAGAGTACCCGGGCCACCAATTGCCACCAATTCCCGGGAAAACCCGACCACTCACCCGCCCGAAGGCACGACGGTGAAATAGTCGGTAAAACCGGTTGGGATCAGGACTCGAACCCAAGCCAATGGTCGGGTCATCCCTCATTTCCCCTATACCAATGTCACCAAAATTTACAACCAAATTCAACAATTTAATTAAAACAATTTAATTAAAACCCTAAACATGATAAAAGAAGACAAACAAAGAAACCCACTGGTGCATTTCATCAAACACCTAATAGACATAAACAAAAGCCAATCAAACGAGAATAAAGATAACAAACACCTAAAAACTAAGAAATAAATAATCGATTTAACTACAATGGATGCGAAATTAACAACAATGGATGCGAAGTCAAAGCAAGTTAAATGGACTAGAGACAATACCTGCTTAGGGCTAAAGTGGTAACTGAAGTGAGGAGTATAGAAAAAAAGGATCTGATGGATGGCGATGAATATGTGGGATAATGAGGTTTGATTAGCAAGGTTTTTTGAAAGGATCGATTTGGGAGTTCTGAGATAATGAGGTTTGATTATTAAGGTTTTTTTGAAGGAAATAATAATAGACTCTTTTGGTTTAAGGGAAATAATAATGGATGAAGGAAGCAAGAGAGAAGGGGGACAATTAAATGTGTGGGAGGGAAATGAAATGTTTGAAATCTTGACACTAAACATGACACGCATTTGTTATACTGTCATGTTTTTTGAACTCTTGATATTAGATTGTTGACACACAAAAAAGTGTGTCATTGTTTAACCATTTTCTTTAAAAAACGACATTTTTTTAATGACACGCGCTTTTGAGTGTCATGAATAGGCGCGTGTCATTAAATGTGTGTCAAGATAGGTCATTTTTCTAGTAGTGAGATGGATATGGCAACAATCATAAGGCAAACACAAACAGGGTATACAAATAACATACGGATACTCGAGACGCTTAGCAAGAGAGAAATTGCTCTATGAGTACTACATCTTACTAAGAATTAAGATAACTTGTTAAAACCTTATTACATGACACCATAGATTTAAATAAAACACAATACTATGATATTTGAATGTTCGATGTAAATGAGTCTGAATTAGAATTCGTGAATACTAATTCTATATAAAATCTTCAGAAAATAACGATATAATCAAACAAAAATCCCTATTATTACTCATAATTAAGTATGTAATTAATTAGATAATTATCTACTATAAATAGAATTATCAATACAATTTACTTTGATGCCCTTTTTAATAATAAAATAGGTTACCTCATGTCACTCTATGATAGGTTCTCACACTTCTCATAAAAAATAGGTTTTGTACAAGAACCTAAACATATATATATATATATATATATATATATATATATATATATATATATATATATATGTATGTATGTATGTATGTATGCGGTTTAAGTTTAGTAACTAGATAAAATAGACATTTTATATGGTCACCCCGGCCCCTAGTATAGTAAATGAAAGTTGCACACATCTATACTACAATATGTTCACACCAAATTCACTATCCGTGTAATATATATATATATATATATATATATATATATATATATATATATATAGGAATGGGATCATTTGAGAACTCACCCGAGTTGCGAGAACTTGAGAACTCCTCTGGACCAATCACCAAGTGACACACCATCATATTTGTATTTTTTTGTATTTTTTTAATTAAGGGTAACAAAGTCTTTTAGTTAGGGATAATTTAGTAATAATAACACCCACCCCACCCAACCCCACCCCATCCTACCCCCCACCCCACTTCAACATAGATTTAAATTAATGTTTTTTTTTTAATCATAACTTCTCACCAGATCCACCTTCCTCTCTCTCTCTCTCTCTCTCTCTCTCTCTCTCTCTCTCATAAACAAAGAACAGATCTGTGATAGTTGGTGCCCGATGGCTATTGTCGTTTGATGATGGCTTGGTGACGGGGGTGAGGGTTAGAGGGGGAGGGGCTGTGGTGGGTCGATGGTGGGGAGGAGTTGTGGTGGTTCGTCAGTGGGAGATGGTCTACGGGATGTGGTGGGTTTCGATGGTGCAGAAGGCTAGAAACAGGAAGACGAAGGTGGATCTGGTGGTCGATGAATGTAGAGGTTTCGATGGATCTGACGGGAGGTGGGCGATGGTGCCGAGGCTGGAACAGGAAGACGAGGGGTATTATTATTTACTATTGTTATTATTATTATTATTATTATTATTATTATTATTATTATTATTATTATTAAAAATCATTAAGAATCGTCAATTCGTCATGTAAGATGTTCATGAAGTGGGTTCCAAAGGTTGATTTAATAATAATCGTCAATTCGTCATTTAATAATAATTATTAAAAATTATTATTATTATTTTTATTTGTTTTGTAGGTGATCCGGTGATGGGTTTTTTGAAGGTGGTGGTCCGGTGATGAACAGATCTTGCATCTTGGTGGGGGCAGGGGGCGGTGGACGGTGGTGGGACGGTGGGGATGAAGATGGTATGTTGTTGTTGTTATTATTATTATTATTATTATTATTATTATTATTAATACTATTATTTTTCTGTTATTTAATTTTTTATGAGGTTTTTTTTTTTTTTTTTTGTGTGTGTGAAAGAAGATGGTGATAGAATCAACATGATGTATGATGGGTTGTTTTTTTTTTGTTTTTGTTGTATAAGGTAATTAACAATGGTGTAAATTTTTTGAGTCATGCATAGTATGGGGGTGTGTAGCATGAATGTATAGATGTTTGGGTGTTGTACATTGATGTAATACAATTTAGGTGATTTTGTGGGGCATTTTACAGTGGTGTAATACGACTGTATAGATGTTTGTTTTGGTTTTTACACTGGTGTAAAATAATTACACTGGTGTTAATGGTAGATTACACTGGTGTAAAATAATTACATCAGTGTAAATAATAGTAAATTTACACTGGTTTACACCAGTGTAAAGCATCCTCATTATATGTTTGTTTAGTTTTTTACACCAGCATAATTTTGTAAAAGTTTGTGTATGGTAATGTATAGATGTTTGGGTGTTGTATATTGATGTAATACAATTTAGGTGATTTTGTGAGGCATTTTACAGTGGTGTAATACGACTGTGTAGATGTTTGTTTTGGTTTTTATACTGGTGTAAAATAATTACAATGGTGTTAATGGTAGATTACACTGGTGTAAAATAATTACACCAGTGTAAATAATAGTAAATTTACACTGGTGTAAATAATTACACCAGTGTAAAGCATCCTCATTATATGTTTGTTTAGTTTTTTACACCAGCATAATTTTGTAAAAGTTTGTGTATGGTAGATTTACACTGGTGTAAATAATTACATAAATCACACAAAAAATATGAAAGTTTAAAAAAAATATAAATTAATTAAAAATGAAATAAAGTTTTAAAAAAATGATTTTTTTTAATAACTGAATAAAAAGTAAAATGAAATAAAGTTTAAAAAAATGAATATTTTAAAAAAGTTTGTGTATGACAGAATGCTCAACTTCTTTTTTTAAGAAAAAAAGTAAATTAATTGTTTAATTTAATAATGGAATAAAAATTTAGATGATATTATATTAATTGTTTCTCTCCCATAGGTTTTTACTTAAATACCCTTGAAAGTACTTTAATGTAATAAAAAAAATAATTATTAATCAAGTCAAGACAAAAACTCCCATCCTTGAATCTCAACCATTAGATCATCAAGATCAATGGTCCAGATGAGTTCCTATGGTTCTCACAACTCAAGTGAGTTCTCAAACTATCCATTCCCTATATATATATATATATATATATATATATATATATATATATATATATATATATATATATATATATATATATTAAATCAAATCAATAAATCTTACATGCCACTTAAAAAGACCAACTTTTTCATTGAGTATATTACATGGCATGCCTATGTGGCATTAAGTGATTTTAGGGAAAAAAATATTTAAAACAAAATTAGATTTTTCTCTCTAATGTTTTTTTCTATAATTTTTAAACGTTAATATCTTTTATAAACGAGATTTTTTTAAAGAAAAAAATTACACCAAATTAACGAGCGTTTTATTATCTTTCCAACGAGTACCATAGTGCTATATAAAAAACGGAGAAAAAAACGACCATTTTTTTGTTTGAAGTATTAGATGTTAGTATTGGATTTATAGATTGTCTTAGGTTAGGTGATGACCTGTCGTTAGGGTCATGCAAAACCTAATTAACCTATGTAGATAGGGTAAGTAGGGTATCAATCCAAGGAGCGTGTGGTTAGTGAGTATTTCCTAGTTAACTTTGAAATTGTCGATTATGAAGGTGCTAATTACTTATATGAGTTATGAATTGATGTTTAGAATTGATTGAATAGTTGTTGATTAATATGAAGCTTAAAATGAAATTTGTAAGAAATGATTAATAATACTTGTAACAATAAGATAGAGATGATTACACTAAGGATTTGGGTAATTGAACACTAAGGCTTTCAACAATTAGGCATAATTGGATAAACAATGATAATGCAATTGGTACTAACGGATTGATTGTTCAATAAACTTAGGTATCAAGTTTTATCAACATTCACAATGGACTAAACTATACTTCATCATTTAGAACATACAATCCTATGATAGTGTTGATGCAAGGAACCATGTTCATATCATTTAGAAATTGGCACAAGATCAATTAACTAGAAATGATTTCAACATCAGATTAATCACTAATCAACACTGGTAATTCAAGTACATACAAACATTAAACAAAAGTTTAAACAATGCAATGCCCAAATGTTAAAGCCCTAGGTACCAAAAACTTACATCCCTAGTGTAATACAAGAATTTTAGCCAAGCATGGCTATGGTGTTCATCATCTTCAAAGTGTGTTCTTGAATCTTCCAAGAAATTGTGTAGAAATGCTTGTAGAATAATGTATGATGATTTTAGAGAATGGTGTGTTATATCTTTTTTTGATGAATGATAATGATAATAAATAAAATTCATGACCCCCCCCCCCCCCCCAAGAATCTCTAGTCAAAAAGAAAACTCCTCAAAGCATTTGATGATTGCATTAAATTATGTGTTGACCACTTGTCATATGGCACCGTCAGAGACGGCATGACTGCCGTCAGGTACGGCGATGGCGTCAGAGACAGTATGTTTGCCGTCAAAGACGGTCAGAACCTTCATTGTACTTTTCATGGCCTTCTTTTTCCCAATGCTTTTCAACTCCAATCTTTTGCTCTAGCATTGTGTAAAATTCACTCAATAAGCGTTTTTACCCTGAAACATCAAATCAAATCAAAGTGCTATATCCCACCTCAAATAATCAAATAAAAACATCTTTTTAGATTTAATAGAGGCGAGGTTTCCAACCACGCATCATTAGGTATTGAATATTGATAATAGAGTTACGCATTTTTTAGCCTTTATAATAGGTGTTAATATTTGAGTTATACATTATTTTAGGTTAGGTATTATTGATATTAGAATTATGCATTTTTTAAGCCTTTATGATAGGTGTTAATACTAGAGTTATACATTGTTTTATGTTAGGTACCAATATTAGTATGTTAGAGTTGTACATTTTTTTAGCCTTTAGGATAGGTGTTAATATTAGAGTTACATTGGAGTTATATACTGTTTTACGTTATGTGTTAGCATTGGAGTTGTACATTGTTTTAGGTTAGGTATTAATATTAGAGTTTTACATTGTTTTAGATTAGATGTTAACATTAGAATTATACATTGTTTAAGGTTAGGCGTTAACATTGGAGATACATTGTTAATTGTTTTAGGTTATGTGCTACCTGAAGGTTTTCTGCATGTAACTGTAAAGCGCATCAGTCTATTTCATATGTAAAATTGATGTGTCATATTAGATTTCTCAACCCCAGGACGCTCCCGGGGTATAATCTAGTTTACACTAAAGATAAGCAATAATTTTTTAAATTTGTTGTATTGTAAATAAAATATTTTCAAATAAGTGAAATCAAATAAATTGATATTGTTTATATCAAATTCTTAAACCACGTACAATTTTCTATCTTAATATATGTATTCAACAAATGTTATTAGTTCAATACCTCTTAACTATTTGACAAAATGCGTAGCTAATCGTTTACAGTAAAAAATGTTGATGAAACATGGGTGATAATATTAATGAGAAACTTTCGGTTAGTTGGTGGACATATTGCATTAACATGCATACTAACTAAGCTGCATGTGGTGCAATTGAGGTTATTTACTATCGTATAGGTGAGCCAGCCTGATAACTGATTAGCTCCACTTATATATATACAAATAGATGTTATAAGTTCATGTACTCATTCCAATACCAAGTAATTCATGTTATATTCTTTCCTTTGAATTTTTGAAGTTTTTTATTTAACCGTCTCGATGATGCGTGGTTTTGTTCTTGGGTTTTTGTTGGTTTTGTTCTTTTCTGGAAGTTTTCGTTATGGCAGTGCTAATACTGTGGAGGTTGTTGGATTTGGAGAATGTGCTGATTGCAAGGATAATAACATCAAGACAAGCCAAGCATTGCCAGGTACTATGATTTATTTTTTCTCTTATCATATCTAGTTCAATGCATATGCATGTAACTGAATTTGTGGCACCAACATTGCGAGATAATCAGTAGCATATTATAATCATGTGTCTTGTCTGTGGTTGATCTTAATTTGAAGGGTTAAAAGTGACAATTGACTGCAAGGTTGAAAATGGTAAACTCCAAACAAGAGGTGTTGGAAAGCTGAATGAGGAAGGACAATTCAAGGTCAATCTTCCTCAACAAATCTTGAAAGATGGAAAGTTGAGTGAGGAATGCTATGTGCAACTCCACAATGCAGCAAATGCACCTTGTGCATTTCACAACGGGTTAGAAGCCTCTAAGATCACTTTCGTGTCGAAGTCTGACCAAAAACACACCTTTGGACCATCCGGAGAACTAAAATTTTCTTCGGCAATTTGTGCTTCTGCCACCTTTTGGTCATCGTTCCCTAAGTCCCACCCTTTGTATAAGAAGTTTCACCCGGTTGTTAAGCCAGAGCCCAAACTAAAACCTAAACCAAAGTCAAAGCCAGAGCCAAAACCAAAGCCAGATCCCAAGCAGGAGCCAAAACCAAAGCCAGAACCCAAGCTTGAGCCAAAACCAAAACCAGAGCCCAAGCATGAGCCGAAACCAAAGCCAGAGCCTAAGCCTAAGCCCGAACCAAAGTCAGAGCCCAAGCCAAAGCCAGAACCACTACATAAAAAACCATGTCCCCATTTTTCGCTCCCTAAACTTCCACCACTGCCCACCCTTCCTCCAAAATGGAAATATCATCTCGTCAAACCCGGGCCACCGCACCCTTAAACTTGCCCTCGAAAGCATTTAAATTTCTTGAGTCGTGGCGTCTGTAAGCTTTTCAAGTACTAGTTAATGTTTGAAGAACGTAATAAAGGTTTGCATGAAGATGATGCAGGTAGATAGATTGATGTGTCACGATTCACCAATGATGAGAGGTTTTGATCCACTGTTTATGTTTTCAAGATCTGGTGTGTGAATTTAATGGGGTTTGTAGATGTTTATGGTTTGATTTGTTTTTGTGGTAAGTTAAACTGTGCTATTTGTTTTCGATCTTTTTTATGATTACATTTATAAGTGTTGAAAATAAATAAGCCATTGTTGTTCTAATATTTATCTATTACTATGACGGGTTTATTTATTTACATCATCATACTTTCTCGTTTGTTTGCTCCACTTGTACAATCACAAATAAACAAATAAACAAATGAGCATCATCGACAGATATTGACCGACTGACTTCTCATGTCGGTAATTATCGACAGACCTCTAGCGGATCCTATAAAATAAAAAACAATGTAAAAATGCGAATAAAATAAAACGGCAGTAATTCGTCC
The DNA here is from genome assembly GCA_028751855.1 of Ambrosia trifida. Taxonomy (NCBI): domain Eukaryota; kingdom Viridiplantae; phylum Streptophyta; class Magnoliopsida; order Asterales; family Asteraceae; genus Ambrosia; species Ambrosia trifida. The sequence goes on along the minus strand of CM054123.1, from coordinate 103,247,687 downwards.
ATGTTAAGGGTCAAACCGGTAGACATCTAGCAAACGAAAGTCGAAGTTTGTCATTTTCAAGGGAAGAGGTCGACGGATAATCCGTCATAACATTTGAGTATAGTTAAGGACATATAGACAGCTTTACAAAAGTTGTTGGTAAATCGTGCATTAATTACTTTGTTGGTCATCCACTAGTAATATGCGTATGTAATTTGTCGCAAATCAGATTACCCGCAAACTACAATATGTTGATAATGTAATTCAAACATCCTCAAGGGGCTTTCAGAAGCTTAAAGATTGCATGAGTGCACGTGTGCATGGGAGCCAACCGTTATAGTTTGAGTTTGAATAAGTTCTTGTGAACATTAGTAGTCAATAAGTTGACCGGGTATTGTGCAAGTTGTTTGCTAATTCAATTGTGTTTTATCTTCTATTTAAAGAAGTCTCATTCCATGTAATCTGTAACAGTACTGATTTCTGGGAGATTAACATGGACCTTTGTATGACACCCTAGGCAAATCCCACATCGGCCGTGGCCAGGAGAGATCTTTGGTTCATAAGTAATCCAAAGCCTCTTAAATCACCAACGCGTTTTGGGCTTAATGCTAGTGGATGAGAGGAGAACTCCACAGTTAAGCGTGCTCAGGTGGGAGTAGTATCAGGATGGGTGACCTCCTGGGAAGTCTCCACCGGGGCGACCAAAAACAAATCCGTGAGCTCTGGATGGGCAACCCATCGGGGCAAAGCGGACAATATTGGTGGTGAGAGGGGCCGGATGTTACAAATGGTATCAGAGCCACTCCTGTGCCGTTCGGGGTGGTGGGGCAAACCTCATCGAGGACGATGAGTCCCTAAGGGGGGGGGGGTGATTGTAACAGTACTGATTTCTGGGAGATTAACATGGACCTTTGTATGACACCCTAGGCAAATCCCACATCGGTCGTGGCCAGGAGAGATCTTTGGTTCATAAGTAATCCAAAGCCTCTTAAATCACCAACGCGTTTTGGGCTTAATGCTAGTGGATGAGAGGAGAACTCCACAATTAAGCGTGCTCAGGTGGGAGTAGTATCAGGATGGGTGACCTCCTGGGAAGTCTCCACCGGGGCGACCAAAAACAAATCCGTGAGCTCTGGATGGGCAACCCATCGGGGCAAAGCGGACAATATTGGTGGTGAGAGGGGCCGGATGTTACATAACCTGTATTCACTTTTCGAAACATTTAGCAATAATATTTGATTACATTCGACTGCAATAGGTTGTTCTTGGTTATTGTAGTCCTTGTTTATACCAACGGTGGTATCAGAGCACGGTTGCTTTCCTGTATTCTTAAATGGCTGAAGTTAAAACCCCCCACAATACACAAATCATTCCAATCTTCAAAGGAGAAGGATACGAGTACTGGAGTATTCGTATGAGAACTATACTTAGATCTCAGGAAGTGTGGGAACTAGTAGTAGGTGGAATTCTGCTTAGAGGTGATCAAGATAGGCAAAGAGAGTCTAGAAGGAAGGATGCCAAAGCTTTAGCAATCATCCAGCATCATGACAACCTGTTCTCTAGAATTGCTTCTGCTCATACTGTTAAAGAGGCTTGGGACACAATGAAACTTGAGTATCAAGGGGACACTCAGGTTCAAGAAGTGAAACTTCAAGGATTGAGAAGAGATTTTGAGAATCTCTCTATGGGTGAATCTGAAATGGTGGGTGACTATTTCTCTTGTGTAATGGAGATAGTTAGTCAGAGAAGATCTTATGGAGAAGCCATTGAAGATCAGATTATTGTTGAAAATATCCTAAGAAGCTTATTAGCCAAATTTGATTATGTGGTCCCATCTATAGAAGTTTCCTTTTATCTCTCTACTCTAACTCCTGTAAGGTTAATAGGTTCATTGCAATCACCGGAAGCTAGAATGATGAGTGAAATGCTGGAAAAATGATTGAAAAGATGGATGAACAAGCCTTACAAGTGTTTCAAAGTCCCAAGAAGAACGAATCTGCAGGATCCAGTAACTTCAGAGGAAGAGGTAAAGGTAACACAAGAGGAAGAGGACGTGGAAAATCTCAAGAAAGAGGTAGAATTCCACAATGTTATTTGTGCAACAGGATGGGACACATAAGGAAAGATTGTTGGTACAATGTTGAGGCTCAAGTTAATGTTGCTACTCAGGAAGGAATTGAATCAGAGAGCAACGATGATCAATATCTGTTTCTTGCCTTCACTCCTACTATCCCTAAGGTTACACACTCTACTCAACATTTTTTACTTATGACCAATACTGATTCCACATCTTAGACAACTGTGTTATGGATTATTGACTCTGGATGTTCAAATCACATGACTGGATCTAAGTCCGGCTTTGTTAAACTTGATATGTCATTCAAGTTGTCTATTAAACTTGGTGACAAAAAGGAAATCCAAGTGGAAGGTATTGGTCAAGTAAAGGTAGTTATACCTAATGGTCAGTCAAAAATTATTAAAGATGTTTACTATGCACCCCAATTAGAAAATAACTTACTCAGTGTTGGGCAGTTAATGAGGAAAAATAGGATAGTTCTTGGTATTATGAAAAGTATGTTAAAAGCTAAAGAATTACTAAAACTGTTTTGGGCAGAAGCTACAGCCATAGTTGTTACAATTCTCAACATCTCACCCACTAAGAGCATTCACAGCCAGTCCCCCATCCCCAACCATATAATTTAAAGAAAAATCATAGTTTTCTAAATTTGCCTTTCACTTTTTCAAAGTCTCTCACATCGCATTCCCCGTTCATAACCCCTATAATCTTTTTTTATTATTATTTTATTTCCTTACAACCAACATCAAACCACTCCACCTTCAATTTGTATTATTTTATTATTATTAAATGAGATAGGAGAAGTATAGAAGACCCCATATATGGGGCCTCAACATAGTTTTTTTTGCAAATTTTAGAAATAGGATATGGGGAAAGGGGTTGGGATGGAGTGAGTTTTTGCGTGATTTTCTTAAATTTTTAGAATGGGGGAAGGAATAGAGGATGGGTTATGAATGCTCTAAGGCATTAGACAGAAAAACACCATTTGAATTGTGGTTTGGGTCAAAACCACATGTAAACAACCTCAAAGTCTTTTGTTGTATTGCATATGCCTTGTTTCCTGGACAAGGTAAACTAAAGTTATATGATCATTCATAAAAGTGTATAATGATTGGGTACACTTCACAAACACTCAGTGGTTATAGGTTGTATAATCCTATAACCAAGAAAAACTTGATCAGAAGGGATCCAAAGTTTGTAGAAGAGTCTCAATGGGACTGGAATGGAAAGAAACTTGAGGATAACTATATGCTGCTAGAAGATCCAACTCTGGAAAATGAGCTTGAAAACAGTAATGAGGACATTACTCCTAGCAGTCCTTATGTGATCAGTGAAAATGAAGGAAGTATGCATGATTCTAACATTGTTAATGAAGTTGCAGGTAGTTCAGGTAGCTCAAGTGTGCAAGAACCATCCAATACTTCTAGCAGTTCAAGTGAAGATGTCAAGTTTAGAAGTCTCCATGATATATAGGCAAATTGTCAATTTGCATTAACTGTTGTTGATCCATTGTCCTATGAAGAAGCTGTTGTTAAAGTTGAATAGCAAAATGCAATGAAGGAAGAATTGAACTCAATTAACAAGAATGACACATGGCAGCTGGTTGATCATCCCAAGGGTGCTAATATGATTGGTCTAAAATGGCTATTTAAGACTAAACTTGGACCTGATAGTGAAGTGTTGAAGTATAAGGCAAGATTTGAAACCATCAGATTAATTATAACTGTTGCTACTCACTATGGATGGTCCCTCTTTCAGTTAGATGTGAAATCTGCCTTCTTAAATGGTGTAACAACCGGCAAAATTAAGGTAATCCCGTACTAATTAATTAAACGCAATTAACATAATTAAACGTAATTATGTGCTGACTGTTTAACTGAGGCCTTAGAAAGATAGAAGTTCCCAAATAATGCATAGGAATGCATAAGTTTAATAGCAAAGCATGATAGGATCATGCGCAAGCAAATCTATCCAGTATGGACACTGGCGATTACCCGGTAAAAATTAAATAAGCGAAACGAACTCCGGACACGCGGAATATAAAATAAATAATATTTTCACAAAATATAATGAGTTTTGGAAACCCAAAGCCATACGTGAAAGCTTATTGTACAAATCTCCCGGTAACGAATAAAGTGCGTGTACCGCACCCGATACGCGCGTAGCACGTAATTTCGCCCGGCAAAAGCCAAAATAAATTATCAGTAATTTAACTGGGCAAATTTAAGGAATATTAATGGTATTTTAATATTCGGGTGACACACGGTTAAAAACTCAAGAATACCCGGACGGTACCCGAAAGAGATTAACTTAAACATAATAATATGGGGTATTATTTAGCAAAGTGGACCCCACAAAAACACCCCATGGGGCCGGCCTATGGCCCTCCAAATGATTAATAATCTTGGTAATCTTACTTAACCATTAGAATTAAAGTTAATCATAAGGTTGCATGCAAAGGTATTGGGCAAGAAAATTAACCAAATCACCACCTCTCCCTCTCTCTCTAAACTCGGCCCAAGCACCCTTTAATAATATCCCTAAGATTTTTTTTATAATCTTCCATAATCTTCTAAAATCCTACACTAAGATTTCTACCCAATCCAAGCTAGATATTGGTAATCCTTGGAGATTTGATAGAAGATTATATAGATACATACATGCTCACACTTAAACAAAATCACAAAATTTCTTCTCTTCTCCTTCCCTTTGGCCGTGGGTTTTCACCCCTACATTAACACTTTTCCTTCAATTTTTACACTAACAAATCATCTCTAAATCATCATCCATCAAACCCCTTTGTGTGTTCAAGAGCTTGGAGCTTAACCCCTTTGGAAAAACACACTAAACCCCATCCAATCCAAGGATTCTTGTCTTCCCTAGCCTTGAGCTAGTAGTAAGTTTTACCTTGTTTTGTTTGTTAATGTTCATATTAAGTGTCTTTATGAGCAAGTTGTGCATTGATGGGAAATGTGGTTTTGAAATGATGTGTCTTACATGAATGAAATGAAGGAATAATAACATGAAGAAATCTTGGATTAACATTAATAAAAGTGATATTGTGAGAAAATGTAATAATAATAACATACACTTGAGTTAGAAGATGAGTAGAACATGATTTGGGAAAAAGACTTGAATATGATGAAAGATGGTTTTAATCATCATTAGATGACTAGTTAATGTCAAAAAGATATTAAAATGGGTTAGAAAGTCATAGGTGAAAAAGTTCCATCTTCAAAGTCCACTCACTTGAATGAGTGAAAAATGGGTATTTTGGATGAAAATATGGAATAAACATGTTGATGGCATCTAGGATGGATTAGAAGATCATTAAAAGTGAAAAGAAGTAAAAACAACTAAGCATTGAGAAAATGGTTCTTCAAGGTCCACTAAAATGGAAGAAAAATATTAACTTTGAAAGTTAGGGTGAAAAATGCAACAAGTATGAGTTTTATAAAAATAAAAGAAGTAACACTAGGATTTTATAAAAATAAGATTTTATAAAATATTAGTAAAGACTTGGGAAAAACTTGTACAAAAATGGATACTTTTATATAAATGGGAATATAAAAGTGTCGGAAACATTTTTGGGTTACAAGTTGGACAAGTTGGGCTAAAAATACGAAAGTGTATTTATCCAAAGAAATATACGTTCGGAATTGGAAGTATGAATAATATTTCCATAGAACGCATATTGGAAGAAAATGTGGAAAAAGCTAACTAACGGATCTAGTTACACGAACTAACGAAAACGGATAAACGGACACATGAGAAAAATGCCGTTACGGCAAGACAAAAATATGTATATATATTTTAAGGAAATAAAATATATATAACAAGAGTGAAACGTACGTAACACTTTCCTAAGTGTAGAAAGAATATTCGTGGGAGAAAACGCAATGTAATAAACTAAGAACGCTAGACGACACATGAACCTAACAAGTAGTATTCACGCAATGGTATATGTACACATGCCCGTTTCGATGAAATTCTAGTATATCTATTTGAATGGGAAAATAGATATGCGAGAAGGAAAACCGAGACGAGCAAGGTGAAGTATATCCACGAGCATGTAAATACCGACGAGATTCTAGTATATTTATTTAAATGGGAAAATAAATATACGGCACGGTGCGTCGAGTCGGACGTTAAGAATATACAACCGAACGACAAGACCTTAGCATGTTTACTTGAATGGGAAAGTAAATATGTGGCAAAGTGAGTCGGGACGGGTAATAAGAATACATTATACCGAGCGAAACGTTCCTAAGTATAATTATTTAAATGGGAAAATAATTATACGTTGGGTAGAGTCGCGTCGAGAATAATTGTATACAAGTCACAAAAGATATTAACAAGAATAATATATGACTTGCAAGAAAAGGGTAATCCATCGCCAATGAACCTAGGATACGAGGCTAATTAAACGGAAATTGGGATAACACGTGGTCGGGGAGTTGGGTGTACAACTTGCCAAGACACATACACCATAGGTGTAGTGACTTATACGCCTAGAACATTTGTAGGTGCGGGATCACAAACTTTACTATTTTCTTCTTTGAGTCGAGCACAGTTACAGGTGAGTCTCACGGCCCCATTTCTAAACTGTTTAACGTTTTTACGGGGGAAAGATATGTTGGGATTTGTATGACGGGTTGGATACTTGAGTTAAGATCGCCACTCGGGGTTGAGACCTCCCCACTATAATCATTAATTCAGGAAAGAGAAACCAAAGGAATATTTGGATAGTACTATTGGTGCCTGACAAGGCCCACCCCTAATCGATAGCGTCGATTATGCATCGGCGTATGCCTGGGGTGCACGTATTCTGAAATCAAGTCGTAGGATTACCGAGTAACGACTTGGGGCGGGGGCATTATTAATTGTCTTGGTTTGGTTATAGGCTCAAGTAAATTGTAGGACTTTGCAACTCCTATAAATGTAATAACAAGGATATTCCCACTTAATAAAGTTTTATTAAATCAAAACCTGTGAACTCACCAATATTTATATATTGACGATTTTCGAACATATCTTTCAGGTAATTGAATGATGAAGGTTAGCATGGCAAGCAGGGTCGGGGGAATCTCCAGGTCGGGCGTTGGAATGTCGTGAAGGGGTCTCATCTCTTTATTCCATGGACTTCGGAATAAAGGGAGGAGCCTCCTTATTAATTTCAAAAAAAAACAATTTATGATTATGTACGAATAATTTGACATGATTTTCGGCGTTGAATAAATGCCCGTTTGTTTAATTATCATTGTGGTTTGCATTAATCATGGCTTAATACTTTTGAACCGTCGCGCCACGTGTTTCCGCCATAGGCGTGGTGTGACAAATGGAGACTTGAATGAAGAGATTTTTATTGAGCAGCTTGAAGGGTTTGTAAAACATGGACAAGAAGAGAAAGTGTACAGACTGAGTAAAGCTCTTTATGGGCTTAAATAAGCTCCAAGAGCTTGGTTCTCTAAGATTGACTCATATCTTGCAACTGCAGGTTATAGCAAGAGTCAAAATGAGCCAACGCTTTACTTTAAAAGGGAAGGAAGTAATTTCATTTATGTATGTCTTTATGTGGATGACATTATATATACAAGTTCAGACATCAAGCTTGCAACCGAATTCAAGAAGAGTATGAAGTCACAGTTTGACATGACTAGTCTTGGTCAAATGTCTTACTTTCTAGGGCTAGAGATCAAATAGTCTTAAGAAGGATTTTTTTTTTTTTTGTTGGACAGGAAAGGTATGCTTATAACCTTATTAAGAAATTTGGCTTACTCAATAGTGATAGCATTCCTACTCCAATGAACACAAGTGAAAAGCATCACACAGATGATGGCACTAAACAGGAAGATGGCACTTATTATAGAAGTTTGGTGGGAGGTCTAATATATCTGACCCATTCAAGGCCAAATATTGCATTTTAGTGGGCATTATGTCTAGATTCATGCAAAAACCATCAAAGACACATCTAGGAGCAGCTAAAAGAATTCTTAAATATGTTCTTGGCACTATTGATTATGGGTTGTGGTATGCTAAGGCAAAGAAAAGCATGGATGTTGAATTAGTTGGCTACACTGATAATGACTGGGCCAACTCTATAGATGACAGCAAAAGTGTTTTAGCACACACTTTTACAGTAGAAGCAGTATGATAACCTGGAGTTCAAAGAAACAACATGTGGTGGCCTTGTCTAGTGCAGAGGCTGAGTATATCTCTGCCACAGATGCTACATGTCAAGGAGTGTGGCTAAGGAGAGTTTTGGAAGATCTTGGTTTGGGTAAGATGAATGCAACTGTCATTTACTGTGATAACAGTTCTACTATTTGTTTGTCTAAAAATCCTATACAACATAGTAGGGCCAAACATATTGAACTGAAATATCAAGTGGCAGATGTTCTAACTAAGGCACTGAATAGAGAGAAGTTTGAAGCTCAAAGAAACAGATTGGGAGTAAGGAAGTTTGAATTAACAAGGGGTGTTGAAAATGTAATTCAAACATTCTCAAGGGGCCTTTCAGAAAGTTAAAGATTGCATGAGTGCACGTGTGCATGGGAGCCAACCGTTATAGTTTGAGTTTGAATAAGTTCTTGTGAACGTTAGTAGTCAATAAGTTGGCCGGGTATTTTGCTAGTTGTTAGTTTTGTTTTATCTTCTATTTAAAGCATTCTCATTCCATGTAACCTGTATTCACTTTTCAAAACATTCAGCAATAATATTTTATTACATTCGATTGCAATAGTTTGTTCTTTATTATTGTAGTCCTTGTTTATAACAACATAATAAATAAACATATTAGCAAGCTAATTAGTAATTGTAACATCACACAATTTATATATATATATATATATATATAGAACTCCCTCGTTTATTCATCTGATTCATGTTTATTTTATGTTTCCCATCCATTTTATTAATTTTTTTGTTTAAATAATGACTTATAATCAATATTAAATTGGATTTTATTAAAAATTCTGATTTAAAAACGTAAAAAAAAATGTTTGCCTGAGCCAGGATTCGAACCCGAGTCCCTGACGGGCTAAACCTTAACCACACCACACAAACCAATACACCATTTGGTGTTTTGTGATGTTAATTAAAACCACTTAAACTTAAACCCTTTCAAGGTCCCTTAGTCAAACCTGAAAAGTCAAACGTAGTCTCTTAGTCAAGTCAAGTCAAGTCAAAGTGTTAGTTCTAGTCAAGTCAAAGTTGTTCCTAAATTCTAGCCTAGTCAAAGTAGTCCCTAATTACAACTACAATTTCTACACTATAAATACAATAGCCTATCATTCAACTCTTTATAACATTCAAAAAAAAAACATTATTATCCTATCTCCCACATACTAAAGTTTTCATCCATCATTATCTCCTCTAGCTAGTTCCGAGTTTTCCAAGGCATTATTACTAAGTGTTTGCACGCTCAAGAAAACTCACGAACTCATTAAGCACCTAAGGTGAGTTTACATAGCCCCTTTTTACCATTTCACTATTTTGGGGTGAAACATGTTACAACATCAATTTACAATTCAACATAAGTGTCTATGTGTTATTCTATGTTGCATTATGTCTTAAACATTACTATAGTAAGCACAATTATTCTAGCTTAATCATTAACTCCGTACAAGCCAACGATACACAATAATAGATCTATTGGACTGACAACCCCACCCGGATACGTTACCTCCTACATAGGTAGCGTGGGTGATTGTTATCGCAACAAAAACGAGTGAACCATATGCGTATGGGATGGACCACAATATTCTAGTCACAAGGTTTGATTATGCACACGATTTACCGGGTAGTATTGTTTTCACATATGGACTAGACTTGCCATGACACTCGAATTGTACAAATTTTAACATTCAAACCTATGTAGTTCTCACCAACTTTTGTTGACCCAAAATATTTTCAAACTTAACATGTTTCAGGATATAGCTTGCTTGAAGATTAGAGTTAATGCTTGAAGATGTGTATCTAGTATTTTTCATTTTGATGTACAAATTCTTTTAGAACAATTGTATGTAATTTATGTAATCAATTAATGAAATTTATTATTTACCATGAGCTACTGAACAATCGTCAATACGTGACATCCCGATGTTTTCGCCATCGGTTGGGGTGTTACAGATTGGTATCAGAGCCATGGTTATAGGGAATTACGTTATTAGAAAAATAATCTAGTCTATAACCATAGGATTATAACCAGTACTTGCTCCTTTTACGTGCAACTCTACTTGTTTCTATTCTCTACCTCTATCTTACTTCTTATCCCTACTTTAGTCCCTACAAGATGTTTGCTCTCCATAACTGGAACAAAATTCTCAGATCCTAACCTGAAATACCTTATAAATCTCGTCGAAGCTCTATATTCTAATAACGAACACGTGCAATCTGGAAGGGTGAACGCCTGTATTCTGAGTTTTCTGTCTAGGACTGGCATTGCGCATAAATCCCAATCAGACGAGGGACTCGGATGCCTACCTGGGAATTCTCGGGATGAGTGTTCACTTATAGGCTAAAGCATGTCTTCACTATGTTATTAGAATCTAGAAGCTTTGATAAGTCAACGTTTTCGTTTATTCGTTTTAATTAATGAATAAATGATTACACTCACTTTCCTTAAAACTAAGCTCTAAAATCTCAAAATTTTACAGCTTAAATCAATCCCATTTCCTAATCATATATGGATTTCACAATCACATTTCATCTTACCATCTTAGCCACATGTTTGATTATTTTCAACACCCTCCCCAAATCATATTATTTCATTTTTCAACATGTTACATATTTCTAAACTGTAACCTCATAACCTGGCTAGACCCTAGCCCAACACTAAAGATTTCTTAATATTGTCAAAATTTTCATCACCTATAAACCATGGAAAATACATATTTTTGTTATAAGAAATCCTCATAACCTGGTATGCAGGTCACGATCGCTGGTCATGGACAGAAGATAAGAATGGGTGTTATAGTGTTAGAATGGCAAAAAAACTGATTTTTACCAAACCGACAGCTTCAACCGACTCGAACATGAAATGGAAAGGGTGGACGCCATTGAAATGTAAAATTATGGTGTGGCAAGCTAACCTTGATCGGCTTCCTACAAAACTACAGTTAACCAAACGAGGGGTCGAAATAGAAGATGTCTCGTGTGTTCTTTGTAATGCGGATCCGGAGACGACTACTCACTTGTTTACTAGATGTTTATTCTCTTCGGAAGTTTGGGTTCGGGTTGGGTCGTGGTGTAAACTAAGTCCAATTTTTGCTTTTGATGTGAAAGATCTTGTGACATTGGCAGAGACTCATACGAAGACTAAAGAAGAAAGATACGTTCTTAGAGGCATCATATTTACCACAATGTGGGTCATTTGGAACGAGCGGAATTCTAGAGTCTTCAACGGAAAGTCCAGGAGAGCGATCGAGGTTATGCATACTATCAAATCCGTGTCTTTCTTTTGGATTAGGCATAGATCTAGATTAAAAGGTATCGATTGAAGCGATTGGTGTAATTTTCCTTTAAATTTGATGTAAGCTCGTTTGGCCCGGTGGTCCCCGTTTTGAAGACCGGTTGTGGTATTTTTGTTTGAATGAAATTTATCTTAAAAAAAAAAAGTACGTAGTACAAAAACTAATGGATGATAAATTGTATTTATTAGATATTATGGTATATAAATGTTTTGCCTATGTAATAAATAAGTACAAAGGTAAAAGCATGTTACTCCAGACGAAAAGAAAGGCCCTCTCGTCTTGACTTATGGGACTAAAGTAAAATCATGCATTTATCGAACGTAAACCAATAAATGTTTTAACATAAATTTCTTTTATTTTTTTTTAAATAGTGGCATTACTTTATTAGCTTGACTTAATAATAAAGGGCAATTACATTAAAATAGCAAGTAAATAGGCAAGAAGTGTCTTCCCTTTTATGAATGGCAAAACTTAACCTACTAAAAACAAACCCTCAACCCTAGGGGATCAAAACATTGATGTATACATCTAGGGACGAAGGATAAGAAGGGCTAGGGGTGGCCCTGGGCCCCCTGTTTTCTGGCGCAGTGGTATAAATTTGCGATTTTCGTAGGTAAATTGAGTCCGGGTTGAGTTCGGCCCCACCGATTTGCCACTACCGATCAAAAAAAATTGAGTCCGGCCCCCACCGATTACGAAACCAAGCTTCGCCACTGTATACGTCCCGTTAAACTTTGTCTAGAAAGCGAACAGCTTTTGAGATAGAGGTATATCCCATACATGAATAAAAAAGTAAAAGTTTATAAAAAGATTTACAACTGACTTAACAATGTTTATCATATATATATATATATATATATATATATATTATTGTTTATGTTTATGAGATTCTTCTGGATAAACTTAAGCGTTAATTACGTTATGGTATATATGGTAATGCTATGTGGGTTAGGATCAAATACACAGTAAAAGAAAAATATGAAGTCATAGGAAGGACATCAACTGGACTCCGATTGAACTCATTCAAGTGGCATTGGAATCGTCTTATCGAACTCTACGACGTTAGTTTTTAGGTCTTCGTTTTTTGAGGTTTTAGCTTGTAGTTTTTAGAATATGCGTTATATCATTGTATCTTTTATGTACCATTAATGTGTCTTTTTCTTATTTTCATCATTGTGTCTTTTTTGTTCAGTATTGTGTTATATTTGTTGGCACTGTGTTATATTTTGTGGATCATTGTGTCATATTTCATGATCTATTGTGTTTTTTGTATTTTTCTCACCCTTTTCTTTTTTGTAGCCTTTGTAGAATAACTCAAACTTCACTTGTCACATTGTATGTCCATTCTTCACTCACGTGTAATAAGCGGCTCACCCAATTTAAAGGCTTAAAGTGAGGTAAAAATTTAGAGGGACTTTTTCCAAATTTTGTTATTACAAATCATCTTCTCATTTATTTAGGCATGGAACTAATAATAATAAGATTTTCATGGAACGTGTAAGTACTAATTCTAAAATTGGGGAAGTAGAGGTGGGTGGCACCCACGATATTTGTTAATGCTTTTACATGTACTTAATTGCAAAACGCAATGTCCATCCACTGCTTTAACAATCTGTATTTTTTTTGAACGGCCAACAAATTGGAATCACTCACGGAACACTGGAGTATCATCGTGCCATCAAGGTTTCCACGCGATCATATTCCACCATCAAGTCACCAATTCAGGAGGAAACTCATAATTATGAGAAAACCCCCTTTGTGAGATTCGAACCCAGGACCTTATGGTCCCTAAGTCTTATCTCACCACCAAGATGCCACTAGGCTATAATGCCTTAGGCTTTAACAATCTGTATTATGTGCAAATGACTATTTGTGTAGCAAATGAAAGTTAGGATTTATACCGCAATATGATAATACCACGTATAGCGTGTTCAGTATTTGAGTTGAATTCCGTTCCATATTCAAATTCGATTTTGAGTATTCACTGCTTAAACAATTCCATTCCATATTATATGCTTGCCCAGTGTGTTCTTACTAGAGCCGTCTGGTGGAATATTTTTGTGTGGATCAGAGTCCCCGTTCCGGCTGACTTCAACTCCCTCAACTTCATTCTAAAGACGCTCACGGATAGTCCAGGGGCGAGAAAGTGGAAGAAAATTATCTATACGGTGGCGATGGCAACGGTGTGGAGGCTAGCTATGGCATGCTAGGAATTTGAAGGTGTTTAAGAATGAGTTTATTCCTGTTGCGAAGATAGTGGAGCTGATCAAAGAAGATGCCTTCGTGTGGATTAGCCAACGTGCGAAATGTACTTCCCCTGCATGGGATAAATTGTCTTCTTTTGAGGTTACTAAGATGTTGTAAGCGGCCTTGTTGCCAGCCTGTTTTTTTTTTCTGGTTTCCGTTGTTTGTATTTACGCTCCAGCTCCTTGCTGGGTTCTATATATATATATATATATATATATATATATATATATATATATATATATATATATATATATAGGGTGGGGTTCATGTAGAAAGTGGTGTTTTCCTAAGAAGTCTAGGAAGTGTTTTAAGCCCTTGGATTAGATTTTTAATGGTTTAGATTAAAGGAGTGGCATGATTGTAATTAGTGTTCTATAATTATTGTTTTATTATAACCTTTAAGGGTATAATAGTAATTACATTTGTATTTAAAAAGAAAAAAAAACATAAACTATTTAATTATCCTTCATTTACGCACACCCCCTCCCAAAACCCTTTGATAAAAGGAAACTAAAATCAATGATAATCATGGTCAAGATAAACAATACGGTCAAACCTTCCTTATCTTCATCCATCCAACATTCAGATTAAAACTTTGTGGTGTTTTTATCCTCATTTGCACACAAAACCGATGATTATAGACCCTCGTTATCTTCATCTATCCATCCACCATGTTGTAATCAACATTCAGATTAAGTAGTTGATCGAAATTGTGACAACTGGAAAAAGTAAAAACGGTTACCGACGTTGACAAGAAAGGTACGAAAACACGATTTTGAAACTAGGATTTTCTTCGATTTGTTAAACAAGTTGATTACAGCATTGTGGTGTCTTGTAAAACTGACGATCGGGTTGTTTATTTCTTGTAAAACTGACGACCGGGTTGTTTATTTCTTCGTATAGTGTTTTACTGGTGTTTATTTCATCGCATGGTGTTTTATCAATGTTTATTTCTTCGTATGGTGTTATATCATAACTGACAGTGTCTTATCATTTTTTATGGTTGCTAGTTGATTTATTTCTACGTATGGTGTTTTGTCAGTGGTTATTTCTTTGCACGGTGTTTTACCGGTGTTTATTTCTTCGCATCATGTTTTATGTTCATAAGCTTTATGTTGGTGTGTTTTAATGTATGGTAGTTGATGTTGTAGTGTTTTAAAACACAATGAACGTATATGCAAACATCAACACAAGTTAAAACACTGTGGTATATGTTGTTTTTGGCTAGAGATGAAGAGGATTGTTGAAATCGTGAGAAATTATGATGAAGATGGTAGTTATTATTATCAGATTGTTTTAGTATTTAAATATCTAATCTAATTTGTTAATTACCAAGATACCCTTCTCTATATAAATTAGGAGTGCCACATGTCATTAATGTGTGGCTTCCTAGACTTCTTAGAAAAACTCCACTTTCTACACAACTCCTAACCTATATATATATATATATATAGAATTGTTTGCTGTTCAAATAAAAAAAATTGGATTTGACATCGGTAATCAAATTTTTAAAAGTACGAATTTATTGATTTTTTCTTTTCAATTCGGAATTTGAATTCAGAATTTATCTATTATCCATTGTCTATTATTATTATAGATAATAAACCGATATAAGTTTACACACGTGTCATTTACTGAAGCTATCTATTTTTTTTTTTTCCATTGGTGCAAAAGGCTCGAAGGATTTGGAAGGCCAACAGGCTAGGGATGTCGAACAGCCATTCATGCATGGGGAGGAGAGGGAGCATTTAATGCAACAGGATATTGTTATGGGCACTGACTCCAATAATGATAATAATAGTATTACCTACAATAACATCGATAATAATAATAATAATAATAATAATAATAATAATAATAATAATAATAATAATAATAATAATAATAATAATAATGATGATGATGATGATAATAATATTAACTTTGAGTCTGTGGACAATAATAGTGGGGTGGGCCATAATCTGGACGAAATTGGGAGTGGGCCAAAGGATGTGTTGGAGTTATCTAGGCCCGAATTGGCAAAAGTTTGGGCCACAATGTTTAATGGTGAATCCAGTAACAAAAGAAAAAGAAATAAGGGTGATATCAGTAGGTCTCTGAAGGTTAGATCTAAAGACAAGAAGAAAATACCTGACCTAAATTTTTCTACTCCAGATGGGGGAAATCCAAGTTCTAGTTCGGGTGGTGAAAAGAAGAAAAGGCGTCAAGGGAGAAGAGTTAGGTTGTCATGGATGTCGGCTGGTGATAACTCTCCTGGGCATACTCTGAACAATTCGGGTAGCGTCGAGGACGGTTATGAATCAGATTGGGCGGAAGACGACGGTGAGGACGGAACTCATAGTGATCATGCTCGTGTTGATTCGGTTGAGGTCGCTGAGGCTGAAGTCAATGTGGAGGCCAATGAAACGAAGAAAGTTGGTGATGATATTGGGTTAAAATTGGATAGTTTTGAAAAGGAACTCAATGAAAAGATTGTGAATGAATTGGTGCAGATCAATTCAAAATGAATTATCTGTCATTCAATTTAAAGTGTGCTGGAGGGGCAGATAAATCGGCAAAGGTAAGAGAAATCAAAAAATCTTTTAATATTTCGGTTATAACATTGCAAGAAACACAAATTGCAGCCATGTCGGATTTCCAGATTGAAAAATTTTGGGATAGTTCGGCTTTTGAAAAAATTATTGTGGATGCGGCTGGGAGGTCGGGTGGGTTAATGACACTTTGGAATCCGGCTCTGTATAATATGGAGGTAAGCTGGAAGGGTCAAAACTACATTGTGGTTGGGGTCACATTAATTGGTCAGACGAAGCTGTTTTTATTGCCAATATATACGCACCTAACGATCAAGTCCTAAGGCGTAACTTATGGGTGGAATTACAAGTGATTAGGACGGAATTGGATGGGTTGTGGTTTTCCTCGGCGATTTTAACGATGTTAGGTGCGAAGCGGAAAGGTTTAATTCTGTTTTTGACCCGGGCTCGGCTTTGGCTTTTAACAATTTCATTTCGGAAGCAGGCTTAAGCGAATACAACATGGGGGTAGGAAGTTTACGTACATGTCATACGTGTGATACCCCGAAAATTCAGGTTCTCACTTTAACTAAACTCTAGTTACATTCCTTGCATTATACTTAACTAGGGTTAGTTAGATAAGACATACGTGCATGGTTATGAGTCAATGTGTGATTGCATGATTAGTGAACCTTGGACGTTGGTGAATAATAAACTTATGGGTCTCGGTAATACCTGACAAACTTATGTGAAAACCATACGTGATTATGTGAACCTAAACCGAACACGTTAATAGAAATCATTAAAAGTGGAGCATGAGGTTGATTAGGGTCTTAATGCATGGGGTTACACTTGTTACGGTCCGAAATAACGAAAACGTCGAAGGATAACGCGTCGGGAGGCGAAACGAGGCAAAAGCGCGCCACCCGGACCTGTGAGCGGCCGCTCACAGGCTCCGAGCGGCCGCTCCATTTAACCTGACGGGTCTAAACCGCCTCAAACTCATATTTAAGCATCCTTAACCCCCATGCAACCCTCATACTCAACCCTAATCGCCCCCTTACTGCCCCACACGAATATTTCACTCAAACAACCCCTGCTAAGGCTCAAGATCATCAATTGGGAGGCTCCAAGGCGCGCGATTGATCGATGGGGAGAGCTAAGGGTATATTTTACGATTTCTTATGCTTCTACCTTGTGTTTTCATTAATAAAAGTCATATAACAAGTTTGTCCAGGTCTGAATGAGTTTATAAAACATTAAAGCATGAATCTTTTTGAAGATTAAATGGATTAAACATACTCATAAACGCTTAGTAACATCATAGGATACTTGTTGCGCAAGTAATTGGTGTTTTGATTCTTAAAGCTTTGATCTTGACATGTTTGATAATAGGATCTGATGGGAATAGGTATTAGGAAAGTTGTATGATGATTATTAGGTGTTATTGATTGATAATATGCAACTAGGGTTTGATATAATTGATAATATTGCACGATTAGAATCTGGACAGATTCTGAATGTCGAAAGCTTTGATCTTGACATGTTTGATAATAGGATCTGATGGGAATATGTATTAGGAAAGTTGTATGATGATTATTAGGTGTTATTGATTGATAATATGCAACTAGGGTTTGATATAATTGATAATATTGCATGATTAGAATCTAGACAGATTCTGAATGTCGACTTGTAGGGTCTGTTTCGTGGCTTGAAAATAATTGGTTTGATCGATTCTTTGCATGATTGTAACGTACAAGGTCTTAGCTTTTCATAATGGGCAAAACCATCGAATTTGGACATCGTTTGAGTCGTTTTTGGAATTTTAATTGATTAAGGGTCATATCAGATTTTCGGATTTGTAAATTGGGCTAACTTTAAATGGTCATAACTTGAGATTTACAAGGAGTTAGGTTATGAAATTTTTACAGTAGGTCAATACTGGAAAAATAGAGCTTTTCCAAGTGGATTCATCTCGTTTGGATAAATACACAATTTTTAAGAATTTTCCTACTAAACTGACCTGTTGAGGAGATTTTCTGGACATAGCTGTGTTGTACGAATTTTCATAATTTTTGTGTTTGGAATTAAGACAAAACAAAAATAGGTATTGTCGAGTGAATCCCAAAGAAAATTCAGTAAAAATTTGGGAGGTTAACTCACTGATTTGCTATTTTAAATAAATTCGTTTTGATGGCGCACAATCTGTCCTGAAAACACAGATTGTGTATTACGTGCTTCTGTGATTAATTGAGGTCTTAGGTGGTATGGAATTGACATGTAACTGAAGTACACTTGTCTGAGACACATACGGAATGTAGAAACTAATTGTAACCAACGTATTCACCAACGGGTCCGTAGGGTTTACTATTGCATGTAGAATCACTAGGCGTCGCATACACACTTTTGAATATTAAAACGCCTTGGACAAACGAGTTATATGGTGTATTGATGTTACGCCTATACTCACGTAGTGACACTGTTATTAGGGTGTCGGTAGCATATAATACTTGCTGTTCGGATTCTTTGCTTACGCGATAAGGTGAGTTTCACTACTCTTTTCTCAAAAGCATGCGTCTCGGGTTGAGACAACTTACTTAACGTTTCTAGTCCGGTTTGGGACTACTTTTACACATCCCGGGTTTGGGGTGCATGGTTCACGTGGTGAATCTATTTTTACTAATTCATATATATGTTCTTGATGAACTAAACCAAACACATCTTTTAAGTCCTTCAAAATACCGAATCAATTGCCGGTTGGGCAAGCGGGTTAATTAGTTGATAGCGCTATTAGGTCTAACAAACCTCACATCGTGCTGGGAGCACGGATGTGAACTATTAGCTTCAAACATAATCATTGTCGATGGACAATGATGCAAGGCATCCTTATCCCGGTTATGGGAACTTGTTCATTAGTAGTTCGGTATTCGCCGGTTTTAGTTATCATGAGTGGGCTAGCTACCCCTGACATTTGAATTAGCTATTTACTTGTGGCCAAGGAGGCCGACGTTCTTACGTACTGTTATGTGGTCTGGGAGACCGACGTTTTCATTTGGTTACATGGTTTGGGAAACCTACGCTTTTACTTACTCACCTACTTTACTCAGTGAACTCACCAACATTGTTTGTTGACCCACGATTTACATGCTTTTGCAGGCAGTTAGCTTCCGGTGCCAGGATTAGAAAGCACTGTACACTTCACTGCATTTGGGCTCTCGGGCATACACATAAATTATATATATTATGCTTTCGTATGGTTTTAATTTGGGTGCGTCGTTTTGCGCATGGTTTTAAAAGGTTTAAATTTGGTTTACGCTTCCGCCGCTTAACTAAACTTGGTTTTTGAAAACGAACTAAATGGTTTGGGCATTTAGAGTTCGTTCCTGTGACTTATGGCTACATATAGTGAACTAGGACTGCATGTTGAGTCTAGTCTATAATCATCATAGCATAAGTACACTCACAACTTAAGTGCACAACTAGCTATTAGCTACATATATCTACAACATATGATTTCAGGAGACATGTTATCTTCTAGTTCTAGACTTAATTCTTAACACGTCAATGGTGGGAACCTAGGGTTACACCAGGTGGCGCATTACTGGGAGTAATATCCTAACTAACCTCATGGACGAGGAGACAACTATAGTACAAGGGAGGGAGCCCTTGCGAGCGTTGTGGCGCACGTACACAGGAAGCTGCACGATGCGCATGACGTGGTACCATTAAATCAACTATGAAGGAATTCGAATGCTGAGACTTATCTTTTGTCACTTTGCAGGGAGACAATTAGTTTCTGTTCCTTGTTACTTGACCCTTCTTACTTCCATTCGTAACACTGACGGGACTGGAATACACAAATAGAACTTATTTCTTACCTTAGTACCTTACGCCTAGTATGAGCGGGTGAACGTATGACGGCATATCCTCGTTTTCTCATAAGTATATGGTAGATTCATGGGAACACATTAGATCGGGACTTGTTACACACACCCTTGGGGAGTTACGTGAAGCCTGCGATGTAATGCAACATCACAAGGGAGGATGAAACCTACTAATGGCTGATGGCCACGATTGGAGGAACGAGTGGTACGGCTTACCACTAAACTGGTTCACATAGGACTAGAGAAGGAGATTGTACGTGATGAGAACCATATAACACTGACATTGCAAAAGAGGAAGGATAAGAGATGGAAGGGGAACCTGAGCAGGACGAGCACATGGAAAGTGAGGATGAAGGCTCTACTATCTAGACAGAGCATGGAAACGATTGGCTCTTACCTTTTCTTACCTATATTTTATTTCATTTTCCTTTGCTAACTTAGATAAGACTGAGTTCATATGATCAACGATTGGGTGGTTGAGGCCCTCGCATCTTTCCAAGCTAGTAAAGATCTATTTTGCTAAATCATTCTTTTCCCCTGACTTCCACCTTTGAACTTTCTTATACCTTGAACGGACATTGTATTTTCAAGCCTTTTATTGGTTGTAAACCTCGATAACTTCAACGGAACTGAAGGAGACCGTCTGATTGCTTCGGTAGTATAAGTCTTTGCTCTGTGCATTTGCCCCCAGGCAGGATGAGGTAATGGATGCCACATGCACACTCGATGAGTTACAGATACTTGGGTGGAGAATGTAACCCCCATGACGAAATTTAGAAACTTGTTATCTAAAGACGGATGGGTCTGAAATCGACGCCTACACTACCAAGCTACAGGAGTTAGCTACTACATGCTCACACATATTTAACCTACATTACAAACGGATCGAGCTTCATACCAAAGGGGTTATCCCACAGGTTCGTAGCATGGCTACTACGGCTCACCTACCCAGAATATAACAAACCTTTCACCTGGCTCACAAACTCACCGACGAGACTGTTGAGCATGGTACTTTTCCGAAGCAGGGTGCTTCATCTTCTACTTTTGGTGATAACAAGAGAACGTGAGATAGTATGCGGTATAAGTCCTTCAACAATAACCACAACAGTAACAACAACAATGGGGCTCGTGGAGGAGCATTTGTGATGGGCTCTGGGGAGGCCAGGACTGATAACAACGGCGTGACGGATACGTGTTCCTTAAACGCCACTCTCGCTTCTGTTTTATATGATGCTGGTGCAGACTATAGTTTTGTGTCATCAAAACTTAGCAAACAACTAGGGATAGTTCCTACACTTCTTGATACCCCGTACTCTATAGAGTTAGCTGATGGGAAGCCTGTTAAGGTAACCCACATCCATCGTGACTGTAAGCTCGAACTAGATGGACAGTTGTTTGCCATCGACCTCTTACCTATCACCCTAGGAAGCTTTGATCTCGTGGTTGGCATGGACTGGTTGTCCAAGCAACACGCTGAAATTCTCTGTCAAGAGAAGATTGTTCGTATCCCTCTCCCTAGTGGAGAATTCTTATCTGTCCAGGGTGATCCTGGTGGTGCCATGATGGGCATCATCTCTTTCCTGAAAGCCTAGAAGTGTATTCGGAAGGGCTACCCAGCCATATTGGCTAACATTTCTGATACTCGAGCTGAAGTTGAAACAAAAATTGAGGACATCCCTGTAGTTCAGGATTTTCCAGATGTCTTCCCAGAGGAATTACCCGGACTTCCACCTGTTCGACAAGTGGAATTTCAAATTGACCGTGCACCAGGAGCCGCCCCAGTTGCGCGTGCACCATACCGCCTTGCACCAGGCGAACTTCAAGAACTATCTACCCAACTCCAAGAATTATTGGATAGGGGTTTCATCAGACCTAGCTCTTCACCGTGGGGAGCCCCAGTCTTATTCGTGAAGAAGAAGGATGGGAGTTTCCGTATGTGCATCGATTACCGGGAATTAAATAAGGTGACAATTAAAAACCGCTACCCTTTACCTCGTATTGATGATCTATTCGACCAGCTTCAGGGGTCGAGTTTCTATTCCAAGATTGACTTAAGGTCGGGGTATCACCAACTGAGAGTCCGAGAGGAGGATGTGCCAAAGACAGCCTTTCGAACTCGTTATGGGCACTATGAATTTTTGGTAATGCCCTTCGGGCTGACCAATGCACCAGCTGTGTTCATGGACCTCATGAACCGTGTGTGCAAACCCTATCTAGACAAATTTGTCATAGTGTTCATAGACGACATTCTGATCTATTCCAGGAGTAGGGGAAAGCACGAGCAACACCTACGACTGATCTTGGAACTTCTGAAAAGTGAGCAGTTATATGCAAAATTCTCCAAGTGCGACTTCTGGATTCGTGAGGTCCAATTCTTGGGTCATGTGGTGAACAAGGCAGGAATACAGGTCGATCCCGCTAAGATTGATGCGATTAAAAGATGGGAGGCCCCTAAGACTCCCACGGAGGTCCGACAATTCCTTGGCCTTGCAGGTTATTATCGCAGATTCATTCAGGGATTCTCAAAAATCACTCAACCCCTCACTGCTTTGACACAGAAGGGGATTACCTACAAGTGGGGAGATGCCCAAGAAGCTGCTTTTCAATTACTAAAGACTAAACTTTGCAGTGCTCCAATATTATCACTACCTGAGGGTACGGAGGACTTTGTGGTGTACTGTGAGGCATCTATCCAAGGTCTAGGGTGTGTTTTGATGCAACCCGAAAAGGTGATCACATATGCTTCACGACAACTAAAAGTTCATGAGAAAAATTTCCCCACTCACGACTTGGAACTGGGAGCGGTGGTCTTCGCTCTCAAAATTTGGAGGCACTACCTCTACGGGACAGAGTGCACGATTTTCACAGATCATAAAAGTCTCCAGCATATATTCGACCAGAGGGTGCTAAGCATACGACAACGCCGATGGGTCGAACTCCTGAATGGTTATGACTGTGCCATCAAGTAACATTCAGGGAAGGCTAATGTAGTAGCAGATGCCCTGAGTCGTAAGGAAACAAAACCCAAACGAGTGCGAGCCTTGCAACTTACCCTACAATCTAATCTTCATGTTAAGATACGTAAAGCCCAGGGCGTGACTTTGAAAGGGAAAACATCGGGCTTGAAACCTTGCACGGTGCTGATAAGCACCTGGAATGGAGGACATAGGGTCTTCAGCACTTCATAAATCAAGTCTGGATTTCCACGTGTTGGAGATCTCAGACAACTAGTGCTCGATGGGGCACACACCCCTCGTTATTCGGTACATCCTAGTTCGGATAAAATGTACCGAGATCTCAAACTCTTTACTGGTGACCAAACATGAAAGCTGAGAAAGTCACTTATGTTAGTAAGTGCTTAACGTGTGCCAAGGTTAGGATTGAATATCAGAAACCTTCGGGCCCACTTCAGCAACCGGAAAATCCCATGTGGAGATGGGATGGTATTTCCATGGACTTTATCACCAAACTTCCTAAAACGCCCAGCAGGCATGATATGATTTGGGTCATTATTGACCGTTTGACCAAATCAGCGCATTTCATGGCAATTAGAGAGGCGGACATGTTGGAACGTCTAGCCGCTTTTGTATTACGAAAATTGTCTCTAGGCGTGGGATGCCTACTTCTATCATATCGGATCACGACGCGCGATCTACTTCCCATTTTTGGGAAACTCTCCAAAATGCTTTGGGAACTCATTTGGACATGAGCGCAGCTTATCACTCCCAGACGGATGGATGGAGTGAACGTACCATCCAAACACTAGAAGATCTACTGCGAGCGTGCGTGGTGGACTTTGGAAACAGTTGGGACAAGCACTTGCCTTTGATTGAACTCTCTTATAACAATAGTTATGACACTTCGATTCAGTGTGCACTTTTTGAGGCACTTTATGAACGGGAGTGCAAATCTCCCATATGTTGGACTGAAGTTGGGGATAGCCAACTGACAGGTTCCGAACTTGTGCACCAAACTTCTGAGAAGATAGTGCAATCAGAAAACGGATGGCTGCTACTCTTGATCGACAGAAAAGCTACGCTGATAAGCGTAGGAAACCTTTAGAGCTCCGGAATGGGAACAAGGTACTATTAAAGGTGTCACCTTGAAAGGGTGTGACACGCTTTGGAAAACGGGGGAAGACGAACCCATGAAACGTTAGACCATTCGAGATGGTTGATGGGATTGGTCTGGTAGCTTACAGGTTAAACCTGCTTAACAAACTTGGTAGGATACACGATGTATCCCACATATCGTACCGAATCTATAGAAATGCCTGTTGGATAAAACACTGATGGTGCCACTGGAGGAGATCCAGGTGGACGATCGGCTACGGTTCATGGAAGAACCAGTGGAGATTCTTGAGCAGGGGCGTCAAGAAACTCAAAAAAAACACTATACCTATTATTAACGTACAACGGAATTCCCGTCTAGGACCGGAATACACGTGGGAACGCATGGATCAAATACGGCTTAAATACCCACTCCTCTTTTCTGAACCTGAACCTGTGCATAGATCAAATGCCGAACATAAAGCAGCTCGCTCAAAGTGAATTTCGGGGCGAAATTCCTTTCAACTTGGGGATGATGTGACATCCGGAAACCAAGCATACATTTTTTTTAGCTGGCTTTACTGTTTACTTGCTGAATTTCGGGACGAAATTCTTTTCAACTTGGGGATGATGTGATACCCCGAAAATTCAGGTTCTCACTTTAACTAAACTCTAGTTACATTCCTTGCATTATACTTAACTAGGGTTAGTTAGATAAGACATACGTGCATGGTTATGAGTCAATGTGTGATTGCATGATTAGTGAACCTTGGACGTTGGTGAATAATAAACTTATGGGTCTCGGTAATACCTGACAAACTTATGTGAAAACCATACGTGATTATGTGAACCTAAACCGAACACGTTAATAGAAATCATTAAAAGTGGAGCATGAGGTTGATTAGGGTCTTAATGCATGGGGTTACACTTGTTACGGTCCGAAATAACGAAAACGTCGAAGGATAACGCGTCGGGAGGCGAAACGAGGCAAAAGCGCGCCACCCGGACCTGTGAGCGGCCGCTCACAGGCTCCGAGCGGCCGCTCCATTTAACCTGACGGGTCTAAACCGCCGCAAACTCATATTTAAGCATCCTTAACCCCCATGCAACCCTCATACTCAACCCTAATCGCCCCCTTACTGCCCCACACGAATATTTCACTCAAACAACCCCTGCTAAGGCTCAAGATCATCAATTGGGAGGCTCCAAGGCGCGCGATTGATCGATGGGGAGAGCTAAGGGTATATTTTACGATTTCTTATGCTTCTACCTTGTGTTTTCATTAATAAAAGTCATATAACAAGTTTGTCCAGGTCTGAATGAGTTTATAAAACATTTAAGCATGAATCTTTTTGAAGATTAAATGGATTAAACATACTCATAAACGCTTAGTAACATCATAGGATACTTGTTGCGCAAGTAATTGGTGTTTTGATTCTTAAAGCTTTGATCTTGACATGTTTGATAATAGGATCTGATGGGAATAGGTATTAGGAAAGTTGTATGATGATTATTAGGTGTTATTGATTGATAATATGCAACTAGGGTTTGATATAATTGATAATATTGCACGATTAGAATCTGGACAGATTCTGAATGTCGACTTGTAGGGTCTGTTTCGTGGCTTGAAAATAATTGGTTTGATCGATTCTTTGCATGATTGTAACGTACAAGGTCTTAGCTTTTCATAATGGGCAAAACCATCGAATTTGGACATCGTTTGAGTCGTTTCTGGAATTTTAATTGATTAAGGGTCATATCAGATTTTCGGATTTGTAAATTGGGCTAACTTTAAATAGTCATAACTTGAGATTTACAAGGAGTTAGGTTATGAAATTTTTACAGTAGGTCAATACTGGAAAAATAGAGCTTTTCCAAGTGGATTCATCTCGTTTGGATAAATACACAATTTTTAAGAATTTTCCTACTAAACTGACCTGTTGAGGAGATTTTCTGGACATAGCTGTGTTGTACGAATTTTCATAATTTTTGTGTTTGGAATTAAGACAAAACAAAAATAGGTATTGTCGAGTGAATCCCAAAGAAAATTCAGTAAAAATTTGGGAGGTTAACTCACTGATTTGCTATTTTAAATAAATTCGTTTTGATGGCGCACAATCTGTCCTGAAAACACAGATTGTGTATTACGTGCTTCTGTGATTAATTGAGGTCTTAGGTGGTATGGAATTGACATGTAACTGAAGTACACTTGTCTGAGACACATACGGAATGTAGAAACTAATTGTAACCAACGTATTCACCAACGGGTCCGTAGGGTTTACTATTGCATGTAGAATCACTAGGCGTCGCATACACACTTTTGAATATTAAAACGCCTTGGACAAACGAGTTATATGGTGTATTGATGTTACGCCTATACTCACGTAGTGACACTGTTATTAGGGTGTCGGTAGCATATAATACTTGCTGTTCGGATTCTTTGCTTACGCGATAAGGTGAGTTTCACTACTCTTTTCTCAAAAGCATGCGTCTCGGGTTGAGACAACTTACTTAACGTTTCTAGTCCGGTTTGGGACTACTTTTACACATCCCGGGTTTGGGGTGCATGGTTCACGTGGTGAATCTATTTTTACTAATTCATATATATGTTCTTGATGAACTAAACCAAACACATCTTTTAAGTCCTTCAAAATACCGAATCAATTGCCGGTTGGGCAAGCGGGTTAATTAGTTGATAGCGCTATTAGGTCTAACAAACCTCACATCGTGCTGGGAGCACGGATGTGAACTATTAGCTTCAAACATAATCATTGTCGATGGACAATGATGCAAGGCATCCTTATCCCGGTTATGGGAACTTGTTCATTAGTAGTTCGGTATTCGCCGGTTTTAGTTATCATGAGTGGGCTAGCTACCCCTGACATTTGAATTAGCTATTTACTTGTGGCCAAGGAGGCCGACGTTCTTACGTACTGTTATGTGGTCTGGGAGACCGACGTTTTCATTTGGTTACATGGTTTGGGAAACCTACGCTTTTACTTACTCACCTACTTTACTCAGTGAACTCACCAACATTGTTTGTTGACCCACGATTTACATGCTTTTGCAGGCAGTTAGCTTCCGGTGCCAGGATTAGAAAGCACTGTACACTTCACTGCATTTGGGCTCTCGGGCATACACATAAATTATATATATTATGCTTTCGTATGGTTTTAATTTGGGTGCGTCGTTTTGCGCATGGTTTTAAAAGGTTTAAATTTGGTTTACGCTTCCGCCGCTTAACTAAACTTGGTTTTTGAAAACGAACTAAATGGTTTGGGCATTTAGAGTTCGTTCCTGTGACTTATGGCTACATATAGTGAACTAGGACTGCATGTTGAGTCTAGTCTATAATCATCATAGCATAAGTACACTCACAACTTAAGTGCACAACTAGCTATTAGCTACATATATCTACAACATATGATTTCAGGAGACATGTTATCTTCTAGTTCTAGACTTAATTCTTAACACGTCAATGGTGGGAACCTAGGGTTACACCAGGTGGCGCATTACTGGGAGTAATATCCTAACTAACCTCATGGACGAGGAGACAACTATAGTACAAGGGAGGGAGCCCTTGCGAGCGTTGTGGCGCACGTACACAGGAAGCTGCACGATGCGCATGACGTGGTACCATTAAATCAACTATGAAGGAATTCGAATGCTGAGACTTATCTTTTGTCACTTTGCAGGGAGACAATTAGTTTCTGTTCCTTGTTACTTGACCCTTCTTACTTCCATTCGTAACACTGACGGGACTGGAATACACAAATAGAACTTATTTCTTACCTTAGTACCTTACGCCTAGTATGAGCGGGTGAACGTATGACGGCATATCCTCGTTTTCTCATAAGTATATGGTAGATTCATGGGAACACATTAGATCGGGACTTGTTACACACACCCTTGGGGAGTTACGTGAAGCCTGCGATGTAATGCAACATCACAAGGGAGGATGAAACCTACTAATGGCTGATGGCCACGATTGGAGGAACGAGTGGTACGGCTTACCACTAAACTGGTTCACATAGGACTAGAGAAGGAGATTGTACGTGATGAGAACCATATAACACTGACATTGCAAAAGAGGAAGGATAAGAGATGGAAGGGGAACCTGAGCAGGACGAGCACATGGAAAGTGAGGATGAAGGCTCTACTATCTAGACAGAGCATGGAAACGATTGGCTCTTACCTTTTCTTACCTATATTTTATTTCATTTTCCTTTGCTAACTTAGATAAGACTGAGTTCATATGATCAACGATTGGGTGGTTGAGGCCCTCGCATCTTTCCAAGCTAGTAAAGATCTATTTTGCTAAATCATTCTTTTCCCCTGACTTCCACCTTTGAACTTTCTTATACCTTGAACGGACATTGTATTTTCAAGCCTTTTATTGGTTGTAAACCTCGATAACTTCAACGGAACTGAAGGAGACCGTCTGATTGCTTCGGTAGTATAAGTCTTTGCTCTGTGCATTTGCCCCCAGGCAGGATGAGGTAATGGATGCCACATGCACACTCGATGAGTTACAGATACTTGGGTGGAGAATGTAACCCCCATGACGAAATTTAGAAACTTGTTATCTAAAGACGGATGGGTCTGAAATCGACGCCTACACTACCAAGCTACAGGAGTTAGCTACTACATGCTCACACATATTTAACCTACATTACAAACGGATCGAGCTTCATACCAAAGGGGTTATCCCACAGGTTCGTAGCATGGCTACTACGGCTCACCTACCCAGAATATAACAAACCTTTCACCTGGCTCACAAACTCACCGACGAGACTGTTGAGCATGGTACTTTTCCGAAGCAGGGTGCTTCATCTTCTACTTTTGGTGATAACAAGAGAACGTGAGATAGTATGCGGTATAAGTCCTTCAACAATAACCACAACAGTAACAACAACAATGGGGCTCGTGGAGGAGCATTTGTGATGGGCTCTGGGGAGGCCAGGACTGATAACAACGGCGTGACGGATACGTGTTCCTTAAACGCCACTCTCGCTTCTGTTTTATATGATGCTGGTGCAGACTATAGTTTTGTGTCATCAAAACTTAGCAAACAACTAGGGATAGTTCCTACACTTCTTGATACCCCGTACTCTATAGAGTTAGCTGATGGGAAGCCTGTTAAGGTAACCCACATCCATCGTGACTGTAAGCTCGAACTAGATGGACAGTTGTTTGCCATCGACCTCTTACCTATCACCCTAGGAAGCTTTGATCTCGTGGTTGGCATGGACTGGTTGTCCAAGCAACACGCTGAAATTCTCTGTCAAGAGAAGATTGTTCGTATCCCTCTCCCTAGTGGAGAATTCTTATCTGTCCAGGGTGATCCTGGTGGTGCCATGATGGGCATCATCTCTTTCCTGAAAGCCTAGAAGTGTATTCGGAAGGGCTACCCAGCCATATTGGCTAACATTTCTGATACTCGAGCTGAAGTTGAAACAAAAATTGAGGACATCCCTGTAGTTCAGGATTTTCCAGATGTCTTCCCAGAGGAATTACCCGGACTTCCACCTGTTCGACAAGTGGAATTTCAAATTGACCGTGCACCAGGAGCCGCCCCAGTTGCGCGTGCACCATACCGCCTTGCACCAGGCGAACTTCAAGAACTATCTACCCAACTCCAAGAATTATTGGATAGGGGTTTCATCAGACCTAGCTCTTCACCGTGGGGAGCCCCAGTCTTATTCGTGAAGAAGAAGGATGGGAGTTTCCGTATGTGCATCGATTACCGGGAATTAAATAAGGTGACAATTAAAAACCGCTACCCTTTACCTCGTATTGATGATCTATTCGACCAGCTTCAGGGGTCGAGTTTCTATTCCAAGATTGACTTAAGGTCGGGGTATCACCAACTGAGAGTCCGAGAGGAGGATGTGCCAAAGACAGCCTTTCGAACTCGTTATGGGCACTATGAATTTTTGGTAATGCCCTTCGGGCTGACCAATGCACCAGCTGTGTTCATGGACCTCATGAACCGTGTGTGCAAACCCTATCTAGACAAATTTGTCATAGTGTTCATAGACGACATTCTGATCTATTCCAGGAGTAGGGGAAAGCACGAGCAACACCTACGACTGATCTTGGAACTTCTGAAAAGTGAGCAGTTATATGCAAAATTCTCCAAGTGCGACTTCTGGATTCGTGAGGTCCAATTCTTGGGTCATGTGGTGAACAAGGCAGGAATACAGGTCGATCCCGCTAAGATTGATGCGATTAAAAGATGGGAGGCCCCTAAGACTCCCACGGAGGTCCGACAATTCCTTGGCCTTGCAGGTTATTATCGCAGATTCATTCAGGGATTCTCAAAAATCACTCAACCCCTCACTGCTTTGACACAGAAGGGGATTACCTACAAGTGGGGAGATGCCCAAGAAGCTGCTTTTCAATTACTAAAGACTAA
The DNA here is from genome assembly GCA_028751855.1 of Ambrosia trifida. Lineage (NCBI taxonomy): Eukaryota > Viridiplantae > Streptophyta > Magnoliopsida > Asterales > Asteraceae > Ambrosia > Ambrosia trifida. The sequence goes on along the minus strand of CM054123.1, from coordinate 103,217,050 downwards.
ACTTTGCAGTGCTCCAATATTATCACTACCTGAGGGTACGGAGGACTTTGTGGTGTACTGTGAGGCATCTATCCAAGGTCTAGGGTGTGTTTTGATGCAACCCGAAAAGGTGATCACATATGCTTCACGACAACTAAAAGTTCATGAGAAAAATTTCCCCACTCACGACTTGGAACTGGGAGCGGTGGTCTTCGCTCTCAAAATTTGGAGGCACTACCTCTACGGGACAGAGTGCACGATTTTCACAGATCATAAAAGTCTCCAGCATATATTCGACCAGAGGGTGCTAAGCATACGACAACGCCGATGGGTCGAACTCCTGAATGGTTATGACTGTGCCATCAAGTAACATTCAGGGAAGGCTAATGTAGTAGCAGATGCCCTGAGTCGTAAGGAAACAAAACCCAAACGAGTGCGAGCCTTGCAACTTACCCTACAATCTAATCTTCATGTTAAGATACGTAAAGCCCAGGGCGTGACTTTGAAAGGGAAAACATCGGGCTTGAAACCTTGCACGGTGCTGATAAGCACCTGGAATGGAGGACATAGGGTCTTCAGCACTTCATAAATCAAGTCTGGATTTCCACGTGTTGGAGATCTCAGACAACTAGTGCTCGATGGGGCACACACCCCTCGTTATTCGGTACATCCTAGTTCGGATAAAATGTACCGAGATCTCAAACTCTTTACTGGTGACCAAACATGAAAGCTGAGAAAGTCACTTATGTTAGTAAGTGCTTAACGTGTGCCAAGGTTAGGATTGAATATCAGAAACCTTCGGGCCCACTTCAGCAACCGGAAAATCCCATGTGGAGATGGGATGGTATTTCCATGGACTTTATCACCAAACTTCCTAAAACGCCCAGCAGGCATGATATGATTTGGGTCATTATTGACCGTTTGACCAAATCAGCGCATTTCATGGCAATTAGAGAGGCGGACATGTTGGAACGTCTAGCCGCTTTTGTATTACGAAAATTGTCTCTAGGCGTGGGATGCCTACTTCTATCATATCGGATCACGACGCGCGATCTACTTCCCATTTTTGGGAAACTCTCCAAAATGCTTTGGGAACTCATTTGGACATGAGCGCAGCTTATCACTCCCAGACGGATGGATGGAGTGAACGTACCATCCAAACACTAGAAGATCTACTGCGAGCGTGCGTGGTGGACTTTGGAAACAGTTGGGACAAGCACTTGCCTTTGATTGAACTCTCTTATAACAATAGTTATGACACTTCGATTCAGTGTGCACTTTTTGAGGCACTTTATGAACGGGAGTGCAAATCTCCCATATGTTGGACTGAAGTTGGGGATAGCCAACTGACAGGTTCCGAACTTGTGCACCAAACTTCTGAGAAGATAGTGCAATCAGAAAACGGATGGCTGCTACTCTTGATCGACAGAAAAGCTACGCTGATAAGCGTAGGAAACCTTTAGAGCTCCGGAATGGGAACAAGGTACTATTAAAGGTGTCACCTTGAAAGGGTGTGACACGCTTTGGAAAACGGGGGAAGACGAACCCATGAAACGTTAGACCATTCGAGATGGTTGATGGGATTGGTCTGGTAGCTTACAGGTTAAACCTGCTTAACAAACTTGGTAGGATACACGATGTATCCCACATATCGTACCGAATCTATAGAAATGCCTGTTGGATAAAACACTGATGGTGCCACTGGAGGAGATCCAGGTGGACGATCGGCTACGGTTCATGGAAGAACCAGTGGAGATTCTTGAGCAGGGGCGTCAAGAAACTCAAAAAAAACACTATACCTATTATTAACGTACAACGGAATTCCCGTCTAGGACCGGAATACACGTGGGAACGCATGGATCAAATACGGCTTAAATACCCACTCCTCTTTTCTGAACCTGAACCTGTGCATAGATCAAATGCCGAACATAAAGCAGCTCGCTCAAAGTGAATTTCGGGGCGAAATTCCTTTCAACTTGGGGATGATGTGACATCCGGAAACCAAGCATACATTTTTTTTAGCTGGCTTTACTGTTTACTTGCTGAATTTCGGGACGAAATTCTTTTCAACTTGGGGATGATGTGATACCCCGAAAATTCAGGTTCTCACTTTAACTAAACTCTAGTTACATTCCTTGCATTATACTTAACTAGGGTTAGTTAGATAAGACATACGTGCATGGTTATGAGTCAATGTGTGATTGCATGATTAGTGAACCTTGGACGTTGGTGAATAATAAACTTATGGGTCTCGGTAATACCTGACAAACTTATGTGAAAACCATACGTGATTATGTGAACCTAAACCGAACACGTTAATAGAAATCATTAAAAGTGGAGCATGAGGTTGATTAGGGTCTTAATGCATGGGGTTACACTTGTTACGGTCCGAAATAACGAAAACGTCGAAGGATAACGCGTCGGGAGGCGAAACGAGGCAAAAGCGCGCCACCCGGACCTGTGAGCGGCCGCTCACAGGCTCCGAGCGGCCGCTCCATTTAACCTGACGGGTCTAAACCGCCGCAAACTCATATTTAAGCATCCTTAACCCCCATGCAACCCTCATACTCAACCCTAATCGCCCCCTTACTGCCCCACACGAATATTTCACTCAAACAACCCCTGCTAAGGCTCAAGATCATCAATTGGGAGGCTCCAAGGCGCGCGATTGATCGATGGGGAGAGCTAAGGGTATATTTTACGATTTCTTATGCTTCTACCTTGTGTTTTCATTAATAAAAGTCATATAACAAGTTTGTCCAGGTCTGAATGAGTTTATAAAACATTTAAGCATGAATCTTTTTGAAGATTAAATGGATTAAACATACTCATAAACGCTTAGTAACATCATAGGATACTTGTTGCGCAAGTAATTGGTGTTTTGATTCTTAAAGCTTTGATCTTGACATGTTTGATAATAGGATCTGATGGGAATAGGTATTAGGAAAGTTGTATGATGATTATTAGGTGTTATTGATTGATAATATGCAACTAGGGTTTGATATAATTGATAATATTGCACGATTAGAATCTGGACAGATTCTGAATGTCGACTTGTAGGGTCTGTTTCGTGGCTTGAAAATAATTGGTTTGATCGATTCTTTGCATGATTGTAACGTACAAGGTCTTATCTTTTCATAATGGGCAAAACCATCGAATTTGGACATCGTTTGAGTCGTTTCTGGAATTTTAATTGATTAAGGGTCATATCAGATTTTCGGATTTGTAAATTGGGCTAACTTTAAATGGTCATAACTTGAGATTTACAAGGAGTTAGGTTATGAAATTTTTACAGTAGGTCAATACTGGAAAAATAGAGCTTTTCCAAGTGGATTCATCTCGTTTGGATAAATACACAATTTTTAAGAATTTTCCTACTAAACTGACCTGTTGAGGAGATTTTCTGGACATAGCTGTGTTGTACGAATTTTCATAATTTTTGTGTTTGGAATTAAGACAAAACAAAAATAGGTATTGTCGAGTGAATCCCAAAGAAAATTCAGTAAAAATTTGAGAGGTTAACTCACTGATTTGCTATTTTAAATAAATTCGTTTTGATGGCGCACAATCTGTCCTGAAAACACAGATTGTGTATTACGTGCTTCTGTGATTAATTGAGGTCTTAGGTGGTATGGAATTGACATGTAACTGAAGTACACTTGTCTGAGACACATACGGAATGTAGAAACTAATTGTAACCAACGTATTCACCAACGGGTCCGTAGGGTTTACTATTGCATGTAGAATCACTAGGCGTCGCATACACACTTTTGAATATTAAAACGCCTTGGACAAACGAGTTATATGGTGTATTGATGTTACGCCTATACTCACGTAGTGACACTGTTATTAGGGTGTCGGTAGCATATAATACTTGCTGTTCGGATTCTTTGCTTACGCGATAAGGTGAGTTTCACTACTCTTTTCTCAAAAGCATGCGTCTCGGGTTGAGACAACTTACTTAACGTTTCTAGTCCGGTTTGGGACTACTTTTACACATCCCGGGTTTGGGGTGCATGGTTCACGTGGTGAATCTATTTTTACTAATTCATATATATGTCCTTGATGAACTAAACCAAACACATCTTTTAAGTCCTTCAAAATACCGAATCAATTGCCGGTTGGGCAAGCGGGTTAATTAGTTGATAGCGCTATTAGGTCTAACAAACCTCACATCGTGCTGGGAGCACGGATGTGAACTATTAGCTTCAAACATAATCATTGTCGATGGACAATGATGCAAGGCATCCTTATCCCGGTTATGGGAACTTGTTCATTAGTAGTTCGGTATTCGCCGGTTTTAGTTATCATGAGTGGGCTAGCTACCCCTGACATTTGAATTAGCTATTTACTTGTGGCCAAGGAGACCGACGTTCTTACGTACTGTTATGTGGTCTGGGAGACCGACGTTTTCATTTGGTTACATGGTTTGGGAAACCTACGCTTTTACTTACTCACCTACTTTACTCAGTGAACTCACCAACATTGTTTGTTGACCCACGATTTACATGCTTTTGCAGGCAGTTAGCTTCCGGTGCCAGGATTAGAAAGCACTGTACACTTCACTGCATTTGGGCTCTCGGGCATACACATAAATTATATATATTATGCTTTCGTATGGTTTTAATTTGGGTGCGTCGTTTTGCGCATGGTTTTAAAAGGTTTAAATTTGGTTTACGCTTCCGCCGCTTAACTAAACTTGGTTTTTGAAAACGAACTAAATGGTTTGGGCATTTAGAGTTCGTTCCTGTGACTTATGGCTATGGGATCCTGGTATGTCACGCGCCACGCGGTATAAACCCCGCAGTGGAAATTTGAGGGTGTGACAATACGACGGGAAGAAGCATAGCAAACTTGATAGATTCCTTGTTTGTGATCGTTTTCTATCAAAGTGGGCAGATGCTAAGGCCTTGGTACTGGACCGGGATGTTTCGGATCACTCACCTATTGTGTTGACATGTTCAAATGTTTCGTTTGGTCCTACGCCTTTTAGATTTTATAACTCTTGGCTGGAAAAGGAAGGTTTAATGACTGTGGTGAACAATGGCTTTGACTGTGAAGTTATGGCTTCTAGATGGGATGTCAATCTTATTCAGAAGCTTAAATTGATCAAGGGCGGTATCCGGAAGTGGAGGAAAGATTGTATTGCAGCAGAAGAAAGTTGCACCATCCAGGCCCGTAAGTCGTTATCTGACCTGGAAGCTTTGGTGGAATCTAGACCTCTGTCTGACTTGGAAATAAACAATTGGAAGGAAGCAAAGCTGGCAATTAAGAGGTGGGAATGGGATAAATTAAGGGACCTAAAGCAAAAGTCAAGACTACAGTGGGTTATAAATGGCGACGAAAACTCGGCTTTCTTCCATGGTATAATTAATAGCCGGAGAATGAGAAATAAGGTGGTTGGATTACTTATTGATGGGATTTGGGTGGAGGATCCAAGTTTTATCAAGAACAAGGCTGTGGAGATTTTTAAGAAGAAATTCGATGAGCCGATGCCGTCTAGACCAAGACTAAATGGGGAAGGTTTTAAAAGACTATCCGAAGACGACGCGAAAAGTCTAGTGGTTCCGTTTTCTAAAGAAGAAATTAGGGAGGCGGTATGGGATTGTGAAAATGAAAAATCCCCGGGGCCGAATGGTTTCACGTTTGCATTTGTGAAACGTTTTTGGAATAGGATGGAAGGTTATGTGGTAGGGATAATGAATGACTTCTATGAGCATGGGTCGATCCACAACTCGTGTAACTCCTCATTTGTGGCCATTATTCCGAAGATTAAAGACCCGCTAACATTGTCGGACTTTAGGCCGATTTCACTCATCGGTGTGGTTGGAAAAATTATCTCCAAAGTGTTAGTGGCAAGGATTAAAAAGGTAATTGGGGCGGTAATCTCACCCGAACAGATGGCATTTATGAAGGGGAGGAACATATTCGATGGCCCACTTATAGCAAATGAGATTGTATCTTGGGCGAAGAAAGCTAAAAGAAAGATATTCTTATTTAAGGCGGACTTTGAGAAAGCATACGACTGTGTATCCTGGAAATTTCTGCTCAGTATCATGCACCATATGGGGTTCCCTACGAGATGGAAGAACTGGATCATGGGCCCTCTTGTTACGGGGATGTCTACGGTCTTAATCAATGGCTCACCAACGCGGGAATTTCAGCTAAAACGTGGTCTACGACAAGGGGATCCAATGTCTCCTTTCCTGTTTACCATTGTTATTGAAGGTTTACACGTCATGGTTTCAAAAGCGATTGAAGTAGGGACGCTTGTGGGAGTAAAATTGCCAAATGGTGGACCAGTTGTCTCGCATCTTTTCTACGCAGACGATGTGTTGTTCCTAGAGGAGTGGTCCGCCGATAACTTAGCTAACCTGCAAAGAATACTCCGCTGCTTCTCTTTGGCGTCAGGTCTCAACATTAACCTGTCAAAGAGCTGTTTATTTGGGCTGAATGAAGCTGATGTTACAGTTGAAGAATTGGCGCAGAGGTTCGGGTGTCATAAATGTTCGCTTCCTTTTATCTACCTTGGTCTTCCGGTCGGCGACAACATGAAACGGGTCAAAAGCTGGAAACCTATAATCGACAAGTTCGAGGATAAGCTGTCGTCCTGGAAAGCCAGGTCCCTTTCTTTTGCAGGCAGATTGGTGTTAATTAAATCGGTACTCGGAGCACTTTTGAATTACTACCTATCTTTGTTTAACGCACACGCTGGGGTGTTGAAAGTTTTAGAAGGCATACGCAGAAGATTTCTATGGGGTGGGGCGCTAGGAAATAACAAAATCTGCTGGGTTGTGTGGGAAAATATTATGAAGTCAAAGAACATGGGCGGGTTGGGGGTTGGGAACATGGTCAAATGGTGGTGGAGGTACAAAATGTCAAAGGAACAACTATGGTATAAAGTGGTGAATGCTATTCATAGCCGTAGACGTCAAGTGGAGTTCATTCCTGCAAAGAAAACGGCTTCTGGTATATGGGGCACGATTGTTTCCATCCAAAACGTGTTCAGTTCCCGGGGCATCGATCTTGAAACAAAATTTTATTGTAAGGTGGGCAGTGGCGAATCGGTAAGGTGCTGGGAGGACAAATGGAACATGGCTAGCCGGTTAAAAGATAAGTTCCCGCTTCTATACCAACTCGCTAGATCAAAGGGACTTATGGTGAGCGAATGTTACAAAAAGGTCAATAATTGCATTTGGTGGGAAGTCCCCTGGTCAATACCACCTGCATCAAACGAAGAATTAGACGAAGCACAAAGACTGTGGTTGATGATTAATGAACAACGGGTCGGATTTTCTGAAGATTTGTGGAAGTGGGCGTCACAGGACTCGCTAAAAGATTTCAAAGTCAAGACTGTAAGATCGGATCTCTTTGGGCTGCAAGGTAATTCGCATGTGCAGCAACAATTCTGGTGGAACAAGCTTGCGACTCCGAAGGTTAGATGCTTTGTATGGCGGGCGGCAAATAATAAGATAGGAACGACAGATGCCTTGGCTGTTAGAGGTGTAAATTTCGGCGATGGTATGTGTAGAAGATGCAGCCTTGAACTAGAAGATGCGGATCATATCCTTGTCAATTGTATGTGGGCAAGGTGTTTGTAGTGGAACATCCGTCAATGGCTAAAGATTACCGACGCCGACCCATTTACCTCCATTAACCAGATGCTACAGTTCTGCAGGAGCATTGATAGGCCCCCAAAGCTGAAAAAAGTAGTTCATGCGATAATCATGCTTGGTATGTGGAAACTTTGGTTGAGCAGGAACGATAAAATTTTCAACAATGTGGATACGGCGACTCCAAAGCTAATTGTAGAAGTCAAGTTAGAGTCGTTCTAGTGGATGACTAAAAGGGGAAATATGGCGGATCTTGATAAGACAAAGTGGTGGGAGTTCTCGGCTTTTGATAATGGTTAAAGAATAATAGGTGTATAGGTGGAGTATGTATGTTCTTTTGATGTAACTGTACCTGTAAGAATCGATCGGCCCGGGTAGTCCTCTCGCTAATTGGGCTCGGGTGGTCTTGTGGTGTATTTTGGTGAATGAATAAAATGGTTTCGTTTTATTGTTCAAAAAAAAATATATATTAATCCCCATATACGGCTTAGAGACTCTTGGGGATTGATAATATAGAGCATACTTGATGGTAGGGCTGTTCACGAGCCGAGCCGATCCGAACGGAGCTTTGCTCATGCTTGGCTCGTTTACAAACCGAACCGAGCGGAGCGGCTTGTTTACAATCGAGCCGAAAACCGAACGAGCATTCTCCGAGCGCAAATTTTCCAAGCGAGCGCCGAGCGAGAATCGAGCGAAGAGTAATATGGACGATCATAAAATTGCAATGTTTCCTTCGATGTTTTCATTGTCAGGTGACAACTAAGGTCGAAATGTTCGATGATAACACTAATATTGAGATCCTAGTGTCCAAGGATGAGGTTTAAATTGAGGCTAGTGAGGTGATGAGCATACGTCAGAGAACATTTGTTGCATTATGACGTAGGTGTGATATCAATCGATAATTAGCAATAGACGACTAACAACATAAAGAAGTCAAGACTGTCACCTCATGACTTATTGTTTTACAATTAAATCTAGTGTTAAATTTTTTTATTGAGTTAAGTGGGCTATTATATTATGTTTGCATATACTAAGCCAAATCCAATAGAATGTTATATATAAAGCCATATATTTTTCTATAAATTGTATGTATATCTATAATGAAATAAATAAAAAACTATTCGAGCCGAACTGAGCCGAGCGTACCTTTGCTCGTGCTTGGCTCATTTACAAACCGAACCGAGCCGATCGGCTCATATAAAACCGAGCGGAAGATCGAGCGAGCATTTTTCGAGCAAATTCCGAACGAGCGGCGAGCGATCGGTGAGCGCCGAGCCTTTTGAACAGCCCTACTTGATGGTGAGTCTTATGACAACCATTGATGACTAATGGACATGAGAAACTGAAGCATAAATGGCTTATGGGGCCGTAGAATCCGAGGTAATGCCCAAATTTCAATTCCCACAATGTTGAGGTTGTGAAATAAAATGGATGGATAGGGAAATCATGGTTAAAATCATAGTTATCAAAGGCGCTAGGCGCACTCAAGGCGCATAGGCCTCACTTAGGGCCTAGGTGCGTGGAGCAAAAAAGCGAGGGCCTGACATAAAAAGGCGAAAAAATAAAATAAAGTAAAAATATATTAAAATAATACTGTTTTTCATCTAGTTAGTATCAAAAGTTTTAAAATATTGATGAATTAGTGTATAGATGTAGTTTTCCTTAGATAAAAGTAGAAATCTAGCTGGAATCTAGCCATAATTTAACGAATTTGGCTGGAAACTCTCCGGAATTTGGGAATCTAGCTGAAATCTTTGCCTAAACCATCAGCTGGAGAATTAAAGCGCAATTTCCTCGACTCAAAGCGCAAATGCATCGCTTCGCCTAAAAACTAGGCCTAGGTGCAAGAGGCGATGGCTTTTAACAACTATGGTTAAAACTTAAAATAGATGACTTTGATAGTCATTCCTAAACGGGTCAAAATGACCCGAAAAAAAAATTAAAATAAAAAAAATATGACAAGGAATGTTTGGAAGTTAAATACGGATAAATACTTGAGGAATGTAACATAATATAGTGGAAAAATAGTCCCCGAAATTTGGAGTCATGAACTTATAAAGGTTCATGGAAAAGTGTATCCAAAAGTTGAAAATTTTGGCTAACCTTTGGTGGAAAAATACAAAGCTCCATATGGGAAACTTTTTGCAAAATAAGGGGTCCTCGTGTCCCACGATAGGGATGAGCTCGGGACGGTATCCGATCTTAAAAATTTCCAAATCCCAATATCGATACCAAAAATACTGAAACTGAAAACCTTTAAATGTGAGTATCGATACCGAACACACTCGGTTCAGTAAGGGATCGGTATCGGTTCGGTATACGGTGCAATATGCTCTAGGGATGAGCATATTGCCCCGAATACCGAACTGATACCGATCCCGTACCGAACCGAGGGTGTTTGGTATCGGTACTCACATTTAGAGGTTTTTGGTTTCGGTATCGGTACGGGATCGGTATCAGTATTTTAAGGTAAAGTACCGATACCATACTGGTACCGAACCGATACCATACCGTACCGCATGTTTTCAGTATTGGTATTGGGTTTTGAGAGTTTTTGGGATCGGTAACGGTTAGTACCGTACCATCCTGAGTTCATCCTTAATACGCTCATCCCTACCCCACGGGGCTCTCCACAGTACGCGGCGCTAAGGGCCATTTGTGACACCCAGAATTTTCTCTCACTTGACACCAACTTTACTAGTTACTTACTGAATTTCAGGACGAAATTCTTTTCAACTTGGAGATGATGTGACACCCTGCACTTTCGGGTTAATAGTTTAACCTAAATCTAGTTAACTTACACGGTAGTTCATAGCATTTCACTTGACTAGGATTAGTGAAGTGAGTCGTATGGTACACAGTTATAGGTTAATAACTGCACGGAATTCTAATTCGGGATATTACCGGATCGTATACACAAGTATCGAACCCTAAACGGTGGTGAATTGAAACAATGGATAATTGTGAATTAGTTGTTTGATATTAATTGCAATTATGTGATTCTGTGAAACTATGTGTAAACTATTATGTGATTACGTGAATTTAAACTAAACGCGTTATTAAAAACCGTAATCGATGAACCGTTAGGAGGGTTGGGGGTCTAAATACATGGGGTTATGCTTGATATTGTCCAAAATAGCGAAAACATCAAAGAAAACATGCAATATGTTGGACCAGACCGCGCGAAACGGACCACGGATGAGTGAGCGGCTGCTCACTCAATCCGAACAGCCCGCTCACTGGGTCTGCGCGTCTAAACCAACTTTAAACACTTATTTAAGCAATCTTAAGCCCTAAGTACTTCATAACGTTAACCCTAATCGTCCCTAACACCTCTCCTACGAAAAATATATCCCCTAACACCTGCCAAGGCTCAAGAACTTCATTCGGGAGGCGTAGAAGGTCTTCGGTTGGTGATCTTGAAGTGCTTTCGGTATAGTATTCAATCCCTTGTGTTTTAATCTTCTTTAACATGTTTTTAAACATCATAGAAAAGTTTTTCCGGGTCTGAAATGTTTTCATAATGATTAAAACTTGATGTTAATAGAGATTTAACGGGTTAAGCATGATGTTATGCGATTGTTATTGGATGTGTTGCATGATATTACATGTTCTTGATGTTTTAGGTTTCTAGGGTGTATGATTGATGATGTTTAACATGTATCTTGTAAGATTTTGATCAGTTTGTGTCTTATTGATATTGTATGATGATTGTTGGGTGTTATGATCGATTGTATGCATAGATGATTGATTATAATTAGGGTTTATGCATGATTAAAATCTGGACAGATTGTTTAGGCCGATTTTCAGAGTCTGTAACGTAGCATTAAAATGTTTGTTTTAATGATTTCTTTGTATGAACATATTTTACAAGGTCTTAGCTTTTCGTAATGGGCAAAATCATCTGATTTGGACGTCGTTTGATATGTTTTTGGAATTTTCTTTGATTAAAGGTCAAATCAGATTTTCGGATTAATATTTTGGGTCAACTTTAAACAACCATAATTTGAGTTCTACAAAGATTTAGATTATGAAATTTGAGCAGTATATCAACATTGGAACAACTTGGCTTTTCCAAGTATATTCATCCCGTTTGGATAAATACACAATTTTTGGGAATTTTTCTACTAATCTGATCTGTTGTGGATATTTTCTGGACATAGCTGCATTGTGTGATTTTTCATAATTTTGGTGTATGGTTTTATCATGAAATAAAAATATGAAATTGACGGGTAGACTCCCTAGAATATTCAATAAGATTTTGGGAGTCTAATTCATAGTCTAAGTATTTTTAATAAAATCGTTTTCACAGATTATAATCTATCCTATAAACGCAGATTATGTTATGTACGCTTATGTGCCTAATTGGAGTCTTGTATGGCTTGGTATTGACATGGAATTTTTTGAGTACTTATATGAGATGTATTTGAAGTATATGAATGTTGTTAATCATACCGTTCACCAACAGGTTCGTAGGGTCTACTTGTGCATATAGAAACACTAGGTGTCACTTACACGGTTTTGTATTTTAAAACGTGTTGGACAAACGAGTTATATGGTGTATTGATTATACACATATACTCACTTAGTGACACATGTAATAGGGAGTTGGTGGCCCGTCCTTATTTGTGAAGTTTGGATTATTTGCTTGCAACCTAAGGTGAGTTTCACTATTCTTTTCTCAAAAGCATGTGTCTCAGGGAGACAACTTACTTACGTTTCTAGTCCAGGTTTGGGACTACTATTTTATCCCGGGTTTTGGGATGGGTTGATTCCTGGGAGGAATCGGGTTTTGCTAGTTTCACACTCTGTATCCTTGATGAACTAAACTGCATGCTATCACGGAAGTCCTTCACTATACCGAATGAGTTGTCGGGTTATGGCAAGCGGGTTACTAGTTGATAGCGCTATTAGGTTTGACAAACCTCACAACGTGCTGGGAGCCGGGCGTGAACTACGACCTTATATTTTATCATTGTTGATAGGCAATGATGGGAGGAAAAAACCAGCTTGCGGGGTGAGTGCATCGTATAAATAGCAGTTTGGTACTTTCATTGTTTAGTTATCATGAATGGGTTAGCTACCCTTGGCATATGCGGAACTAGTGGTTATTGATTTAATTTTTTGGGTTTGGGAAGCCTAACTGTTTTTCTTGGTTTGGTAAACTTACACGTTTACTAACCTTACTTTGTGAACTCACCAACTTTATGTTGACACACGCTAGCATGATTTTGCAGGTCACTAGTTACGGAGCACGTTAGGGCATGCATCATTGGTGTCGTTGGGTGCTAAACATTAATAAAACTTATTTGGGTTTATTTACGTTACTTTGGTTTTGGGCGCGGTGTTTTGCGCATGATGTTTTACTTTGATATTTTCTTTACGCTTCCGCATTACTTTAAACTTTTGGTTAAATATTAACTTAATTTTGACAACGCACTAAATGGGTTGGGCATTTAGAGTCGTTCTTATGACTTATGGCTATGGGATCATGGTGTGTCACGCGCCTCGCGGTATAAACCCCGCAGTGAAAATTTGAGGGTGTGACACCATTTTTGTTGTCCCTCGCGCACCGCGAGGAGTCTAGATCGGGGCAAAGCGTTTTTTTTTCGATTTTAAACCCAAAAACATCTAATTATGTTTTTTTGGGGTGAAGGGCATAGCCCGACAAAAGTATTATATCACCACACTAAAATTTACATCATCATGGGGGCATTCCCCTACCACATCCCCAGCACTAACCTAGGGGACCAAAAAGATGAAATCAAGCAACCCACTTTCGGATGTTTACATCTACGCCTAATGAGGTTATACCTCCCTATCAAGTTTATCAAGGACTCGAACCCTTATCTAAGCAGGTATTAAGTAACGAGGTCTCCGAATGTAGGTCAAGCTTATTAGGGACTCGGACCCTTATCTCAAGCAAACGCTTTCGCATGTTGTAAAAGTTTTTGTGGTTACTAAACTAGTTGGGTCTTGCAAGGTGGGATTGAAAATCCATTTTTCTTTTTTTAAACATATATCTTGGTTACTATATATGTTAACAAATGACATTATATTATATTCTATTAGTATAATACACCGATTTTTTCAACCTTGAAAAACATATGTTTTCTTAAACATAACTTTTTTTATTAATTATATAACATTACATTTATTAACTCGTGTAATACACAAAGTCAAGGTTGTAAAAATCGCGATTAATCACCGATTAATCAGTAATTAATCGCTAGTCCTCAGTTTATTGATTAATTTTAGGCTAATCACTCAATTAATCGGTGTCGTGATTAATCACCAATTAGTCGGACCAAATTGGTCCTATTCGGAACTAAAAACTCTTAGGTAAAAAAATAATTTGAACGGGTCAAAACTAAAGCAAATCGATTAAATAAAACAAGTTCTTACCTCAAAATTGGATGATAATCCATGATTTAGAAGCAAAATCAATGAAACTCCATGAACCCTAGTTGCGTCTGATGGTTCCGTATGATGAAAGAAGGAATGGATAGGGAAAAACGGGATATACTGAATGATGGAAGTGATTAGGGTTATTTAAGTTTATGTATTTTAATATTTAACCTCCCCTCCATATTCACTAGTTTATATTTGGCCTCTAAACTTCTAAATTTATACATATAAGGTATAAAATTAGCATTATATATGTATAAATTTGGAAAAATATATATAAAAATCCAATCCGATAAATCTCGATTAATCCCTAGTCGATACCCCACCGACCAACTAGCGCTTAGCAAGCTCTACAACACTTCACAGGGTTGTAATCTAGTGTGTATTATTTTTTATTTTTTTTTTGAATGGCCAATTCGAATCACTCACGGACCATTGGAGTTTCATCATGCCACCAGTGTTACCACACGATCATATTCCACCACCAAGTCACCAATTCAGTAGGAGACTCATAATTATGAGAAAACCCCATTTTAAGATTTGAACCCATGACATTATAGTCCTTAAGTCTTATCTCACCACCAAAATTCCAAAATGGGACCGTTGCATTTAAATTTCATGGTTCACGCCCGTTAGTTATAATCAGTAAAAAATCCACTGGACCCTTACCAGCACTACCGGCGACGATTCTACTTGTGCCCCGTCCCCTAACATTTGGACCGCTTTCAAAGTTCGACTCAATTTCACAACCATCATTTGTATTTGTTTTCGAATTTATTTAGTGTGTTACTCTGTTTGATTTCAAGTTCATTGAGCCTTTATCAAATTTGGAACCGAAGTAAGTAATCAAATTTAGCCATTACTAAAACATTGAAACTATTCAAGTTCAATTCGAATGAAATAATCTGATTGGAATCCAACTTCAAATCGAATTTGAATTCAGCAATCAAATTTTAAATTGAATTCGAATGCGGCTATAAATCAAGATTTGAATAGTTCGATTCAATTAATTAGACCTGATGGTTAACTGATTTATGTGATTTATGTCATCCCCACCCTTTTGGTGAGTGCCATCCAGGTAAAGAGCGAATACGGGTAGCGCCGGTCGACTCGGATAGAAGGCGAGGTTTTACCAATTATTCCACTTTCGTGCCTTCAGGCGGGTGGAGGTCGGGTTTCCGCGCATCTAGGAGAGCCAAGGGGCTGGCGGCGTTCAAGTAGTCGACCTTGACCACAACGTCCGATGTCACAGTGGTTGGCAAGCCGTTGGTTTCCGTTTAAAAAAAAAAACTGATTTATGTCAATACTGACTTCATCGTTAGGAATAACATACCATTCAAACATGCACTTTTCGTCGTAACCCATGATATAAAATGTGCAGGTGATTTCCAATCATCATGTTGGTGAACTGTTTAACATAATGCGTACTTGCGTAGCTGAGTTTCACTTAATGGTGTAACTGTTTGCTGATTAAAGTAGGTTCATAATATTAATGAGAAACTTTCAGTTAGTTGGTAGAGATATTGCATGCACATGCAAACTAACTTTAACATTTAGGTTTTGTTATGTAGGCATGTAGCTGCCCAACAGTTTAATAAAATGCCTAGGTGAGTTCACTGGTTTACTCTATATTTCCTTAGGTGATCAGCTCCTCTTATATATACATATACAGGTAGAAGTTAAAGTTAGTTCAAGTGCTCATTCCAACACCAAGTTCATGTTATGTTCATCGATCTCTTTGATATTTTCAGTTTTTCATTTTCACGACTCTCGATGAAGCGTGTTTTTCTTCTTGGGTCTTTGTTGGCTTTGTTATTTTCTGTGAGTTTTTGTAATGGCAGTGCCAATACAGTAAAGGTTGTTGGATTTGGAGAAAATGTTGATTGTATGGAGAATAGTATCAAGACAAGGCAAGCATTGTCAGGTAATATGATTTACTTTTGTCTCTTATCATAAATATATCTAGCTCAATGCGAGTGATGGTACTTGTGGCGCCAACATTGCGATCTAGCAATCCGTCGCATATGTTTGATCAATTGATCATGTGCCTTGACCAGTGGCGAAGCTTGACCCGAAGGTTGGGGGGGTCGGGAGATACCGGGGGGTCGGAAGTCACTAGTTTCGAGGTGTCGAAAACCAGTTTCGAGGGGTCGAAACCCTATATTTCCAAAATTTTCTATACGAATACTATATAATCGGAACCTCTCCGCGAAAATTCGGGGGGGTCGACCGCCCCCGCCCGCCCCTACTAAGCTACGTCATTGGCCTTGACTATGGTCGATCTTAATTTGTAAGGTTAAAAGTGACCATTGACTGCAAGGTTGAAGATGGTAAATTCCAAACAAGAGGTGTTGGAAAGCTGAATGAGGAAGGACAATTCAAGGTCGATCTTCCTCAAGAACTCTTGAAAGATGGAAAGTTAAGTGAGGAGTGCCATGTGCAACTCCACAATGCAGCAAATGCACCTTGTGCCTCTAAGATCACTTTTGTGTCCATATCAAACCAACAACACACCTTAGCCCAACAACTCGGATTCCCATCGGCAATTAGCACTTTCTCTACCATTTGGCCTCCGTTCCCTAAGTCCCACCCTTGGTACAAGAGGTTTCGCAACATTTTCCCTAATCCACCAGTCGTTCTCCCTCCAATACCAACCAAAAAGCAATTCCCACCACCGGTTGTTGTTAAACCAGAACCAAAAACAGAGCCCAAGCCAGAACCAAAACCAAATCCACAACCTAAGCCAGAGCCAGAGCCAGAGCCAAAATCAAACCCAGTGCCCAAGCCGGAGCCCAAAACAAAGGGTGAACCCAAGTTGAAGCCGAAACCAAAGCCTGAACCCAAGCCCAAGCCAGAACCGAAGCCTAATCACAAGCACAAGCCAGAACCAAAGCCTAAACCTAAACCCAAACCCAAACCAAAACCAAAGCCTGAGCCCGAGCCCAATCCCAATCCAGAACCAAAGCCTAAACCTAAACCCAAACCCAAGCCAAAACCAAAGCCTGAGCCCGAGTCCGAGCCCAAGCCCAATCCCAATCCAGAACCAAAGCCATGTCCCCCAAAAGAATTACCACCACCTACCCAAGTTTACAAGCCGTATCCGGAAATCATGCCACCAATCCCACCAATTCATTAAAAAACCATACCCACACTTTCAGTCCCTATTCCCTAAGCCTTCTCCTATGCCCACCCTTCCTCTAAAATGGAAATACCATCCCATCATACCCATGCCACCGTGTTGTTAAACCTTCCTTGCAAATTCTTTAAATTCCTTGAGTCATGTGTGTGCAAGCTTATTTGACTACCTAAGTTAATGTTATAGAAATCAATGCGGAAGCGATTTTCTATTTGGTTTTATTTATTTGTTTGAGCCCTGCAGCGGGGGGCTGCTCGGTTTCTAAACACCAACGACTCTCAAAACTGCAAGGTGGTTTTGTATAAGAACTATAGAGATAGAATGATTGTTTTGTTATTGATTGAAATGTTTGGTACACTCAAATGAGGAGATAACCTCCTCTATAAATACATAAAAAAAAATAACATAAAATAGGAAGTAGCTAATCTTGAGGCATAAGAGAAGGTGCTAGTCTTTGGGCATAATACATGGAGGCAAATATCTTGGACATAATGAAAGGAGACACAAATCTTGGAAGAACATGGTGCAAGAGAACAATGAGGAGAAATTATCTCTAATACTCCCCCTCAAGTTGGAGCGTGAAGATCACGAACGCCCAACTTGCCAAGTAATATTTCGTTATTTTCGAACACTCCTCTTCAAGTTGGAGTGTTTGCTTTTCTTGCGGGCTCATAGATTTGGACCCAACTTTTCTTCTTGCGGGTTCAATAAACCCGACTTTTCTTCTTGCGAGTTTAAAACCCGACTTTTCTTCTTGCGAGCTCAACGAACCCGACTTTTCTTCATGCAAGTTCGATGAACCCGACTTTACTTCTTGCGAGTTCAAAGAACTCGACTTTTATTCTCGCGAGTTCAAAAAACTCGACTCTTCTTCTTGCGGGCTCAAAGGAACCCGACTTTTTCTTCTTGCAGGTTCAAAAAACCCGACTTTTCTTTTTCTCGCGAGTTCAAAGAACTCGACTTTTCTTCTCACAGGCTCAAGGGAACCCGACTTTTTCTTTTTGCGGGTTCAAAGAACCCGACTTTTCTTTTTCTCGCGGGTCAAAAGAACCTGACTTTTTTTTTGCGAGTTAAAAGGAACCCGACTTTTTTTCTTGCGGGCTCAAAGGAACCCGACTTTTTCTTCTTGCTCGTTTAAAAAAAAAAACTCGACTTTTCTTTTTCTTGGTCTCTATTTTTTGTCTTCGTTCTTCTCCATCTTGTGCCCCCCCCCCCCCCCTTTTTTCTGACTTTCTCCTCCCGTGCTTTTGCTTTTCCCTTTTTTTTATTTATTTATTTTTCTTTTTCTTTTTTTTTCTTTCGAGCAGGATCAGAAACACTACTCTGATATCATATAGAAATTTCAGCGGAAGCGATTTTCTCTATACTTGTTACACAAATAATCCATTAGCCGTTTTGAGAGTCGCCAGTTAGAAATCGAGCAGCCCTCCGGCTGCAGGGCTGAAACAAACAAACAAAACCAAATAGAAAATCGCTTCCGCTAGATTTCTATATGGTATCAGAGCGGTGTTCCTGATCCTTGGAACAATCTGCTCAAAAAAAAAAAAAAAAAACAAGAAGAAGAAGAAAAAGTCGGGTTCCTTGAGCCCGCAAGAAAAAGAAAAGTCGGGTTTGTTGAGCCCGCGAGAAGACAAGTCGGGCTCGTTGAGCTCGCAAAAAGAAAAAGTCGGGTTCCTTTGAGCTCGCAAGAAGAAAAAGTCGGGTTTCTTTGAGCCCGCGAGAAGAAAAGTCGGGTTCTTTGAACCCGCGAGAAGAAAAGTCGAGTTCTTTGAACTCGTGAGAACAAAAGTCGGGTTCTTTGAACTCGCAAAAAGACAAATCGGGTTCTTTGAACTCGCAAAAAAAAAAGTCGGGTTCAAATTTTTTGAACTCGCAAGAATAAAAGTCGGGTTCAAATTGAAACCGCAAGAAAAAAAGCCGGGTTCCTTAAGCCCACGAGAAGAAAAGTCGGGTTCTTTTGAACTCGCGAGAATAAAAGTCGGGTTTGTTGAACCCGCAAGAATGAAAAGTCGAGTTCTTTCAAGCTCGCAAGAAGAAAAGTCGGGTCCATCGCACTCGCAAGAAGAAAAGATGGGTTATTTGAGCCCACAAGAAAAAGAAAAGTCGGGTTAATTGAGCCCGCAAGAAAAAGAAAAATCGGGTTATTTGAACCCGTAAGAAAAGTAAACACTCCAACTTGAGGGTGAGTGTTCGAAAAAGAAGAAATATTACTTGGCAAGTTGGGCGTTCGTAACCTTCACGCTCCAACTTGAGGGGGAGTATTGAAGATATTTTCTCCTCCAATGTCTATGTAGTCAAGTCAAAAGTCTCATAGTCAAAGACATAAATCAAAAAGAAGTCAAAGTCAAAGGCATATATCAAGCATTGCTTGATTTATGCCATTACTATTATTTCTTTTATGCTTAAGAGTTAGTTTAGTTTTCTTATAAATAGCTACTAGGAATTAGTAGCAACTTGTACCAAAATATTACAATAAAACATCTTTTATATTCTCTCTAAATTTCTTGTACCAACAACTACTTTGGCGGTTTGAGAGTCGCCAGTTAGAAATCGAGCAGCCCTCCGGCTGCAGGGCTGAAACAAACAAACAAAACCAAATAGAAAATCGCTTCCGCTAGATTTCTATAAATGTTTCAAATAAGTAATAAAGATTTGAAAGCCGATGATGATAAGTGTAGATGGATAAATGTATTGTGGTTCTCTAAGGATGAGAGGTGCCAGTCTTTTGATTATGATTTCAAGATTTGTGTGTGAATGATATGTTAGGTTTTACTAAGAAAAACCTATGAAAACTTCTAAGAAATATCAAGAGAAGAAGAGATAGGAAGCCAAAGACTTTTCTTTCATATTATCATTCATACTCTTTCATTATGCTAACGATTACAATTTAGAGAAAACAAAATGAAACAAGCAACAATCGTGTGCTTCCTAATAATAAGGATTTACTAGAACATGGATAAGGTTTGATAAACTAAACTACCCATGACTTCCAATATGTCATGCATACATTACGTAAATTAAGAGCAAAACAAGTAGTGGGTTTGACCCTCCACAGGTTGCTACGTATCAGTGAATTTTGTAGATGGTCATGGTTTGATTTGTTTTTGTGGCAACTAGAAATGTATTATTAAATTTCGATTTTTATATAAGGATTATGGCTATAATCGTCTGTCGCAAATTAGATTACTGGGAACCATATTATATAAATATATCAGTAATGATAGGTGATCTCATGTGAATCAAACTTAACTCAAAAACATTAGGAAAATATATGTCTAAAAGCAACTTCGCATTTTGGGTTTAGTGTCAGCGCACACGTGTGCTTAGGGTATCGTAGGTTTACAAACTACAATAACTACAATGGCTTTAAATCAGTGTAAACTGGCATATGACTACATTTGATTGGGTGATCCATATTGATTGTATGCAAATTCTCATTTTGTTTTTTTTAACGGCGAAAAGCTTTATATATAAATATAAATATAAAGAGCCAGCAACAAGCTGGGATACAAACTCCAAAACACCAAAAAACAACGACCAGACTACAAAGCACTAGGAAAAATTCTCATTTTGTTCTCCAACAACTATTTTCCTTCCCAAATTTATATCCGGTTATTTGGACATCTCAATCTTTGCACAACCCATACGAGTCGTGTTGCACTCTACAAGTCGTATAGAGGGCTACTACGTGTCGTAGTGCTCTCTACGAGACGTATTGAAGCCCTCCCAATCATTGGCAATTAATGTCAATGATTGGGTGGGCATATACGAGCCGTAGAGGGCTCTACGACTAGTAGAGGCCCTCAGATAATTTTAAGTTTCACTTTGGCTGGAATGAGATGGGTTGGATGGGTGTGTGGGATAGGTTAGATAAAATGTTGATTATTTTAAAATGTTGTCGACCTTAAACAAGCTCGTTTAGGAAACGAGCTCTAGCCTGAGCTTTGCTTATCGAGTTCGAGCCGGCTCGCAGGCCTAAACGAGCCTAGGTTTGTATAGTTCTTAATTAATATACTAAATATATATATATATATATATATTCAAATAATAATAACTAATTTTTGTAATATTATGAAAAATAACTAAATTATATGTAAAATAATAACTATAGTTAATACAAATTAATTAATAAATAATAAATGATCCGAACCCGAGCTTGAAAAAAAATACCTACAAGCTGATTTTGAGCTTTCATAAGTTAAACGAGCTCAGCCTTGGCTTGACACATTTGCACCCGTAGAATTATCGGAACAGACATCGATATTCATTTTGTGTTTTTTGATAGATGTAAAACACGTGTGGAAATCCTTTTGGAGATATCACCACTTTATTTTTTTGACTTTTATCTTTGTGGTTGTCATACACTCAAGGGGGGTTCTTAGTGAAGGCCAGACTGGGCCTCGGCCCACCGAGTTTTTTGGTTTCATAGTGTAAATTTTACCGAAAATTTTTATATGTATTGAGTCCGGCCCACTTAGATTAAGTCCGGTCCTACCAAGTTTTTCATTCAAGATCCTCCACTGCATACAGTACGAATATTTTTTTAGAGAAGTTAGTATTCATCCTATCTCTCTCTAATAGAATGAAAGGTATATGCCAATATCAATTTTGAATGTCCTAATAAAACCAGCCTTTTGTTAATAAAATTTTCTCGTTTTCATTGGAGAACAATCGATGAGTGATAAAAAAGATTCAACTAGTGAGGGGTACATAGTAGGTTTCAATTAAGAAAAGAGGGTTAGGTTGGCAAGAGGGGTGTTTACGGTTTGGTTTTAAACCGTGAAACCGTCTAAACTGATTGTCAGTTTGGTTCAAGAAAACAGAGGATCTATTGAATTTCAAGTTATGGTCGGTTTTTTTCTTAACTCTTGGTTGGTTGATTTCAATGTTTTCAAACTGTAGTGAACGGTTTGGTTTACGGTTTATATAAAAAAAATTACACCAATTTAACGAACGTTTTATTGTATTGCCAACAAGCACTATAGTGTTATAAAACAAAACGAAAAAAACAACTTTTTTAGTGGGTTTTTGTTCTTGCGAAAAAAATAAAATATTTTGGTAATTCATTAATCATGTCTAGGAAAATCACTAATCATGTTAAGATGTATATATGCTTTTGAACCTACTATATTCACTGATGCAGTCAGTTTGGTAAGAATCTAATATTTTGTATTTTGATGTGTGTTGCTAGGAACATTGATTACAAAAGTTATTAAACCGGTTAGGTGTAGCCTATGATTCTTATACACCAAGTAAATCTCTAAATGATAAGTGATAACTGATCATCCCACCACGACGCCTCTTAAATCAATCATCGTCATGGCATATCATTTGATACCAATTTGGTTGTTTTTTTCCAGGTTCACATCACAGCTTTAGAATATCTTGAGAAAGTGACAAAGTTGCACAGAGTCTTCACTTGAGCAAGATGTGCACATGTAGAATTAAAAGTATGTTTATGAGTTATCGAGTGTTGATCCTTAAAAAAAATCCTGAAAAACGATTTATTCCGTTTACGGTACACACATTTTTTCACTTCATATTAGATTTGTCTATCCTAGGAAGCACCGGGGAATAATCTAGTATTTCATATATTTACATAGACACATGTATTATTATCTATATCTATATCTATATCTATACTATGCTATAAAGGAGGAGGCATGGGCAAATATGTCCAAATTGTCCAAAGTTAAGATAACATACCAAGGGTTTCCTTACAATTTTCTAAATTTTTCCACTTTTCCTCGCTAAATGCCCCTAGAAGATAATCAACTTTTATATGAAAATGGAACTCACCCAAACTAAATAAACACACGGGATAACAATATTTTTGAACAAATTTCATATAACGGCGATGAAAGATAATAATTTATGTTACCACAATAAATAATCTTATCTCAGCTAAACCTGTATGAATTTAAAACTTTACCATAATAATACTTACATTATAAACCATTTTCATATATATGTGTCTACCCAGCGACAAAGTGGACGAGATGGTAAAGTGGATCAACATTCTTATCAGAAATCAAACTTAACAACTTTTACAATTGTTCACTAGACAAAGAAAGTATTTGAACATCAATTTTATCAGCACTAGAATTATTAGACACAACCCTTTTCCCTTGCATTCCCCTAGCTTTTATCCAAGGAGGATAGCCAATTAACTCAAAACATTTGTCAATTGGATGACCAGTTTTATTACAATGAGAACATTTGAGATTTTGACCATTACCTTTATTAACTTTTTATATTAAAATCTAATGTTTGATTAGTTTTAACAAACAAAAAAAAACCAATAGTTTGACTCTTTTTAGAAACACCACTGGAATTCCTATGAGGCTCCTCCCTAGACACAATTGAGAATGCTTCTTTAACTGTTGGTAATACCTTCTTAATCAACAGATCATCTAGTTCTAACAGTTAGATATGCACTATAAAGACCCATAAGAACTTGCATCAGTTTAATCATATTGCTAAAATTATTAAACTCTCTAGATGCATTACAAGTACAAGTTCAAGCAGGCAACTATAAGATTTGATCTAATTATTTCCATATAATATTCAACTTATGGTAGTACTCAGAAACAAGCATACCATTTTTAGCAAAACTATTTATTTTCTGATACAAAACAAACACAACAGAACCATCACCTTATCATATGTTTCTTTAAGTTCAGACCAAACATCACTAGCTAACTTAGAGAACACATGACCTATGTATAAATCTTCACTAATAGAGTTTAAAATCCAGGTTAACATAATAGAATTACACCTATCCCGTTGTCTAGCAAGAACAACATCAGTTTCAGATCTAACACAAGATTTATCAATAAAACCCCATTTGTTTTTAACTTGTAAAGTAAGAGTTAAAGCATTAGCCTAAACAGAGTAATTTTCAAAACCCTTCAGTTTAACAGACACAATAGTCAAATTACTTGAATCAGAGGCATGTAGATATAGAGGGTTACTATCATCCAATTTACTGATTAAAGTTTCATTAACTACATTTCCAGGATTAACAATAGGTCCACCTTCTTGGTGAACAATAGGACCACCTACTAGTCCAACATCAGGACCATGATCATCATCAGCCATAGTATGCAGTCAACACACAATATCACAACAGATTACCAGTAAAACACACAAATAATCAATCAAACAGATGTCAAGTAACCACCAAGTCAATATCAATCCACATAAATACCTCACAAACATAAACAGGAATTCAATAAACTGAAAATTCTAAAAAAAAAAAAAAAAACAAGACACACTAGCGAAGCCAAGCCGGGGCCCGGTCAGTGGTTCGTCACTCAAGGGTGCCACTGCAAGCCTTAACTTGGGAGCCCCTAGACCTAGACAAAACAACCCAAGACAAAAACGACTCAATGAATCGCCGGTCCTACTAACCCGGTACCAAGACTCCTAGACACAACAACTCTTAAAAATAACAAAGAGAGAGTATGGAAGGATCTCACCGGGGGGTTTGCCCAAGTTAGGGTTCTCCTAAAAAAACTCACAATTGTAACCTTCACTTATGGTTACAGACTGTGAGGCAAGAAAAAACAGTTGTCCAATAACACAGAAAGCCAAGCTAATATCAACTCTAAACAGATCTGTCAAATAGATCCCCATATCAAAACAAATCTTCAATGTTTCACAGCGGAATGTTATAAACCCAGATCCATACAGGTTTATGATCGAATAAGGGATTTGATGAACAATATCACAAGAAAACCCCAAATACAACCCAGAGCTCGGATACCATGTCAAAATAACATGATATCATAACTTCTATATCTAATAATCCCAAACCAAAAGTTTTACACCCAAAAACAAATCAAGAACAAAATACAATGATCAACAAATCTCATGACTCGCCACTCTCAGATCTGAAAGATCTCAACTCATCTACAACAGGAAAAGGATTACAAAACATACTAAACCAGAACAAGATGTTCATTTGTTCAAAAAACCCTAATCTAGACGAAGAACAGAGAGAAAGTACAAAGAGAACACAAGAGTACAAGAGAGAAATATGACTGATAATCAGCATGAGAGAGAAACACCAGGTTTATATATTTCAACCTAGAACCTTCTATCACCGAATCAAATGAACGACGAAGATTAAACCAAATAAACGATTAGGATTATCTCTCAGATAATATCTGCCACAACGGGCCAATAGCAACTGGGCCAGACATGGTCCAGACACATAAACACTTAGACTTTAGCAGCCTTAGATATCTTGGACTTGGACCGGACTAATAAGCACATAAACTGGACTAGACCTTCTACCTCAGCAACTCAACCATCCATCAACACTCGAATATTACCTACAAACAATTCTCATGGAAAATATTCAAGGAACAATACAATTCACTTACAATCCTAGATATAAAATTGAGACAATACCAATACTCATTTCAACACCCCCCCCCCCCCCCCTCCCACCCTCAATTTTAATATCCAAAAGGATTGTACATCGGTCACACTTTAACTGTTCATAATTTCATTCAATGTTTTTATATCAATACTCTTATATAACAATAACATCAACACTCGTGTTTTATAAGCTCAATTGTTTATATTTCAGAGGGTTAGGTTTTTCAATTTGGAGTTCTTTTTGTGTTTCGAGGTGAAAGGCCCACTACTGGCTAAACATACTTGTATATGTTTCAAGTCCCTTAAAAAAAACTCCTTGATTAGGTTAGCTACAATCATATTCTTTTGTTTTACATCATAACTAGTAGGGATGTAAACGAGCTATTTTAAAAACATCTCCTTAGCTACAAGGACTGTAGTATAGGGAGTAGGGTTGTCGAACCACGAGGAGTATGTGGTTAGTGTTGATAGCAATTTTATTAGTTAAACTAATTAAATAAAAATAATATTTTATAAAATAGAATGTTGTTTTGCTTGAAAAAGTTGATTAAGTGATTCGAATAGAAAACAGTAATAATAAAAAAGTAACTCCCTCTAAACTTCAGGTTCTAGGTTTCACACAGTTTTCAGTTTATAGATTGGTAACCACATAGACATAATTCTGGAAATTAGTTAATTATCTGGTAGCACAAGTTCTTGTCATCAAACCCTATTATCTACCCAATTGTAAGCGTCAAGTCAACCCTCTTTATGTCACCCAACCCGCTACTAAGTTTTGTTATCAACCGAACAAGTTGTAAAGAAAGGACTCAAAACACAAATCAATTGTTTGCTTAACTAATGCATCAATAATGTTTTAATTGTTTGTCATCACAAGCAAAACAAAATCCAATACTGAAAATAAATAGAAAACGTGCAAAACCTAATCGAACCGTTCATCTAGAGAAAGTTACAAAAGAATTAGCCTTGCGTCTTGAGCGTCGTGGCTTTTTTTTCTCTAATTTTTTTCGTGCGATAATCTCCCTCCAAATCTCCAATTGTGTCGACCTCGGCCGTCCAATATATAACACCCTAAACCATTATACAGAAACTTGCAGCGGAAAAACCAACCGAAAAATTCTTTTCTTTAATAACAACCTTGAACGTTTAGAAACCGATTCTAATATGTATTTTTGGTGTTACATCTTAAAATATTTCTTAATGCATTCTACGTGACTCATCTCCATTTGATTATGTGACCGTGACCACGTACAATCCGCCTCCTCGCCCGATCTCCATCCTTTCCTTGCCTCTCAAGATGGACAAGACATCCTGCATTCACCACAAAACCATTTCGTTAGTTCAATAGGTAACCTCATGTAATCTACTCATGACGCGGAAGTAACATCCAACAATACTCTGTGATCCTGTCCAACCGCCTTCATTCGAGTTCGGGTGGGTTACCCCGATCCGAACCTCCACATCTCCTGCAATCATATGTACATACCTACGTTTCCTATCATTCACATAACAAAGGTTAATAACCCTACAATGCGTCCAACATACACCTCCCCTCCATATAATTTCACAATACATACAAGCATACACTTCCTTCATATAATTCTACAATACATACAAGCATACACTTCCTTTGTATGATTCTACAATACATACAAGCATACACTCCCTTCATATAATTCTACAATACATACAAGCATATGCTTCCTTTGTATGATTCTACAATACATACAAGCATACACTCCCTTCATATAATTCTACAATACATACAAGCATACGCTTCTTTCATATAATTCTACAATACATACAAGCATACCCTTTGTATAATTCTACATTACATACAAGCATACACTCCCTTCATATAATTCTACATTACATACAAGCATACACTTTGTATAATTCTACAATACATACAAGCATACAACTCCTTCATATGATACCACCATACATACAATCATACAAGTCCTTCATGTAACTTACTTGACCCGTCATGTTACTCTTTCTTCGCTAATCTCTACGACAAATATGACGTTTCCAGCCCTATACTCAATCTACTCATAATTACCAACCCTTACATGCATGAAACTCTCTCTCAAACCCGAGCATGTGTACCCATATGTACAGCACATTCTCAATCTACTTAATCATGACAATCTACTTATCGTATTTGATACCATCGAGCAACATATCAATTAAACTACACGCACTTGTATCACTCCGTACTATGATCATGTTACAAAACTAACATTAGTATTACTTGCTACACCCTTACATAGCCTTACATGAGGTCCAACAATATTAATTGATGCGTTAAACGCTATTACGAGTCGCGTACGTAAGCGAAACATCAACATACTATAGAATAAACTAAAAAAAAATATAAATTTCCAGGTCCCACCGTAAGGGAACGGTGCCACCGTACCCTTACGGTGGACCACAAAACCCAACGGTGTATCCCCTCTGCCCTACGGTGGGGAAAGCATTGCAGGGGCCACCGTAGGGGAACGGTGCCACCATACCCTTACGGTGGGCTCTGCACATTCCCATTTTGTTCCTCCTTTCCACCCCTTCTAGACCCATCCACGCCGATCCATTCGAAGCCACGTTTATTCCACTATAAACTCTAGTTCAAGCCTTAACCTCGTTTGTCACACCCTCAAATTTCCACCTGCGGAGTTCTACCGCGAGGCGTGTGACATACCAGGATCCAAGTCAACGGTCACAATAAACGACGTCTAAATGTAAAAGCATACGTAAACAAAACCATGCATAAGTTTAAAACCGACATACAACAGTGCGGAAGCATTTAAAGTTTACAAAAGTCATGCACAAATAAAACATAAGTTCAAAAGTTCATAATCCCAAAACGTGCCGATGAGACCCTAGACGCGAGACGACTCCAGTGCGACCACGTGCGCCTATCCATATGCTGCTACCTTAGCGACCTGAGAAAACATGCTAAAAGAGTCAACATATAATGCTGGTGAGTTCACAGGTTTTAATTAAACGTTTACAGTGATCCTTCAAAATGTTACCATCACAATTACTACTATGCTTATGAGAACGCCAAACCAGGCGCAGAATGAGAACGCCAATCACCGGCGAAGAATGAGATACTCATACGGGTGAAACCATTACTGACTGAGCCGAGTGTTACCCTGTTTTGTTAGAGACAATATGCACCCGCCCGGCCTCCAGCCGTCGAGTGGGGTTTGTCAGTCCCCAATAGCGCTATCCATATTTCCCCGCCATATACCCATGTTAGTGGTTTCTAGGGATTTTCAATGATCCGTATAGTACGATAAGTGAGCCATAGTATAACGTGATAAAGAGTCATAAGTCATAAAAGAGTTTGTAAGCATGTTTCTCACCCCGAAAGTAAAAAACTGTAAAATGTGGGGCCGTGAACTCACCTTAAGTTGCGTATTCCGTTTAAGAGTAAACCGTATGCGTGATATGAGTAAACCGTCTGTGAGATATGATAGCCCCAACTATTGGCGACCTATCATAAGATATGTGTCAAGTTAGACTAACAACCCATCGGGTTCATTAGTCCCTAAGTCCAGTCCATGACCATTATGTGTCCGATAAGCATGTTTAACCGACAACCAGACTACGTAAGACAAGACTCGACATCCCATTGGTGACCCGACATTCCACGTGTTAAATAAATACAAGACATCATGCCACATATGCAATTAAACACTTAATACGCGCAACAGTTCACGTAGTCTAGCATAAGATCCGATTAACGCATAAACAGGTCCGAACACGTGTTACTAAGTCATTGGGTGAATCCCGGGGTTCCTATCATGTTCCTAGGCGTCAAATCATGTTCCGGGATGTTAAAATACGCATACAGCAGCATTACACGCGATTAGGAATCAAACTAGCAATTAGGAAAAGTCAACATGTGAGTAGGGCTGGTCAACAGGCGATTACAGGGTCTAATCGCCTGTATATACACGAGTAGGCCTCTCTTATAGGCGAGTAGGCCTCCAATCGCCTATAACATAGGCGATTAGGATCCCTAATCGCCTATAGTGCAGCTGATATGGTTTTTCGCGCGCCGAACACTCCAAATCAGATCCGAAACATGTAAAAACATCCAATAATCATCCTAACACATTAACAAACATATTCCAAGCAAAACCCCTAAGTTTTTATCATTCTAACAGTCCCGAATGCGAGCGCTTTCCCAAAATGGCAACTTAGCATGTAAACATCACATCAACATGCAAGAACTTGCCCTAAATAGCAATTATTCAGATTTAACCACATAATCACGTTGTCCGATAGCATCCTACTGTTCTAGCATCATCCTAGAGCAAACCCTAACATCACACAATCAACAACACACCTCATAACATCCTTAATCATCTAAAATCCTTCAAATGGGTCAAAATATCAAATATCAACAATACACCACCAAAACCATCCAAACTCCTAGGACATCATCATACTAACTTATCTCAGCAATAAACATCAAAATAACATAAGAACAACCATGATTCAATCCTAAAAATCCTATCTTTAAACACATATAGCACATATAACACATGTAAAGGTGTGGGTTTGTTTAAAAACGGTTTTAAATGGATTTTCAAAGATAAAAACATTTATAAGTCAGGTCTGGACGTTTAGGGAGTAAAAGATAATCATTTAAAGGTTTGGGTTTGAAGAACACACCTTGTAATCAAGAGGTGATGATGGAATAAGCTTGAAAATGGTGGTTTTGATGCAAAAACGAGTTCCAGAGGGTGTTTGTGTGTTGGGTTATGTTATGGGACGGCTAGGGTTGCACAAATGATGTTTTGGAGGTCAAGGGTGGTATTTATAGGCGTTTTTGGTCGTTCAGCACGTTACACGCGAGTATGCAGACTTATACGCGATTAGGGAGCCTAATCGCATGACTGTTCATGCGATTGGGGCCTAATCGCATGAACAGTAGT
The DNA here is from genome assembly GCA_028751855.1 of Ambrosia trifida. Classification (NCBI taxonomy): domain Eukaryota; kingdom Viridiplantae; phylum Streptophyta; class Magnoliopsida; order Asterales; family Asteraceae; genus Ambrosia; species Ambrosia trifida. Next base: position 103,186,577 of record CM054123.1, on the reverse strand, counting down.
GTGATTAGCCCCCTACTCGCTAGTAACCTCCCCTACTCGCCCCTATACAGGCGATTAGGCAAGCCTAATCGCCTGTAACCCCTGTGTTGGTGTGTTTTGCGCGTTAAACCCCGTTTTAACACATGTTAGCACATATTCACATACCGACAAGTCACATAATGATTGTAAACATATAATACCTGATAAATGACACGTTCCCGCCCGATCACCAATTCCCGGGACCCGAGACTTGCGTATGTTAAAACCCTAATGATGTACGATTCGACTCGACCGACCATGTTATGTGTAACGTATGCGCGACTCGCTAAGGTAGACTTACTAAGTTTTCAAAAGTTAGTTACCGAAAGTTGCCGGGTGTCACATCATCCCCCTGTTGAAAGAATTTTCGTCCCGAAAATTTCCCGAAGTCGAGGAGGAAAACAAATAAGAAGAAGAATTTTCCGGGTCGTCACATCATCCCCCTGTTGAAAGGAATCTCGTCCCGAGATTCTTTCGGCTTCAACAGTAATGAGTGTCGACCTCTGCGCCCAAGTAACGTATCCCCAAAATACAACAAGTGAAGGTCATAAACCAAACGTGCCGGTAACAACCGGGGAAACCACTTTCCCCAAATATGAGTATGAGACAAGAGACCCCCGATGAAAGCCTACTGGAGCCTACTATGATCGGTATAACTAATCCACTGGTACCGTCCAAGTAGCATCCCCAAGGACCCTCATCGACCCAAAGAATGAGAAACGGCGACCAAACCACAAAGAAACACCCGAAATACGAATGCACAACAATGCGGATAAAAGTATAACCAAAGCGTAACAAGAGATAAGAGAGAATACGTACGGGTAACAGTGTCTGGGTCCGCCTGGTTCTCCCTAGCACCAATCACATAAGCATGAGCACGAGTCCACCGGCCACCGCCTTCCTTGTCCCCATCCTTCCCTGTAGTCTCTGTGCCCCCTTGAGTCAACTTGGGACAGCTTCGCTTGAAGTGCCCCGCTTCCCCACAATGAAAGCAACCCTGGTTCCCCTGTGGAGCAGGGGTAGTAATAGCAGCAGTCTGAGTCGTCCTGGAAAGGTTGACCCTGCAATCCTTGGCATGATGCCCCGGTTTCTGACAACGCTCACAGCGAAAACTCTCACAAGTACCAAAGTGATGAAACCCACAACGTGTACACTTAGGGCTTTTCCCAGCATAGCCCCCCTGTTTCTGGTCCGATGCTGACCCAGAAGCTTCAGTCTTCTTCACTGCCGGTTGTCGCTGAGTCCCCGACGAACCCTTATCCACGCTCTCCCACTTCCTCTTGTTCTCAGCCGGCGCCTTCACAGATGAGCCCCTAGGAGGCAAGACACCCTCAGAAATCTTCAAGTTGGTCATCTTAGTAGCTGACCGCACCGCCTCTGACATAGTAGTAGGATCCCTAGCAGACACCAGTCCCGCAATCTCTGGCACCAAACCCGCCAGATACTGCTCTATCCTCCTATACTCTGGTGTAGACAAACCTGGACACATCACTGCTAGCTCGTTGTGCCTGATCGTGTACTCCTCAACCTCAGAACCAACCATCTTAAGATTCCCATATTCCTGTTCCAACCTCTTAATTTCCTCACGCGGGCAATACTCATCCTTCAACCTACGCACAAAATCCGTCCAAGGCATGGCGTTGGCCTACCCAAGACCAAGTGTCTGTGTGACGCAGTTCCACCACGTCAAGGCGGCTCCTACAAAAGTCCCCGAAGCGAACTTCACCCAATCCACCGCTGGAGTCTCACATAAAGCAAACACCGACTCCGTCTTCTCCAACCACCTGAGTAACTCCACAGCCCCCTCTGTACCCTGGAAGCTGAGAGGCTGACAATCCTTAAACCGCTTATAGGCAACACCTGCCTGAACTGGAGGAGCAGCAGCACCCATGAAAGTCTGCTGGGCTGCCTGAAAAGCAGCTAGTGCCACGCCCAACTGTTGCTGCATCATCTCATTGAGCTCATCATACGTCATAGTAATGTTACCACCACCTCTACCCCCACCACGGCGTCCACCTCCGCCACCACGGCGTCCACCAGCGCGACCAGACATGTTCTGCCAAAACATGAGACGAGACACTCAGTACCAATAACAAGCCAAGCTACAAGTGACCAACGAACTCAGAATACGGTTACAGCATGACCGTTAGTCCGAACACAAAGTCCACCAAGATTTTCATGCATTTCGATTTGTGATTTCGTGTGCACCCGAAATAACAAATCGCTCTACATGGTCCCCTAGGCGTGCTTCGAGCTAGAACTTCAAGTCACCCGATAACCACATCCCAGAATGATATAACTAACTCAAAAGATCGATAAGTAAGTCCCCTCGGCTGTAACCCAGAGAGGAAAATAAAGTGAAGCTAAAAATAGCCAAGAATGAGATAAGTAATGTGACACTGTATGATAAGGAGACCGACACCCCGACAAGGTTAGTATGTTTGCCCAAAAGACACGACTCAAATGTATGTGACCGTCTAGTGTGTGTGACTCGGCTATAGTCTAGACTCTACATGCAGTCCTAGTTCACTATAACCATTGGCTCTGATACCAATCTGTCACACCCTCAAATTTCCACCTGCGGAGTTCTACCGCGAGGCGTGTGACATACCAGGATCCAAGTCAACGGTCACAATAAACGACGTCTAAATGTAAAAGCATACGTAAACAAAACCATGCATAAGTTTAAAACCGACATACAACAGTGCGGAAGCATTTAAAGTTTACAAAAGTCATGCACAAATAAAACATAAGTTCAAAAGTTCATAATCCCAAAACGTGCCGATGAGACCCTAGACGCGAGACGACTCCAGTGCGACCACGTGCGCCTATCCATATGCTGCTACCTTAGCGACCTGAGAAAACATGCTAAAAGAGTCAACATATAATGCTGGTGAGTTCACAGGTTTTAATTAAACGTTTACAGTGATCCTTCAAAATGTTACCATCACAATTACTACTATGCTTATGAGAACGCCAAACCAGGCGCAGAATGAGAACGCCAATCACCGGCGAAGAATGAGATACTCATACGGGTGAAACCATTACTGACTGAGCCGAGTGTTACCCTGTTTTGTTAGAGACAATATGCACCCGCCCGGCCTCCAGCCGTCGAGTGGGGTTTGTCAGTCCCCAATAGCGCTATCCATATTTCCCCGCCATATACCCATGTTAGTGGTTTCTAGGGATTTTCAATGATCCGTATAGTACGATAAGTGAGCCATAGTATAACGTGATAAAGAGTCATAAGTCATAAAAGAGTTTGTAAGCATGTTTCTCACCCCGAAAGTAAAAAACTGTAAAATGTGGGGCCGTGAACTCACCTTAAGTTGCGTATTCCGTTTAAGAGTAAACCGTATGCGTGATATGAGTAAACCGTCTGTGAGATATGATAGCCCCAACTATTGGCGACCTATCATAAGATATGTGTCAAGTTAGACTAACAACCCATCGGGTTCATTAGTCCCTAAGTCCAGTCCATGACCATTATGTGTCCGATAAGCATGTTTAACCGACAACCAGACTACGTAAGACAAGACTCGACATCCCATTGGTGACCCGACATTCCACGTGTTAAATAAATACAAGACATCATGCCACATATGCAATTAAACACTTAATACGCGCAACAGTTCACGTAGTCTAGCATAAGATCCGATTAACGCATAAACAGGTCCGAACACGTGTTACTAAGTCATTGGGTGAATCCCGGGGTTCCTATCATGTTCCTAGGCGTCAAATCATGTTCCGGGATGTTAAAATACGCATACAGCAGCATTACACGCGATTAGGAATCAAACTAGCAATTAGGAAAAGTCAACATGTGAGTAGGGCTGGTCAACAGGCGATTACAGGGTCTAATCGCCTGTATATACACGAGTAGGCCTCTCTTATAGGCGAGTAGGCCTCCAATCGCCTATAACATAGGCGATTAGGATCCCTAATCGCCTATAGTGCAGCTGATATGGTTTTTCGCGCGCCGAACACTCCAAATCAGATCCGAAACATGTAAAAACATCCAATAATCATCCTAACACATTAACAAACATATTCCAAGCAAAACCCCTAAGTTTTTATCATTCTAACAGTCCCGAATGCGAGCGCTTTCCCAAAATGGCAACTTAGCATGTAAACATCACATCAACATGCAAGAACTTGCCCTAAATAGCAATTATTCAGATTTAACCACATAATCACGTTGTCCGATAGCATCCTACTGTTCTAGCATCATCCTAGAGCAAACCCTAACATCACACAATCAACAACACACCTCATAACATCCTTAATCATCTAAAATCCTTCAAATGGGTCAAAATATCAAATATCAACAATACACCACCAAAACCATCCAAACTCCTAGGACATCATCATACTAACTTATCTCAGCAATAAACATCAAAATAACATAAGAACAACCATGATTCAATCCTAAAAATCCTATCTTTAAACACATATAGCACATATAACACATGTAAAGGTGTGGGTTTGTTTAAAAACGGTTTTAAATGGATTTTCAAAGATAAAAACATTTATAAGTCAGGTCTGGACGTTTAGGGAGTAAAAGATAATCATTTAAAGGTTTGGGTTTGAAGAACACACCTTGTAATCAAGAGGTGATGATGGAATAAGCTTGAAAATGGTGGTTTTGATGCAAAAACGAGTTCCAGAGGGTGTTTGTGTGTTGGGTTATGTTATGGGACGGCTAGGGTTGCACAAATGATGTTTTGGAGGTCAAGGGTGGTATTTATAGGCGTTTTTGGTCGTTCAGCACGTTACACGCGAGTATGCAGACTTATACGCGATTAGGGAGCCTAATCGCATGACTGTTCATGCGATTGGGGCCTAATCGCATGAACAGTAGTGTGATTAGCCCCCTACTCGCTAGTAACCTCCCCTACTCGCCCCTATACAGGCGATTAGGCAAGCCTAATCGCCTGTAACCCCTGTGTTGGTGTGTTTTGCGCGTTAAACCCCGTTTTAACACATGTTAGCACATATTCACATACCGACAAGTCACATAATGATTGTAAACATATAATACCTGATAAATGACACGTTCCCGCCCGATCACCAATTCCCGGGACCCGAGACTTGCGTATGTTAAAACCCTAATGATGTACGATTCGACTCGACCGACCATGTTATGTGTAACGTATGCGCGACTCGCTAAGGTAGACTTACTAAGTTTTCAAAAGTTAGTTACCGAAAGTTGCCGGGTGTCACATCGTTATTTACGTTCCATCATCTCACGGTCCTCATACTACTTACAAACACATATACATGTTAAGATTCATTATCCTAAGTGGAATAAGAACCACTTACCTTATGTCCTCCAAGTTGATGCTTGCTACTTGCCTCCACTTGACCCATTAGCCACTCATGCTTGAGCCCATGTTGCCTACGCATTCATGTTATCATTCCCACCATTCCGTTAGCATACACAACCTTGCATACTATCAATCATATTACATTTACTTGTTCCCATGACTTTCATTGGTGAATTACTAATATGCATATCACATAATTAACTACCACATTGTTTATCAATCAAGCAATCCAACATATCATCATGTATGACACCTAGATAATCTAACATATATCACATGATTTTCCTTAATCCCACAATCATGTTTGGAAGCATAACCATGTTAGCCATACATTGTTGACTTTTTCAGAAAGTCAACTTCCAACTACACAAACTTCCTACTTAGAACATATGTCCATATTGATGACTAGATCATATGAAACACACCATAACATCACATTTCTATCTCACTAACATACAAGATCATTCATCATACCAAGTAAGCATAGTGTACACACTACTAATGCATACTTCTTACCAAATCATACAATCAACTAATTCCCACATGATTTCTCTCTAAGACGAAATCCCCATGTTAACCTACTATCAATTGCACCAACTATCACATTACTTTCATACTTGTCGATTCTTGCATACAAATTCATACCTCATACTCATCTAGACATTTCATCAAACACATGGTGTGCGTACAATATTCTAAGCTCGAAGTACAAGCTCCTAATACACACATTTTACCACAACAACATAATCACCTTAAATTATGACCAATTTCCACATGCATATCATCAACTACACATTATTCCTACAATTACATGGATTTACCACTCATTTAGCAACATCAAAGCTCTAATGAAAACTCAATATCATCATCTTTTGCAACAAGCAACTTCTAGTGATTAGCTCACCTCTAGACCATTAGAGATGATCAATATCACTTAAAATCAAGCAATGATACGAATTTAACATCATTTGCTCAAAACCCACATGTGGGGTTCGAAACTTGGATGAGTTGGGTACTAGGGTTCTTACCATAAGCTTTAAACATGAAGACAACCATCTAATTCATACCCCCATCCTGCCATCATTCAATCTCTTGCATTTCTTCTTCAATTTTGGTGTGATTAGGTTTTGTTCTTGGCTCTAGAATGCCCCTTTGGGGCTGAATACGTATACACCCAAATGGGGTGTGTTTGGGCATTTTGTTTGTGGCATATTTACACCACAAGTCCCTCAAGTTTACCCCAAAGCCATTTATTATCAAAACCTTAACCATGCAAGTTTCTTTCTAGTGTTATCTCCCCATTATAAAGATAATTACTTACACTAGATAAACTTTCATATTAGAACATAACCCACATTCGTATCATCCCGTTTTATTATCCATAAAAAGGCTCATTCTACTATTTAATTCGTTTTTGTCATTTCTTATTCACGCCTAATGGCGTAATTAAGCGGAATGGATTTTCGGGATGTTACACAATAATTTCCTCCATGCGATCCCTTTAAAAAAATATTCCACACCTTCGTTTTTCCTACGAGTTGGGCCTTTGGCCAATGTCAGTTTCTTTTTATTTTTATTATTATTATTATTATTATTATTATTAAAGTAATATTATTATAAATATTAATTTCATGCTCTCTTTCAAATGTACGCGACTTGATCATTTTCCTTCGTTTTAAGCTCATATATATCTCACTAGGTTATGTACCCGTGTGATACACGGGTTGAACAATTTAAATTATATATATTATATATAAATTTAAAATATAATTAAGAAAAATTAGATTACATATTTTATTTAAAATAAAAAAAGTTTCCTGTACAACCGAAAAAATATTAAATATTAATGAACCCCTAAATGATTTCTTGTAAAAAAACATTTTTATTCACATAAAACTTTATTCAAACATTCCAAAATATATCTTCCATACACAGCTATTACCTTGTAGACTGCACGTACAACAAAACAAAACAAAAATAAAAAAGTAATAAAGGTAAATCTGTTTAGGCTAAGATATAAAAAAATGAAATTAATTTAAAAGTATCTCCTCATCCGTTAAACCATCCCAATCGAGTATTGTTCATTTTGGAATTTGACATCAAGTTTCTACAAAGCCAAAGTATTTCTAACCTTGAGTGTATAATCATTTTTTTTTCTAACATCAAGGTCCTTAAACATAATGACATTTATTGGTTCAATTTGATTGTATTATAAAAAAAGATTGTGTAAATTAATAGCCTGAAAATAAAGATTGAAACGAATTAGTAATGCAAAGACTGTTTAGATATTGCATTTCTCTATTGAAGTAACTTGAAAAAACAAAGTCAATGAAGATTTCAATTAATGATTTTTCATATATAAAATGTATTTTATATATCAAGCTATTATAATACGAAAATATCCAAACATATTTAGTTTTGTATTGAATTAAATATTTAATTAATGTGGATTGATTTGTTTTATTTGATTTTTTTAGAATATTGTAAGAAATATAGTTTTAGACTTAGAGTGAAAGACCACATATTAAAAACACGTTTTTAAGGTACACGATTTAAATTTAATAACATATAAATACATTATCTTAAAAAAATAAATAATTTTTAATAAAGATTACTTTTGTTAGTTCATAAACATTTTCAAATTATGTCTATTAGTTTATTTCTAATTTTGTATTAAAATATAATTATATTAATTGATTTACAAAAACATGGAATATATATATATATATATATATATATTAAACTGAATTCCGGTAATTATATTAATAATTATAATTGTAACAAATAAAAACTGAATAAGTAATAATTATTAAATAAAGAAACAAATTAAAATAAATGTATTGTTTGATATAATAAAATGGAAGGCTTTATAATGGAGTTCTATGTACTCCATGTGCTGTCTTTTATTACTATAGATAAAATCGATTAACGTTGATTGATTTATTTTATTTATTTGTTTTGAGCAATATAAAAGTCTCACAAAAAAGCTTGACTAATTGCATTGTGTTATTATTAATTTGTTTATTTGAATTTTGAACTATTTTAAGCATTTAAAATTAATATGTATTTGCTGAACATGGTTTAACATCTAAAACAATGACCAAAATAATAAAACTTAATGATCATTTGTCAAATATTGTAACAAAATTAATTTTAAACTTAGAATAACAGGTTAATTTTTTTAAAAATGGGTTAATTTAAGGTACATGATTTAAATTCAAAGTTAATAATACATAAATATAAATATGTTATATATTAAAAAGAATCATGTGTTTTCTTTTATTAATGATTTCAGTTATAACTATGATTATCAATATAATTACTAAAATTTAATTTAATAAACTTATATGATGGTTTTGCAAATCAATTATTATAATTAAATTTGAGTTTAATGTATTAAATAATAAAACGAGAGAAATCATGAGGGAGTGTCATGTGTCCCTCATGTGTTTTCTTTTATTATTTAGTGTAGATGTAGATGTAGATTAACATGTACACTATTAAATAATTAAGACCGACTAAAAGTACACTATAAAATAATAAACTATATACAAAACTAACATATTAATAAGGTGTTTTTCACAACACATCACTTATATAATCTCAAGTATTTGAAAATATACAAAAACTAATTCATAAATATCAAAGAGCCATGTTTGACCCTTGGAAATAGAACTTAAAAGGACTCACGCTCGAGCTCTCTTAAGTTATAAGGGAGCCGAGCTTGATCCTAGTTGAGCTTGGGCTCGGCTCGGTTCTTCACATCCCCGTATTCGTAAGAATATAGATGATGAATACAGTTGATTTGAAGCCAAAATGATCAGTTAGCTAAATAAAATTTGATTTGTTGATTCTACAATTTTGCCTCATCTTTATTATTTTGTTTGCAGTGCCTTACATGTAAATCTCCTTTCGTGACACTTCCTTTTGTATCTCTTGAAGGGGTCATACGAGGAAATCGCCAAGTTGGTCGAAAACATCATTACACGGTTTTTAGCTTCCGTATTTAATGATAATATTTAATGATAATAGCTAGATATTGTTAGGTTTGTTTTGTATTATGTTTGAACAAGTTTTGTAAACTATAAAAGTTATAATGTAATTAAACATGTTTCATATATGGTGTTTTTTTTTTTTTTTTGGAAGGGGGGGGGGGGGGTTATTTTTCTTTTTGGCTGGATTTGTATTGTTTTGGTGAAATTTTTATAATATTTCCAAATTCCTTTACGTCCTGGGTTTGACCATTTTTGGGTGTGGTTGATACAAAATCAATTAAACATGTTTCATTGTAGCCAAAATTTTTATAATATTTCTAAATTCCTCATGAGAAGTGAGGGTGTGGTTTGAAAAAAATTTTCCATCTACTTACACATAATTTTTATAATATTTCTAATGAGAAGTGATATAGGGGGGCGGTTTGAAACTTTTTTTTTCCATCTGCTTAAACATTTTTTTAGATGAATAATATAAAAAAATAACGGAATTACGTAATTAGAGTAAATTACAGTAGTTTACATCAGAGTAGTTACGTAATTACTCTACACTATTTTGTTTTAGTTTTCAGTACTAAAATACATGTTTCACAAGATTTAAAAAAAAAAAAAATTATCCTACACTTATCACATTAAAGACTATTTGTAGGATAACACCCATTTATACAATAACCTTTCCTCAATATATATATATATATAAACGATATTCAAAGAAATGGGATGAAATAAATGGATTTGGAAATGTGTATTTCGAAAATATAAGAAATAAGAAAAATATATTAATAATACATTGATCACTTAAACAATTAAACATGGGCCATTATTGGATAAAAAGAATCAATACTGATTTTATTTTATCTGTATATATGACATTTCATTCAAACATTCTTTTCTGTGTCAGAAAGTTCATCTTCATTCACCATTGTCAGTGATATTTTAATCAACTCCGTAATTTCATTTTCAGCAACCCAATTCCGTATTCATGAAGTAATTTGTGGCCCATGATGTAAAAATGTGTAATATTTATGAGTTGAGATTATATCTCTGTCAAAAATGATGAAAAAACTTTCAGTTAGTTAGTACTGAAGATATTGCATTCACATGTTAACTGAGTTTTTGTAATTTTTTTCGTTACGTGTAGCTGCCAACTGTTTGATATATAAAATGTCTATTGTTTACCAAAAGGTTAGATTGGTTGCTAAAAGTCACTGATTTACATATGTCAAGTCATTGGTACTAAAAAAGTTGATGTATTTATGATAAAACTTGTAGTTAGTTGGTGGAGATATTGCCTTCACATGGATGCTAACTAAGCTGAATATACATGTGGTGTAGTTGAGAGCTCATTGAATGTGTTAGCGTAGCATTTTTTTTATCAATCACCAAGCTCTCAATCATACAATATGGGTAGGTCCCTGGCTTCATGTGAGGTTATTTACTACCCTATAGGTGAGCCAACCCCATTACTCATCAGCTCTACTTGTATATATACAAGTAGAAGTTAGTTCAAGTACTCATTCCAACACCAAGTTTGTGTTATGTTCTTTTCTTTGAGATTCTAAGTTTTCTTTTTAACGCCTCTCGATGATGCGCGGCTTTGTTCTTGGGTTGTTGTTGGTTTTGTTCTTTTCTGGGAGCTTTTGTTATGGCAGTGACAATATTGTGGAGGTGGTTGGATTTGGAGAATGTGCTGATTGCAAGGAGAATAATATCCAGACAAGCCAGGCATTGTCAGGTACTATAATTTACTTTGTCTCTTATCATAAATATATCTAGTTAAATGTAAGCAATTGTAGTCATCCTACCGACATTGCGATTCAACATTCTGTAGTATATGTTTGATCATGTGTCTTGAGTACTCTTTACCATGGTTGATGTTAACTTGCAGGGCTAAAAGTGACCATTGACTGCAAGGTTGAAGATGGTAAATTCCAAACAAGAGGTGTTGGAAAGCTAAATGAGGAAGGACAATTCAAGGTCAATCTTCCTCAAGAACTCTTGAAAAATGGAAAGTTGAGTGAGGAATGTTATGTGCAACTTCACAATGCAGCAAATGCACCTTGTGCGTTTCACAATGGGTTAGAAGCATCTAAGATCACTTTCGTGTCCAAAGCAGACCAAAAACACACATTTGGACCGACTGGACAACTCAAATTCTCGTCAGCAATTTGTGCTTCTGCCACTTTTTTGCCATCATTCCCTAAGTCCCACCCTTGGTTTAAAAAGTTTCACCACATGTTCCCTCATCCACCCATTGTTCTCCCTCCAATACCATACAAAAAGCCATGCCCGCCACCAGTTGTTGTTAAGCCAGAGCCCAAGCCCGAGCCTAAGCCAGAACCAAAACCAGAGCCCAAGCCAGAACCAAAACCAGAGCCTAAGCCAGAGCCCAAACCAAAGCCAGAGCCCAAGCCAAAACCGAAGCCAGAACCAAAACCGAAGCCAGAACCCAAACCTGAGCCGAAACCCAAGCCAGAACCCAAACCTGAGCCGAAACCCAAGCCAGAACCCAAACCTGAGCCAAAACCCAAGCCAGAACCAAAGCCATGTCCGCCAAAGAAAATCCTGCCACCACCTATTCCAGTTTACCATCCAAAACCAAAGCCATGTCCCCCGAAAATCTTGCCACCACCTATTCCAGTTTACAAGCCGCATCCAAAAATCTTGCCACCAATTCCAATTTACAAGCCGCATCCTAAAATCTTGCCACCACCTATTCCAATTTACAAGCCGCATCCTAAAATCTTGCCACCACCTATTCCAATTTACAAGCCGCATCCTAAAATCTTGCCACCGCCTATTCCAATTTACAAGCCGCATCCCAAAATCTTGCCACCAATCCCACCCTTCTATAAAAAACCACCATGCCCACCAATTTCACTCCCTAAGCTTCCTCCTCTACCCACCCTTCCTCCAAAATGGAAACATCATCCCCTCATAACCGTGCCACCACACCCTTAAACCTACCATCCAAAGTATTTTACTTTCTTGAGTCGTGGCGCTTGTACGCTTATTCGAGTACCTATTATTAATGTTTTAAGAACGTAATAAATATTTGAACAAAGATGATGCACGTAGATAGATAGATGTATCAGTATCACAATTCGCCAAGGAAGATAGGTGGCGATGATATTTGCTTATGATTTCAAGATTTTATGCGTGAATTTGATTGTGTTTGTAGATGTTCAAGGTTTGATTTGTTTTTATTATGTATACTTGAACTTAAGTATTATTAATTTGTTGTCATTTATGATTAATTAAAACTATATTTGCATGTACTTGTTGAAATAAAAGAAGTTATTGTTGTTCTCATAAGTCATATCTGGCCGGTTTCTTTTTTATTAATTAATTTCACCATGATCTTTTATTTATTTAATGGCTCTACTTTTTGTATAGTCACAACATCATAATGAGCTTACCGACAGATATTGACTGACTGAGTGCTTACGTCGCTAATTATTGACAAATCTCTAACAGATCTAAACAAAAGAAAAAACGAAAAAAAAGTAAATAAAATATGGCCGTTGTTAATTACCGACGGAGTCCATGTTTGGGGTCAAACCGACGGACACATTCGTGTTACGACATTTTTGGGTTACATTTTACCGACGAATTATTAGTCCGAAAATTTGAGAATACGAGAATTCATATGTAAACAGCGTTACAAACTTGTCAATTATTTGTAGTTAATTAGTCCATCGGTGACTTATTGGTAACATCCGTCGCAAATCATAATACCCACAACCATATTTCCAACGGCCAATAACAAATAAAATTTAAAATTTTCATTAAAAATAAAAAAAAATGATAAATTACATAAGGATGGCAGGTTGACGGGTAACAAGTTACGTCGCCACCCTTTTCTGTACGCAATTACTGACGGATCTGGCCGTCGGCAATAATCCTTTGTTTTGAACTTCATGATATTTTTCATTATTTTCGTTTTATTTTTTATTTGGTTTCTAGACTAGAAAAATTGCTACTAAAGTTATTAAATACTCTAAACTCATTAGAGGCCACCTAACTTCAGGAAAATGGTATAAATGAGAATTTAGTCACGATAAATGTAAAGAAAAGAAGTTTAATGCTTTGAGTTACCAAACGTAATGCTTTTACCATTTTTGAACGATTTTTTTTAGCTCTAGCTCAGACCGCTTTGTGGCAGAGACACACCGATTTTAAAGGAAATATAATTTGATGTGGTTTCAATGGCTTCTTTGGCCAAAAGAATATAGATGGAGAGCGGATAAGAAAATAGAAAGAATTTGAGACTAATTTTGTATTTTCATTCATTATCTTGACTAAAATGAAATGTGCAAAACAAGGATCAAGGAAATGAAGGCGATCATGTGCATGGCTTCTATCATGGAGACATGGGTACATGGCTACAAGGGTTGAGCACATAACAACCCCACCTCGTTCAAACAATCTATGTCCTCATGGATGTGATCGGAAGATGCTCGGCAACAAGCCACGGCGGTTGCCACTCCTTTTGTCCCATAGCATTTGGACGTTGCATTTGGAGTAGTAACGAAGCGCCACGGTGGTTGCCATTCGGTTCACCTGGCGACAAATGGAGAATTGCTAGAAGGTTGCCGCGGTAGGCGCTGATGGTTATGAAACTTGATGCCTTCTCATTAAACATAATCGGTATTTATAGTGATACAACCGAATCTCCTATAGTTAAGGAGATATACAATAATAATGATACACGTACAATCGTTTCCTAATATACATTGATGCTATTACACTCTCGCAGTCGAAGCGAATGGTGGCCGAAGACTAAGACTGGATCTGAAATCATCGAAGAGAACGTGATGTGGGCCTTTAGTGAAGATGTCAACAATCTGATGATGGGAGTAGACATGAAGAACGCGTATATTGCCTCGTTGGACTTGCTCACGAACAAAATGAATATCCAGTTCAATGTGTTTGGTACGCTGATGCTGAACCGGGTTCCCTGTTAAGTAAATGGCACTGACATTGTTGCAGTAGACAATTGTAGCCCATGTAAAAGGATGGTGAAGCTCTAGAAGAAGATTGCATAACCAGCAAATTTTAGCTACGCCATTGGCAACGCCGCAATATTCTGCTTCCGCACTAGAATGAGAAACAGTTGCCGCTTGGATGACCAGGAGATGAGATTGTCACAAGGTAGACATATTAACCGAAAGTAGAGCGTCTAGTGTCAAGGCAGCCTACCTAGTCTGTGTCAGTGTACGCACGAAGAGAAATAGATGCGGCACGTGAAAGATGAAGACCCAAGTCGATTGTGCCCTGAATATACCTAATAATGCCCTTCAATGCATGCCAGTGGGATTCCCTAGGGGCGTGCATGTGCATACAAATCTGTTGTACGGCATAAGAGATATCTGGACGAGTGAAGGTCAGATACTGTAAGGCGCCTGCGAGACTCCTGAAAGTGGATAGGTCATCATGTAAAGGACTTGTTTCGGCACTAAGTTTAGGTTGTGTATTAACTAGTGTGGCTACGGGTTTACAAGAATCCATTGAAGTCGAATGAATGATATCTCTGTCGTATGCAGACTATGAAAGGAACATATGATTACCATCCTATTGAACCTGTATACAAAGAAAGTAAGAGAGAGAACCCAGGTCCTTCATAGTAAACTCACTAGCCAAAATTCCCACTAAGTGATGTCGAAGTTTCTCATTAGAAGAGATGAGAATAATATCATCGACATAAATGAGAAGATAGGCAACATCCGTTCCATGACAATAGACAAACAACGAGTTATCCGACTTGCTCTACGTAAACCCCTGTAAAATAACATAGTCTGTGAAGCGCTGATAAAAAAAGCCCTAGGGGCCTGTTTGAGGTCGTAGAGGGATTTCTTGAGGCGGCACACGTGATCAGGATAATCCTTATGATGAAATCCCATGGGTTGGTACATGTAAACGGTTTCTTCCAGATTTCCATGAAAAAAGGCATTGGTTACGTCAAACTGATTAAACTTTCAAGACTTGGCGAGAACAAGAGATAAAACCATGCGAATAGTTGTCGGTTTAACTACTGGACTGAATGTCTCGCCACAAACAATACCTGTTTGTTGACGTTAACCATCACATACCAAGCGAGCTTTGTATCTTTCCAACGAGCCATCGGACATGAATTTATGTTTAAAAGGCCACATACTGCATATAATATTCATATTTTTCATACGAGGTACTAACTCCCAGGTCTAATTTTTTAATAAGAGCACTAAAAATTTGTTGTTCATAGCGATGTACCATTTCAAAATTGATAAGGCAACCTATGGGTTTTTGGGTATAGGGGCGATGGTGGTGGTTGTTAAGTTGAAAACTTGCATAGGTTTGACTATGCCACTCATGGAGCAGGTGCAGATAGTTCGCTGTTGAGTCGGGGCAGTAGGGTGCAAAGCAGTGGGCTCGGTTTGGGCTGGTGTGGGAGCAGTAGTGGTTTGGGCGGATGGGACGATTGAAGTAGGTGGTGTTGGATGTGGGTGGGCCATGGGTAGTAGGGAGGTTGATAGTGAGTGTGGGCCTAGTGATATTAGAGGTGGGCCTGTAGATGATTGTGAACATGTCTAGAAATAAAAATGCGGTTAGTTTTAAGATCTAGACATTTATATCCATGATGATTTTGGGGATAGCCAATAAAGACACGTGATTGGGATCGATGTGTGAGTTAATCAATGGTGGTGGATTGAGCGATGAGGTAGCATAAGCAACAGAAGACGCGTAGGTGTTCGTATTCGGGAATGCAATGGTAGAGAAGATGGGTGGGTGAGAGAAAATCATGTTGTTTGCTAGGTAGGATGTTTAAAAGGTATGTGGCAGCCTCGAAAGCATGGTGCCATAGATTGGGGGTAAAGAAGCATGGGCAAGGAGGGTGCGAAGCATGTTGTTGATCGTGCGGATGTTGCATTCCACTTTACCATTTTGAGAGGATGTGTGAGGGCACGAGAAACGAAAGTGCATGCCGTTTTATTTGCAAAAATTAAAGAAATTATTGTTTGCATATTCTCCACCATTTTCGCACTGGAATTGTTTTATTTTTGTGACAACCTACACCCTTATCTTTTAGCAAGTTGTCAATTTTAGCCCTTCGTCCATTTTGAAGTTTCACCTCTAGTCCTCGTCAATTATTATTTATTTTATTTTAGTTTTTCCTTTTAAAATGGTGTATGTATACATTTTGTATACGCACGTTTTGACATATAAAACGTACCATACTCGTATAATCATGTTATCTTATGAAAGTCCCATTTATTTTAGTTAAGTTTAATAAGTTTAAAAAGTTTAAAGTTTTAAAAGGTTAAATACAGTTAGTTTGGTTAAGTTTTCTAAAGGAAAAACTAACTAAAATGTAAAGAAACTAACTTAGTTGAATGTGAGGGACCAAAATGGCCAAACAACAAAACTTTCAAAATCTTGCCTTCCCTCATCCTCTTACCCGTCGCTTTTCAAGCCAGGAGGTCACCGCTGGCGACCAAATTCCGGCCAAAACCCCAAGCCTCATATAAGGAGCTTAAACCGGTTTGATTACATTTTTTTAATGTTTTCATTACGTTTCTCCATCATAATACCGAATACCAAGCATGTAATACGTTTTAATCAAGCTTTATTTAAACTTTAATTCGTTTTTTTTTCTTTGTAACTGCTGCATTCACGACCAAACAAACAAAACGTTTTCGAATACTTTGAATATAAAATGAACCTACCATTATCTTCAGACAGTTCCCTCGACCAAAAACCCTCTCGCAATTCATAGTTAATCACGTTCAAGCTTTTGGATTGATACTTTAAAGCATTCATGGCCGAGTTCTTGACTATGTCATCAATTCATGTTTTGTAAGTTAAATTAATCATTCCCTTTTATTAGTTTCGGTTCATGGATTAAAACCCCTTGGGTTGTTCAGGTTATCGCATGTTGAATCGGGGTTGATTAATTGGTGTGAGGCTAGGGTTAGGGTTTTGAGTTGTTAATTGGGGAAGAAGATGAATAAGGTGTAATCATATAAATAAAGTTTGTTTTGATTTACATCATCAAAAATCCATATAGTGTAGTGGTTGTCGGGATGCCATGTTCTAAGTCAGACTCAAGGTCGAGTCCCATAGTGTGCAGGTCTGATCCTACATCATTTTTTTTACCTTTCTTTTATTTAGACATATATATAAACATAAATGCATAAATCTTGAAATATTTATAATAAATTCATTTTTATCCAAAAATTATGAAAATTTAGGTGTAGCATCTTGACATCATAAAGAAAATTACCACATTTCTATTTTCTGGAAAATGTCTTATTTTTATATTTTTATTGAATTAAATTATTTTAATCATGATTAATTGATTAAAAATTCATTTTTAATGATTTTAATTTCAAACTTTTTGGAAAATTATTTCTAATTATCATGAACTAAAATAAAAATTATTGGTTTAGAAAACATTTATTTTTATTGATTTTCCTATTTTTTTAATCATTTAAACATGATTTAAATTCATTAAATCAGTTTTAAATGAAAATAAATGGAGAAAATTTATGAGAAAATTATTTTCATTGATTTACATCAGAAATCATTCATTTTCTATAAAAATAATATTTTTGGATCATATCTTGTATTTCTAGTCTTATTTATTTATTTATGCTATTTAACATCTATCTTATAAATACTTTTCTTATAAAATAGAAATCTTCTTGTGTTTGAAAGTCTTAATTCTTATTTTTTGGATCATTATATAACTCATAATTATTTGTTAAAATATTTATGATTATTGTATTTTTTTACAATAATTTAGTTAAAGTATTTAAGTAAATTATTTCGCCTTAATTATTCAAAACATATTTTTATCTAAATATTCAATCGGTAATAAGTATATTACCTACGGGTGGGGTTAGGGTACAAAGGATGTGTTTTGTGAGAAGGGTGAGAAATAATTGTGGCCATTAGATTATGTGGATGGATGGTTAAGATTAAATGGATGGCAAAGTTGTAAATTATTATATAATCTAATTAAGAAGTTGAGGCTTATGAGGGTATAAGTGTCAAAACACCAAAAAATCATTAAAAACAATTCCTAGATTTAAGCTCTCTCTCCTTGATATTTATTATTATTCCCATCTCTTTCTCTCTCTACATATATCTATCTATCGATCGGTAATAGTATGACACATTGTGTTTTATTTTCTTCTCTCTCCTCTCTTTCTAAAACCTTTTTTATTTCCTGCCATTGAACCCATATTTTGTGTGAATCGATGTAGGAGACACATTTGATCCAAAATGATTTAAAGATATTATATTTTCAAAACACAGAATTAACTTGGGCCAAAAAACACAATAACAGACCCACTTTCGTGGCCCATCTTCTTCTTCTTTTTTCGTTATTGGGTTGTTGATGTCGTGAGGTGAGTACTGAGTAGGTTGCGACCCCACAAAAAAATATTAATGTTCAACCATCAACCATGAATTATTGATCCTTATATTTATATTCATGTTGTTGCCCTCTTTTGTAATTAACTCCATATAATTAAACGCATGGCTTTGTTGATAATAAAACTAAGAGGATGTCATAAGGATCTAAATAATAAATTTTTTTTTGGATTGTGTATTCTTAATCTCCGGTTGAACATAAAACACATTCGGATTGTTTTCGTGTTTTATGTACCAAAGTGTTGGTTTGTTGAACATTAAACACATTATTATTGTTACTGTGTTTCTGAACTGATGGGTTAGTTTGTTGAATATAAAACACATTCTTGGTGTTAGCGTTTTTTGTGATCTAATGAGTTACTTTGTTGAATATAACACACATTCTGTATTATTCATTGTGATGAATTAGCGTAAAACACATAGTATTATTCATTATGATGAATTAACGTAAAACACACTACTATGATGAAATTAGCGTAAAACACAATATTGTGATACAGGGTTTCTTAACCAGAAAACAATCGAATTATAGAGAGTATTGTGTAATTCGGTTGATTATTTGAAAATAAAATCCCTATAATCACTCACTAATTAAAGAAGAATTAAATTTAATAAATTTATTGATTTGTTTAATTACATATTTAACCTTCTTGCTAGTGCCACATGTCACTATGAGAGTCTTTCTTACCCTTCTCACAAAATATAGTTTTTGTATAGGAACCCTTATCTATTACCTAAATCACATTTACAAACTCTGGTATATTACTTTTACATTAATTCGATGTATCATAAAAACTCTAATTCCCCAAATCGACTTAGCAAACCCTAATGCCTTAGAACCCTAAATACCTTAGACTTTTAAGTCACTTTCATTTATAGGTTGAATTCCTCGGAATTCCCATTACTTAGCTCACGACCACTTAAGTTGGATTTTGATCCCTTTCGCAGACTGTGAGTATATCTTTCCCATTTTTCATTTTACTTTTTGGGGCTACTCATGTACCTTATGTCAAATTACTATTTCTTTCACTAAGTGCAATTTTCATGTGTGTTTGCTTTGTGTTACTTTGTGTATCTATGACTTGTCAAAATACTGTTGTGGCCTAGCATTTCAATGAATAGTACTATGGTATATACCCCTTGCGACTCTGTTGAGAGACCTTGGTCATTGCTATGTGTTTCATTACTACTATCAATAGCGCATACTATATATAAATTTCATTTCACTTTCATAGGGTTGATTTTGATTGATACTGCTTAAATACATAATTGCAAACGGTATACACCACATGAATTGCTAACTTTTCTTTACTATATGTACCAAATGGGTATGTTCACCAATACATTTTGTATTGACAAAATTATTTTCGTACATGTTTCAGGTTGTTATGAGATCACTTTTAAGCTTTTGGAACTTAGACTTAGATTGAGATTTACTGTATTTCAGTTTAGATTGTTAGTTTTTAATCGTTGTATTTCTTTCAATGTAATAAACTATTCAATTTAATGTATCAATATTTACACTTTAGTACCATGAGCTATTGAGCAATCGTCACTATGTGACACCTCGATGTTTTCGCCATCGGTTGGGGTGTTACAATTTTTCTCTCAAATTGTGTATTAATGTGATTGTAAAATGTGGTAAAGACCCTAAAGACTCGTGACTTGGTGCTTATGGGGAATGTTTACAAAAAAATTGGTAAAGTCGTCAAGGAACAACACATAATAGCGGTGACCTCCCATACTAAAAACGGGGAGGTCCACAGATCGTTATGAATAATATCAAAAGGCAAGCAAGTATGAGTATTGGAAGCAAAAAATGCAATTTAGTACTTTTCCAAACACAGAAGATTGTTTTAAGGAATGCAGTAAATGTTGTCCAGGGTGACCCATACGCTAGCGCCAACGATCTTGAGACACAGCAGCCAAAGCAATAGGTTGGGTGAAGTTGGTGGAGAGTTGTTGTGTAAGAGGATAAAGATCGCCCGTACTGTTACATTGAAGGATAAGTGCCCGAGTATTGAGATCCTTCACAAGCAAACCAAAGGGGTCAAACTCAATCGATATTAAGTTATTAGTGGTAAGGCATCTCACGAAAATAAGGTTTTTAATAATGTTTGGTGCAAAAATGACGTTGTTTAGTTTTAAAGGAGGGAAGGGTGGTGGTAGGACTTGGTTACCTTGCACCAAAACCGGAATAGACATGCCATTACCAACAATAATATGTTTATTAGTGCATTTATTAAAGTTAGACAGAGAGTAAATACATTGCCCGTTGGCCGAGTGAGTTGAAGCGCCTATGTCTATGAAACTGTGGTCTGGTTGGTTCAATGCCATGGTATAGAGAGCCTGTTTAATGCTTGTAGGGGTATAACTGGTAGTATGAGCCTAGGCAGGAGTGGGTCCGAGTATTCCCTGTCCATCGGGTGCATTACTTTTTGGTTTATAGGGGTAGGGAAAAGGTGGGGTTTAGGCCTGTTTAGTGGATTGTCCTTGGAACATGGTGGCCCATTGATTTGTATATGTCAATACAAAAATGTATTGGTGAGCATACCCTGTTTGAATACATATAGTAGAAAAAGAGTTTAGCAATTCACGTGCTATACTGTCTACAATTTAGTGTTCAAGCTATGTACAAATGATACCCAAAATCAAACCTTTGTTCATAGAATCAAGAGTCACATATATATCGTATTCGCTCGTAGTAGGCGATGAATAATCGTTCACACATAACAATAATCAAGTACTATTTATTGTTATGCTAGGCCGCCCAGCGGTTAATGATTAAGGTCATAAGTACACACTATCAGTGAATCAACAAGTAAAACACATACAAGAATTGCGATTGTGAATATATGATAAAACATGATTAAGTGAGTGAAGAAATAAGCGTACATGAGTCACCCCAAAAGTGTAAAACATGAAAAAAAGGAAAGATATACTCACAGTTTGCGAAAGCGACCAAAATCCACTTAAGCGGTCGTGAGCTAAGTAATGGTAATTCCGAGGAATTCAACCTATAATGTGTAAGAATACTAATAAGGAAGTGTCTAAAAAAGTCTAAGGTAACTAGGTAGGGTCAAAGGCATTAGGGTTTGCTAAGTCGATTTGGGGAATTAGAGTTTTTATGATAAATCGCGTTAATGTAAAGTTGTATAATAACATACCAAAATTTGTAAATACGGTTTAGGTAATATATTTATTACCAATTGAATATTTAGATAAAACTTATGTTTGAATAATTAAGACAAAATAATATAGTTAATTACTTTAACTAATTATTGTAAATAAATACAATAATTATAAATTTATAAATGTATAAATAAATGATTATGATTTACACTATGATCCAACAAATAATAACTAAAAATTTCCAACATAAAAATATTCATATTTTATAAGAAAAATATTTATAAAATAGATGTTAATTAGTATAGATAAATAAATGTTTAATTATATCTAATTAAACATAAATAAGACTGATAATTCAAGACATGATCCAAAAATGCTATTTTTATATAAAATGGATACTTTCTGATGTGAATTAATGAAAATAATTTTTCCATAATTTTTATAAACTTATTTAAATTTAAAACTGATTTAATGAGATTAAATCATGTTTAAATGATTAAAATAGGAAAATTAATAAAAATAAATGTTTTATGAACCAAATATTTTTACTTCAGTTCGCAATGATTAGAAATAATTTATCAAAAATTTTGAGATTAAAATCGTTAAAAATGAATTTTTAATCAATTAAATATGATTAAAACGATTTAATTCAATAAAAATATAAAAATAAAACATTTTCCAGAAAATAAAAGTGGGATAATTTTCTATGAGGTGTCAAGAAGTTACTCCTAAATTTTTATAATTTTTGGAGCAAAAATGAATTTATTATGAATATTCTAAGTTTAAATGAATTTTAAATGATTAAAATAAAGAAAAAAAACAATAATAATGCAATAACAAATAGAAAGAAATAAAAAAAATGGTGCTTTATGTGGGGTTCGAACCTGAGTGGTTACTGAGGCAAACACACACACAAACCACTACACCAAAGTCTAGGATTGTTGAATTCTTTGTAAATTAATGATATTTAACATAATACTCCTACTCATCTTCTTCCCCAATTCAACCTAAGAACCCTAACCCTAAACCATTAATAATAAACCTGATTCAGACACGAATCAAGATCAGGAATAAGGGGCTTTTAATCGCAAAAACAAACTAATCAAAACGGCATAATTAATTTGGGCTTACAAATATGAGATAAGTTTGCAATTGAAGCTTCAAAAGAACGAGCAAAAACACACGAATCTAAGAGCTTCCAGACACGATTTTAGATAGTTTTGAGTGGGTTTGAAACGTGAATGTGTGCAGAAAGAAAATGGCGAGTTCAACTTATATTGAAGGCGAGTAAAACGAGCGTTTTGAAGGTGCCTTTAAGTCCGATCGGTTACAATGCTAAACCCGATTTAAAACCCCATAAAAGACGCGTTACTGTTCGTTTAAAAGTTGGAATTGGTTACTACTTGATGGAGAAACGTTTTGTATAGTAAATGCAACAAAAAAACGGCTAAATGTAACGCAAAAGCAGTGGATGAAAGCTGTGCGGCATTAGCGGCTTGTCGTTTCTTCTTTTGTTTTTCCATGGTGAGGCGAGAGCGAACCTCGGTGAACTCCGGCAATGGGTCTCGATTCTGTAGAACAGTAGAGATGTCATCATGCTGTTCTGTAAGACTGGATAGAACCTGTATGACCAACCTGTCATTATCAATGGGGGAGCCGATACCGGCAAGTTGATCGGACAAAAGTTTTGCGTGTTGGCAATACACGGCCATTGAAGGGAAGGTCGTGAGCTTAAGTGTGCAAGCTCTTAGGACTGGAAGATTGACCGAGTATGTTTATTACCGTTAAAGTGTTTTTCAAGCGATGTCCACGCGGTGTAGGCGGCTTGACCGGGTTGCATAATAGTGTGAAGGAGAGGTGTGGAGATTGTCCCGTAGATCCACTAAAGAACTATAGCGTCTAAACGAGACCATATAATGTTAGCAAACGTAGGGGCGGTTTGTTTGCCATCGGTGGTTGACGAAGAAGAGGCGGCAGTTGTGGGTTTGGGGATAAGTGGTCGAAAACTTCATAGGCTCGGCAATGAACCTGGAAGAGTTTCGACCATGTGGTATAGTGGGAGGTGTCGTCTTCAACAGTTATAGGGATGAAGTTTCGGATGTTTGAGACGGTCATAGCCGGGTGTATTTTTCCTTCCATTGCGCCGGTTAAGTATCAATGTAGATGTGGAGAATAAAAGGTAGAGGGTCGGGATAGAGGAGATGTAACAGGGACAGAGGAGTAACGGTAAAGCTTGAAAGAAAGAAGGCAGCGGTTCGAGGTCAGAAAGAAGCAGAAACAGGGAACGAATGTGAGAAGGCAGGGGAGAAAGGTAGGGCCGGCTGTAGGTCAGGATCTATAGGTTTGATACCATGATAGATTATGAAACTTGATACCTTCTCATTAATCATAATTGGTATTTATAATGATACAACCGAATCTCCTATAGTTAAGGAGATATACAATAATAATGATACACAATCATTTCCTAATATACATTGATGCTATTACGCACCACTCACGTTTTTCCACGAATTACATATAAATGATCCTTCTAATGGCATGGTTGAGGAGGACCGAAGTCAATACCATATAAAAGTGGCGATGGCAATAGGCTTGTTTGTTTAGCATGCGATTATCTTTCTCAAGGAAGTGAAGAGTGTATGTGGAAGGCATTAGGAACATGGTCAAATTGGGTTGTTGTTTGTCATAACAGGTTAGATTAGAGTGAATTTGGTG
The DNA here is from genome assembly GCA_028751855.1 of Ambrosia trifida. Lineage (NCBI taxonomy): Eukaryota > Viridiplantae > Streptophyta > Magnoliopsida > Asterales > Asteraceae > Ambrosia > Ambrosia trifida. Next base: position 103,161,973 of record CM054123.1, on the reverse strand, counting down.
GTGGACTGGCGGCTAATTGGAATGAGTATAAGGGAGGGGGAGGGGCCGTTTCACTAATATTCACTGAACTATCATGATTTTTCACCAATTCTTTCTGTCACGTCACTTCACTGACACACAATTTTAGAGCCAATATTCACTCATTCGTTTATTTATTTTTGCTAAATAATACATTCGTTTCACTAATATTCATTGAACTGTCATGATTTTTCACCAATTATTTACTGTCACATCACTTCACTAATTCACTTCACTGACACACAATTTTGAAGCCAACATTCACTGAGTCATTTATTTATTTTTAGTAAATAATACATTTAAAAGTAAATATAATACAATAAAGTAAATATATTTGAAGGCTTCAATTATTTTTTCATTTAAAAAATTTTAATGTATTACCGTAGCCAACGGTTGGTTTTTAAATTACCAAATTCTACCCTATAAATAGCCATATTTTTCTTACCAAAAACCACCACCACCATCTCTAAATTTTACCATATAAACCTACCATCATCTTATAATCTGTCGTCAAAAATGACACGCTACGAAAAGGAGGAGATCGCGTTGGTGATGTCCTACAAAGACGTCCAAAACAACCCTCTCCATCAACCCCAAAATCGTCGCCGCTCAAGGGCAAATTCATTTTGGAACCGTGTGTTGGCAGAATTCAACAACCTAGTTAGTGAAAAAGACCGCACCACCAATTCGCTCTCACTGAAGTGGACGAATCTCAACAACAAATGTGACCGATGGAACACCTTATTTGCAGCCATCACGAGAGAGCGCGCTAATCTTGTCGAGGATATGGCAATCGAGCTCACCCAAGTCGACTAATGTGGCTAGGTACCGCAACAGTTTCGACCATATTTTGGCATGAAAACTATTACGTTAGGTTACATAATTATTTTTTGTACTTTAATTATGTTTTCCCTAGTTTAATGGTGTGCTTATAAAGTTTAACATTTGTATTTTTCTTTAATATTAATGTTTAAATTTTTAGTTTAATATTTATTTTGTTGTGTTTTTTTTTCAACCATTGTGAAATGGGAAGAGGGGGTAATAAATACACTTTTAAAATTATTTTATGGTTTCCGAACTGTGGTCAAATAGTCGTATTCACTCCACGGGACTCCTATCAGCGACACCAGCGGCGACATTGTCATGTGGGTTATGGGGTACCTGTGGATTTTACATGAAGCGCCCCCCCCCCCCCATCCGTAAGAGGTAATGGATCCAACGGATTGGTGAGATAAGTTCGTGTTGGTGGTGGGTTTGGTGGTGTTTCGGCAGTAGTTTGTAGTGTTGTAGCAGAAACGGTTAACAAGGCTGGTGATGATGGTGGTACGTCAGCGGAAACAAGTGCTAGAGTTGAAAATGGTTTCTAACTAGGATTTAAGTCTTGCAAAGGATTTATTCACCCATTAATGAAACTCAATTTCATATGGAGTTTGAGCAACCATGGGTTAGTGGAAATCATGGTGTTTGAGCAACCATGGGTTGAGGGACTTGAGTTAAGGTATATTCTAGAAAACAAAAGGCTCATATGCCTCTTTTCTTAATGGTTTGAAGACTCTAAGTAATCTTCATGGTGAGAGGAACTAAACTAGGTCTTCAACTTTTAATGTTGAAAGATTTGAGTTAAGTTAATGGTGTGAACAATAGGACTTTGGTCCTACAAAATGGATTTCACGTACGTCACTAGATTAATTAGTTAAACTTGTTTAATTTATGCAATTTTCCTTCTTGTATTCATGATCATCCGAATCATCCTTATAATGTTTTATGCATTGGTAAATCCTAGAGGTTATATGGATGGAGTTCGTCCTACCTCCCATACATGACAATATATGACTAAAATATAATGATATATAGGTAATACCAAATCTGAAAACCAAACCATGATACCAACCAAAATGATGGTTGAATATTATATGTTAAAGTAAATATTATCTTAGTTTTAGATTCCTCAAATTTGGACTTCTAAGGGTGACTTGGTGCCATGAAAACATAATAAATATAGTGTCCAAATGAGTGTCTAAACAAGATGAACTTTTTGTACTCACCGTTCAAAAAAAAACAAGATGAACTTTTTGTACTTTCATACTATTATATTTTTTTAATATAGTCTATCCCCAACTCCATAAACTCACACCCTTCGTTTCCCATTCTAGAGTAACTTCGGTGCTTTTCACACCCTCAAATTCCACTTGCGGGGTTTTACCGCGAGGCACGTGACACACCAAGATCCTAGTCAATGGTCACAACAAACGACAACTATATGTAAAAGATACGTAACAAACCATGCAGTTTAAAAGTATCATCCCAGTACACCGTAAGCATAAATAAGTTTACAATCCCAAAATAGTAAATAACATAAGCTTGAAAAGTGTTCAAAAGCCATGCACATGAACCTAGACGCCGTGAGATCTCATGCGCCTAATCCAACTCCGCTACCTTAGCGACCTGAGAAAGCATGATAAAACTGTCAACATGATATGCTGGTGAGATCACAGGTTTTCTAAAAATAGTTTCATAAGTAAGAAGATCATATATGTTATTACTATGATATATGAACGTTAGCTAGACATTAAGTATGTTACTACTACGATTGAAACCATTGCTGACTGTGTTGTTGCAAAAGTGTGTACCCTTCGGACTACCGTCATCCCCGGTAAGCCCTGTGTGTTCGAGACAATATGCACCCATCCAACCTCCAGTTGACCCGGGTGGGGTTTGTCAGGCCTAATAGATCTATCCACATTTTCCCGCTATATACCCATATTAGTGGTTTCCTTGGGATTTAGATGAGTCGCATAGTAAACCAATGATAACAACAGTAAAACATGATCATTAAGTAACCAAAATGTGTAGCATGTTTATCCCATAAGAAAATCTGTAAAAGTGGGGCCGTGAAACTCACCTTAGGTTGTGTTCTTCAAGACAATAAAATACTAGACTTGTTATGGTAGTCACCACTACTGGAAACCTATCATGAATTGTCTATAAGTGTTTATCTGATGATATGTTTGTATAATAACCCCTAATTTCCAAGACATTGACTTTGAATGTTTGTAAAAGTGTTTAACGTTTGACATGTAACACCCCAACCGATGGCGGAAACATCAGGGTGCCACGTAGTGATGATTGTTCAATAGCTCATGGTACTAAATGAAATTTGAATATTATTAAGTAATTTGTAATTGTCATTCAAGTAATAACATTGTCAAGATGATTACATAAATTTGATTAATATAATCTAGGTCCAAAGCTTCTATGTGTGCCAAGACTTGAACAACTTCCAAAAGCAAATAAAACCTGAAACATGTTAGGTTGGAAAGATGGGGGGTCAACTATAGATAGTTGGTGAGAATACATAGGTTTTTGAAAGTATAGTAAACAATAATCTGCATAGCAATCATAGTTGAGTTATATCAATGAGTAACTTGAAAGAAAGATTCTAACATGTAACAATGCGTCTTTTGTACAATCAAACCTTGTGTCAACTGAGACCAAACTCGCAAGTTAGTACAAATGTAATTATTTTCGATAATCCCTGAATTTATGTGGGGGGTGGGTTTGTCAGACCTATAACACTATAATCTAAACAGGCAGCGTGATCAATGTTAATGATTGTATTGTGTCTTTTTGTTACAAGTCAAAATGAGCCAACAAGTTTCAACATAATGAGAATAAATCGTTGCTATTGTATCCAAAATGTTTAAATGTGACACCCGACATATTTGGCTTAAACATTTTAGTAACATCTAAGTCTACTTTAGCGGGAAACGTTTATAAACGGACTTAACTAGGTTAGTTGAGTCGGGTCAAGTTAGGATTGTCCAGGGTTCATTGATCTGGAGGATCATTGGGAGTCATTTTGGGAATACACTAGTACCGGGTCCCGTTGTTGGTGAAATTACATAAACTAATTAAGTGTAAACGTAGATTATTGGTTGTGTGGTGGATTATATACATAGATGTGTTTAAATGATGTGTAGATGATTATACATGCTTAAATATGTTAAACATAGACTAAGGTTGCATGCTCATATGTTAAGGTGCGTTAAAATGCGTTAAACACGACAAACTGGAAAACTAGAAAAACATAGGTCCTGGTTCGACCACTTCGAGTGGTCGAAGGTGGAAATATGTCTTGGTTCGACCCTTTGCAAAGGGGCGAACCTGGGATGTGGAATTGAAAGAATTCCCTTCGACCAGGACAGGGTACATTCGACCCTGTGAAAGGGTCGAAGGAGGCTACATTCGACCAGGAACAAGGGTCGAAGGTGGAATAGTATAAATACCAAACTTTGTCATTTTCACCATTTCACAAACCCTAACCGTCTCAAAACAATCTCAAACGATTTTAATCACTGAGGAAGGAGTTTTTGCTCTTCTTTTTCATAATCTAACTTATCAACAACATCTAAACAAGAATCCAAGGTGTGTTCTTAATCCTAAGTCTTTTTAAAGCATTTTGATTCGTTTTTATCTAACCCTAAAGGTCCAGATCTGTTCTAAGGATGTTTTTATCAATAAAAACCTTTTAAACACCTTTCTAAATCTAAACCCTATCATTAAACATAGGTTTTGTATCAATAAACATGTGTTAATTATGTGTTATGTGATGTTATGTGTTGCTTAATGATTTGCTGCTGTTCTAATGCTAGAAACATGATCTAGGGCTGCTATGAATGATAGATTAGGATTGTAAAAGGTTATAATTAGATAGATGGTGATATTATGGGTATTTTGGGGATTTTATGAAATCTAGGGCTTGTGCATGTTAAGTATTATTAATAAAATGAATGGGGGTTTTCAATTACAAGATAAGCTGAGCATTTGTAGATGATTATGGATTGGTATTAAAAAGTTTCCAAATTGGGTAAAGATTTCATGCATGATGTGACACTTCCATAATCTTTGCCATTTTGGGAAAGGGCTGAAACGGATAAGTTTTGGGGCAAAATTGGTGGGGTTTTGTAGGGATAAGTTGTTCATACTTGACTGCTGTGTTTGATGACGTTTCGCGATGTTTCGAATGTGTTTGAAGCGTTTTAGGAAAATTTATCTAACAGGGGCGAAGCTGGGCTCATTCGACCAAACGAGTGATCGAAGGAGAGATTCCAGGGTCGAACCTGGGAAATGTTTGGGCGAACCTGATAAAACGGTCGAACTTGGCATCAAACGGTCGAACGTGACACTAAACGGGCGAAGGAGACTTAAAAAGGGGCGAAGGTGGCTTTATCTGACTGGTTCGACCGTTCTGATGTAGATTTGAGATTTTTGATACAAAATTACAAACTAAGTATTTTATGCTTGAACCTTGTGTGTAATCTATGTGTACTTGATTAGTTAGGGTAATGAGTCACCAACGGGATGTCGGGTCGGTCTAGTGTGTCGGTTGAACATTTAAACACGCTTTAAAACATACTTGGTTACGATCTGGACAATCGGGGACTAGATAACCTTATGGTTATTAGTCGGAACACTTATGTGAACATTTTGATAGATCTCAGGTAGAGGGATTATCAAGGGCTTAGCATTTTACTAGTTACCGAAGAACGCTATCTAAGGTGAGTTCACGGCCCCACTTTTACAGCTTTAACTTTTGGGGGAGAAAACATGCGCTAAACTATTTTGGTAACATATGTCATACAATGGTTTTAACTTTGTATTGCTATACGATCATTGGAAGTCCCGGGGGAAACCATGAATGTGCGGGGATGCACAACGGGGGAAATGTGGATAGATCTATTGGGCGTGACCTGCCCCACTCGACGGCTTGGAGGGCCGGGCGGGTTCATGTTGTCTCGAACTTTGCTAAACATGCTGAACATTATTCGGGCTGCTTAAACATATGCTAAACATTGCTAAACGTGTCCAGTAATGGTTTCCAATCGTAGTAGTAATAAAACATACGCCTAGCTAGCGTACTTGGTGACATTGGTATAGTATGGACATTGTAACGTTTTGGTAACTTTGGTAACTTATTGAACAAACCTGTGAACTCACCAGCATTATATGTTGACGTCTTTTTGGCATGTTTTTCTCAGGTCGCTAAGGTAGCAACAGAGGACTAGGCGCACGAGTCTGCATGGCGTCTAGGCTTAGTTTCATGTTTTTGAATCAAATAATTTGAACATTGTCGTACATGGTTTTGTAACTGTTTAAATGCTTCCGCTATGGTTTATAAATTGAGAACTATGTTTTGAGTTTACGTATTTCATATAGAGTTATTTATTGTGACCGTTGACTTGGATCCTGGTTTGTCATGTGCCTCGCGGTAAAACTCCGCAAGTGGAAATTTGAGGGTGTGACATTAAACATATTTCACCCCAAAAATGTAAAACAGTAAAAAGGGGCTATGTAAACTCACCTTAGCAAAAGCGTTGAATTCTTTGAATTAGTCTAAGTGTTACGAAAGTTCCCTAGTATTACCCCAAGTCCAAAGGCAACACAAATAAGTGTTGGGAAACTTAAAAGTCTAAGTTTTCTAGTTTATAGGCATTTTGGGGTTTCTAATTTGGGGATTGACGATTAATTATTATTTAAATGAAATAATTGTTAATTAACTATTAATAAGATAAATTAATAAAATAAATAAAATAATAGTAATTTTTAAAACTCTTGGTCTAAAGTTGTTGTACTACACTAACAATGTGTGAAAATAATTTTTAATGATTTATTTTCATAATTAAAGATTTAATAATCTATTTAAACATATTAAGTAGAATGAGTAAATAATACTCAAAATATAAAATTTTATCATTTACAGGAATAAAAATGATATTTCTGCTCTAAATTAATTAAAATAATTTGTGTGAAATTTTGATGGTAAAATGATGTAAAATGGATTTATTATGTTTAAAAAAAGTTTAATTGCAGAAAAATAATTATATAATATTTTTCAGATAATAAAATTCAGTTTTTTGAAGGTCATTAGTTTGGGAGACAAATAATTTTTGTAGAATTTTATGACACCATTTATGTATTTTTATTGTAGGATTAGGATCGGTTTAATAAAAAACGTTTATGTGATCATACAAGTCTAACAAAGCTAGGTGCAGAAACCCTAGTTTATTTACAATATGATACGAATCGAATCAAACACGTAAAAGTAACTTTTCAATCAACATTTTCATTAATAACTTGAAATAAATCTTTACAATTCGGTTTACAAGTTAATAAGACAATTATAGAAGGTTTAGAACCTAGAGAGAGTTTTCAGAACAGACACAAGACTCAAAATGACCAAAAGTTATAACATTACAAAAACTTCAAGCTTATATAGAAGACTACATTCGACCTCACGATGAGGTCGAATGAGTACCTTCGACCCATGTATAAGCTCGAACCAAATCTTCTGTCTGAAACTCTTCATTCGACCAACCATGTCTACCTTCGACCTAATCAATTCTTCCTTCGACCTACCGAAAAACACAAAAACACTTATTATGGTAAATCCAAAGCATTAGTCGCAAATGTGCATCTACAAACCCCCCTCGACTATTGCTTGGATTTTAATTGGCGTTCATAATCAAGTGTCTTGTTCATCAGCTTGATGCGCAAGTTCGTCTTCTGCTCTTTTGTCATAACTGGTTCGAAAGTTGGTTTTGATTTCTTTTTCACCTTCTGAATCTTCACAAACTTTCCCAGTTTCTTATCATAGTCACACCCTGCATTGACATCCCATGCAAAACACAAGCATACCACACGTTGGTATTTCAGTGCTTGTTCGCTATCCTTCTCCTCACAGTAAATCGGGTTGTAATAGAGCATGATTATATCTTCGTAAGAACAGTTAATCAACCACATAGGGTCAAAAATGTGAATCTTCTTAAACTCTTCCCTCTTGTCTTTTAGTAAGATAACAGCTTCTACAGTCTTCCAATCATAGTACCACCACTTGAAATCTTTGCTAAAGTGTTGTGGAATAGGCATCAAAGGAATATGCTTCAACACAGTCGGTGGTTTATACTTTAACATCACCTTATTCAGCCCAGTTATCTGATCAATCTCTTTATGAACTATCCTTTTAGGATACTGCGGCGTGAACACATCCCATCTAGTTCTACTTTCTCTTGCCATACGATATGCAAAATAGCCAACTGCATGATTGTTTACACTTGCACCAGTCATAGTGTGCCTGCAGATATCTCGCACAACCCAGTAAGGTAGTGTCTTAATATCATGGAATCTGTTGAAATACAGAATCCCCTTTTCCCACTTCATAGCAACACACCTTAACTGTCTCAAATATTTCCAACCAAGAGCTCTCCCTTTAAACAATTTGTTATGATACTTGTAGAAACCACCCTGAACTTCAGTCTTGGGTCGGTTGGCTTCTTTTTCTTTCAGCTTCCTTAACAAACTCTTCAGATCATCAGATTGTTCAACATTTGGTTTCTGATTCTCTGCGTTCTTAAACACTTCACTAACGAATGTTTCGCTTTTCTTTTGTGCAAGTTTCTCAGCCTATTCTAATACCTCATCAGTAAATTCAGGAAATGCATCATCATGTTTATCTTTGAAGTACTCGGGATATTCTCACTGGTAATATCCTCAATCTCTATATCTTCAAACACAGGAGTATCTCTATCATCAGAGTGATTTCCAGCTTCTTTTTCAGGAATGTTTGGAATTTGATTATCACTCATCAACTCTTCAAGAGATTTACCAACCTGTTTCGCCAAACCTTCAAGAATTTCTTTGGCTACGGCTGCAGAAATTTCACCATCTTCTAGATCAGGATCATTATACTCAAGCTCATATCTCATATCATCAGACTCAAAAATTTCTGGAAACTTTCCAGTTAGCTCAATCGTCCACACTTTCTTTGTTAACATCTGACAATACAACTTCTTATCATCATCTGATAAAGCCCTTATCTTGTCAGTCCAGAAAATACTATCATCATAAGTATTTCCACCAGGTGCTTTCGAGCTAAATTCACCTGCGTCTTTATCAGATTCTCTCTTTTCACATTGATACTTATCTGTATCATCATCATCAGCAACAGCAGCAGAACTGTCATCTCCAGAACTTTCTCCAGAACCATCATTATCATCATCTTTCTTCTTCTCATGAGCATCACCGACATCCTGATCCAAATCCTCATCATCCTCTTCTTCATCATCTTCAGACTCAGATGGTTCAAAGTCAACTTGTTCTTCTTCAGGTTCTTTATCTTCTTCTCCAGCTTTCAACTGTGGAGCTTTCTCATATAGATCATCAATAAGTTTCCTCATACTCTTATTGTCCTTTTTCACTTGTTTGTTCTCAAGTCTTAAATCAATGTATCTTCTTGTGTTTCTCTGTTCATGCATTAACAACTTCTGAAAAAAACTTTAGAACACAACCAAACTTTTCTTTCCTTCAATTATCTCTAGAGAAAATTGCAGTTTTCGTCCCTGTGGTTTGCCTAAACTAACATGTTCAGCCTAGGCTTAACACCCTGAGTACCCGTGGTTTCATTTTCTAACACTTTACGTCCCTGAGACTAACGTCGTTAGTTATTCTGTTAGTTTTTGGGTAAATTGACTAATATACCCTTAATTTTTTGGGTGAAATGACTCTTATACCCTCCCATCTTCTTCTCCAACGCACCCACCCACCCACCACCACCATCACCACCACCTGTAACACCACCACCACCACCTGCAAACTCAAGCATCAAGTTATAAAACTAAAAACTATGTTATATCAAGCATCAAGTGCCTTGCACTAAAGACCTTAAAACCTAACTGCTAAATTCTCCAAATCATAAACAAGCAATAGCAAATACACAAAGTCTGATTAAAACCAAATCATTGCAATTATGAAAACAAGGAACAGGTTGATGATCATATTACAACTAATTGATAATGATAATACAAACAGTAACAAGGTTAGAACTTAAAACAATAATGGCACATCAATACAACAGATAAAATGTAAATTATACCTCATTAATAGCAAGCATCTGACCATTACTCTTCTTCACCTTCTTCAGCTTCCTCAAATAATACCTAATTCCCATAACCAAACATTAACCAACCCATAACCAACACCTCCACTTGCCACTAAACTCTAAAACAACAGTAGTAGTAATAATAATAATAAGCAAGAGAAACTGACCAAAACTTGCTCTTAGCACGAACTTCATTAGTAGCCCAAAGCTTCATCCGGTAGATTTTCGGATTCTCATCAGACTCCGTCGGTAAACTTCTACCGCCAACCTGAAACTGATGATACTGCAATACATATACAACAACAAAACATAATTACTATTGTTCGATCTATAAGCTATAGATACAGTAAAAACGTAAATTGACTAATATGTATTGATGGATTGGGTGTTGCATGTGGAGTGGAGATGGTAGAGGAGAGAGGAGATAGTGAGGAGAGGGAGGGTGGTGGTGGAGATGGTGGTGTTGCAGGTGGTGGTGATGGTGGTGGTGGGTGGGTGGGTGGGTTGGGGAAGAAGATGGGAGGGTATAAGAGTCATTTCACCCAACAAATTAAGGGTATATTAGTCAATTTACCCAAAAACTAACGGAACAACTAACGACGTTAGTCTCAGGGACGTAAAGTGTTAGAAAATGAAACCACAGGTACTCAGGGTGTTAACCCTGGACTGAACCCGTTAGTTTAGGCAAACCTTAGGGACGAAAACTGCAATTTTCTCTTTTCAACACAACTTAAAATCAACTACATAAAGGACCATTCTTGTACCAAACCTTAAACTTAATTAATAAGCACAAAAGCGCGGGCTATCCACCCCACACAAACCCTCTCAAAACCTCTCTAGGGTTTCTTTAACCAGCAATCGTCGTCACTCCGTTAAATCAAACCTCCAATGTCGACGACGAAGTCCGTCGACGCCTCCTTATGGTGGGACCCCTTCACAGACCTACTCACTGAACTCGAAAACCTCTCTCCTTCATCCGCTCTCCCAATTTCTCTCGTAAATTTTCCTCATTCTTTTCAAACCTCACTTTTTTATAATAATAATAATAATAATAATAATAATAATAATAATAATAATAAGTTGAGTTGAAATGTGTGTGCAGGCGAATAAGTTGAAGGAACATCAGTTGTGGTTGTTGAACTCTGTTTCGTTGTTTAAGTCACCTAATCAGAAGTCAAAAGAGGCGTTGGATGCTCAACAGGTTCAGATCGGTTCGCATCGGTTGACGGTTCAATCGAAGTTTAAAGAATTGGCATTGAAGATTAGTTTCTCATTGGTCAGTTCAGTTGCTGCATTTTTTGTACTAGTTTCAATTTAGATGTAGGATGAATATATTCATATTCATTTATGTTATTATCTGAATGAAATTATATGCATTGTTATAGTGATAATATTTTGTACAAAGGTAAAGTTTTAGATCATGCAAAATCAGTCAAATAGTCTGCTTTAGGTATCGTGATCATGGTTAGTGGTCTTACGCCTTTTATCATTCAAATAGTTTAATAATTAAGCACCTTGTTAATGTGAAGGTTGTGCGTTCATGATATTTAGCTTTTAGATTTTTTGAATTTTTATGTTTTGCCCCTTTGCGTTTATTGCGATACGAATGTATTTGCCAATAACCACGTCCACTGATATTTAGCTTTTAGCTTTTCGCCTTGAGGCGCACGCCTCAAATGTTTTTTAAAACCATGACTGTATCTCTACTTTATGTCCTTGCAACACGGATCAAACGTGTGCTTTTGTTATTTTAAATTTTGCTTCAACCATAGTAGCCTTTAGGGATATAGGTATATGTGTTAACAATTTGACTTATATTAGAATTATAATTGCGTTGACCTTGTGAATTTATGGGTGCATTATGTATCTAGTAAGCTTTTCAAAAAATAAAGGATTGATGATATATGTTATTTCTTTTATATTACACTTCACACTCATTGTTGTAATTTAGAATTTGATGTGGAAGTTATATGATTTGTTGTAGTGTTTGGATGAAGTGCAATCTTATATACTTGTTGAGAGATCATGTGAACTTGACGAATCTGATCTTGTAGCTCTTGAGCAACTTCATTTGGTTAGTTTCTTCTTCTTCTTCTTCATCATATTATTTTTGTGCACACCAAATCATTTATGGCATGCGTACCGATGTAGAGGCACATACCTCTTAGAGGGCAGGTCCTATGTTCAAACCTAGGCAAATGGAGTAGTTTGGATTAGTTAGTGTAAAGCAAAGTAGGAGTAACAATTGCCGTTTGAAAAAAATAAATAAATTTATGGCACGTGTACATAGTACGTAGATAGGTAGTGTTTTTGGAAAAAGAGTTTAGGGAATAACTTGTACCCTTTACGTCAAATAGAGTGTAGTTAGATAAAGAGAATGTGCTTCAGTTGGGAGGCTTTTATATGTAGAGGTAAAATAGTGAGTTTTCTGTTACTGTTTTTCTTTTCAATTCTAATATTCTATAGACCCTCTTCATTTGGAGGCTCCATTAGTAATAGATAACATTTAAAGTTTTTTAAATGGTGGTGCTTCATTAGGTACATGTAAGTCCTCTTATATTATTTTTTAATTTTCAGCTTTTTTTTGTTGGGTGTAACCATTCAAATTTCAAAGAATACAAAGCAAACTTTGAGTTCTTGATGTTTCACTTGTACTTCTTAGAAGGAGTCGCATAATCTTATCCGAAATGTGCCTTGCTGCCCCATAGATGTATTATAACCAACGACTGGTTAGTTTTCATACACAGAGTATATAAGGCAGGTCTAAGCTGATAAATTATACAAACTTAATTATAACATAATTCTTTTTCCTGCAATCCGCAAGTTTGGAATTAAATAGCAATGTTTTATTAATTGGCAAGAATAAAACACAAGGAATCTGCTTATAGATGTTGTTGGCAGTGCTAATAGAAGCAAACTTTTGGAAAACTTACCTGTCTTGTTAGGATTAATTTGTTTGCAAAATTAGTTAACTTGATTAATGACTTAAACAGCAAGAAATTAAGCAACAATTTGACTTTGGTTGCATGGTTTTTTCCCTTCTTTTTCTTTCCATTGCTCAGAAGGTTATGATTCAATATTACATTGAGCGGCAGTGCGTCTTGAAGTGTACCCGCCATCTTCTCATGCTATCTTGTAAGTTCATATCCATGCTGTATTTTGTGTCTAATTGTCTTTGTAGACTTCCCTTGGATTTCTAGTTGTCAATTTCTGAGCCATGCTCGTTCTAAAACAGGACAGAGTATTCCCTGTTATATATTGTTTTGTATGATAACCTAGTTTTGTAACTGCTACTTGTTTAGTGTATGATGAAGATAGCTCAAAAGCAGATTCTTCTGTGAGAGAGATGGTGCTGAAGCTGATTTCTGATGGGTTGGAAGCCAGATTATTGTCTGTTATTGAGAGTCTATTGTCTGCTACTTATCCTGAAAGCATGGTAAATTTTTATATATATATATATAGGGGCCGGTTATCGTAAAAAGTAACAAAAGCGTGCGAAAGTTATATATAAAACTAATTACGTAATGAATGATAAAGACATATTTTGAATGACATAAATTACGTTTTGAATGACATAAATTACGTAATATGTTCTTCCTAATTACGTAATGAAAAACACATAATTACGTAATGCTTTCATGAACAGAAAAAACACATTCATGAACAAACAAAAACATTACGTAATTATCATTACGTAATTATCATTACGTAATTATCACGTACTTCGCAAACTTTGCACGTTTTGGAGACTTTGTATTTGAACCGGTACCTATATATATACATATTTGGTTTGTTTGTTATGTTGATGTCTTCTTATATGGATGTTTTCATAGTTAATTTACATAAGTTATTCCCTCTATTCTAGAATAAGTGTCTTCTTAAATCTGATGACTCTCAAGAGCTCTTATCGATGGAAACATTTGGCAGGTCGATGTCAACTCATAGACAAAGGCACATAGTTTTAGGAATATGCAAATAATACATTCTGTAACTTTGAGATGCCAATTTTACCCCTATGAAATACATACAGTGTTAGGAATGTGCTATTAATGCAGTTGATTGATAAAGTATAACTAAGGGTAGAATGGGAAGCTTGATAGAAAGGTGGACTTTTATACTGGGTCGGATGAAGTAACTCTTTGACTGTTATTCAGGACGTGGATGTTTTCACTTTATGGGCTGAAGAGATGCTGATTGAAGATAATTTGGTCTTAGATATTCTTTTTCTTGCTTATTATGAATCTTTTTGTACGTGTGATGGTAAACAGTGGAAGAATCTGTGCTTGCTTTATGAGGTATACTTTATTCGACATCTTTTACTGTCTGATAAATTTCTTGTATTGCAAGTAACTCAAGATCGTTTCAATGCAGAGGATGATATCTGGATCTTGTAACTTTGGCAAACTGGCCATATCACCTGAAGCTGTGAAATCTATATATCATGCTAGAGTACAACTGCTACTTATTCTTATAGAAACTCTTTACCTAGAAAACATTCTTCAAATGGTTCATGATGAGACCCCTTTCAGGTTCATATTCTTGATCTTCGTCTAATTTTTATAAGTACATAAAACATAGCATGTTGTGATGTTGTTACAGCATGTGATGTGTGTCTAGCAACAACAGAGTATGCAGTTAAATTCATGAAGTCAGAAGTCCAATTAATACTATTACAAGTACTAGAAAACAAACAAGCGAGTTCGGCTACTTGGTAGCAGCATAAGTAATGACAAGCCACATGTTATTCGAACAACAATGTAAATTCCTAATACTAAAACCCTTGTAAATTTCTTGTCTAGAAGAAACTTTGAGTTGAAAACATGAATTTAGTAGAAATAAATGTTAAACAAACTAAAGCGGGCAAAGAAATTCAATTTAAAAGAATCAAATCAATAATGGGAAAAGTACTTGCTAAGTTGCTATGAATCCACTCCACCTTAAAGGATGACGCAACCCAACCAGGAATTTCAACAAACCTAATTCCATGCAAAAATTCTCTTGTAAAGGTACAATCAATTATTCCTAATTAATTTAAATTTCTATTTCATTTGTAGATCCTATGTCTATTCACTGCCAACAACATAAACCAGATAACCTTAAAGAACCGTCAACCCAAACAGAAACACGTGCATGTTACATCAAGAATAAAATCAAAATTAAATTAAGAATAAATCTTAACTTTACTATGCAAGGGTTTGTGTCATCAAAGTATCTAACAAAGATCTACTTCATAATCATGGAATCGAAAACCAAAACAAAATAGAAAACAAGTAACTTGAATATTGTCTTGGAAATACAAAACCTAAATTTGGTTTAACAAAAAGTGCAAGAAAAAATCAATCTTGAACTTGTAATCTTCATACGTTGTCACCTCGGCCCGAAAATAGTAAAGCTTGACTAGATCCCCTTCTTGAAAGTTTGTAGAAAATCTTCTTCAAGCTGTGCTACTAATCTCCTCAGTCTGCTACTGTGTTGACTCCCTTTATTTCATATTTTAATCTAAAACTTTATCTTATAGTCACCCTGGCTGCACCTCACACCCCTATAGGTTTTTAAACACAGCTGTGTGACCGTGTTTTATTAATTATGTGGGATCGTCGGGGCTCGCACATGGATTTATATCTGTACGCATATATGAAGCTATAAAGTATCAAATCCGACATTACCATCAATAAAAATGTTTTAAGCGTGTGATTATTGAGTATAAAAGTATGCATAATTTAGAGTATATCAACATGTCATTTTGAAATATTTCCACTAGATTTATATTCTTATGTATATTCAGTTCTTAAAATGCTCATATATTGAAATTCACCACAGTCAGGGAAATATTTCTTTTGCCTCGAGTGATATTCAAGAGGTGGATGCGATTATTTCTAGTCTTGATCCGTTCGAGACGAAAGAAGCAGGCCCATTAATTTTAGCCTGGGCAGTGTTTCTCTGTCTCATTTCATCTCTTCCAGAAAAACCGGAACATAATATGATTACGGTACACTTTTTGTTTCTAGTTACTCTTTTATCTTCATTGATAGCATTTCGTAAATTGTAACCGTACTTTGGTTTTATATTATAGGAAACTGATCATGTGGGTTATGTTCGTCAAGCCATCAGAGCTGCTTCATTAAATTATTTTGATGAAATTCTTCACAGTGATCTCCTGAAGGATTCAGAGGTGGGCCATTCTCCATTTTCTTAGTATCTCTAGTTATTATACTAATTAACATCACGTAAAATAATAGAAATCTACAATACCTTTTCTTGTTAGGGTCCAATTGCTAGTTCTCGTAGTGTATTGAGGAC
The DNA here is from genome assembly GCA_028751855.1 of Ambrosia trifida. Taxonomy (NCBI): domain Eukaryota; kingdom Viridiplantae; phylum Streptophyta; class Magnoliopsida; order Asterales; family Asteraceae; genus Ambrosia; species Ambrosia trifida. The sequence continues at coordinate 103,145,721 of CM054123.1, read as the reverse complement.
ATTTATCTCTGCTTTCATAGCATCCTATGAGATCAGTCTTCAGGTAACTGGTTTGATATGCTTTTCTTTTGGTTAACTAACAAAGATGTTGTAGTTTGTATTGCCTATTTTTATTCTTTGCAACTTCTTTGTCGCAGTTAGAGGATAATAATCTCAAATTGATATTGAATATTCTTGGAGAAATCTACCGAGGAGAGGTTTGGCTATTAATCTTTTTTTAATGATTTTATTCAATGTCCAACTGTATCCATTATATCATAAGTTTATATGACTTTTTCACTTAAATGCTACAGGAGTCACTTTGTGTTCAGTTCTGGGACAGAGACAGTTTTATAGATGGTCCTATTCGGTGCCTTCTTTATAACTTAGAAGGTGAATTCCCCTTCAGGACTGTTGAACTTATTAGCTTATTATCAGCTCTCTCTGAAGGAGCTTGGCCTGCAGAATGTGTGTGAGTACCCAGATTGCTCTGCGTTAAGGTTTCTATTTTTTTTATTTTTTAATATAGAATATGATCATTTCATATACATGTTATGCCATTTTAACCTGTGGACAGGTATAATTTTCTTGATAAATCTGTTGGGTTGTCTACTTTGGTTGAGCTAAGAGGCAACCTTGGGATTGATAACAATTCAAGAATCGTTGAGACTCAATTTCCACTATGTGTTCCTGGATATGAAGGTCTCCAGATACCAAGGGATACACGGGGTCATGTGTTAAAATTCATGGATGATAACACTGCCCTTGTGCGGTGGGAGGTGAGTTTTGATTATTTTCTTCACTTTTTTGTAATTATCTATATTAAGATTTTACTTATGGTGTTAATGTATCATGTATGTATACTGTAATGTTACTTGGTCTCTACTTACGTTTGCATTATTTTCCATGTAGTACACTCAATCTGGAGTTCTAGTGCTGCTTTTACGTGTGGCACAAGAAATGTATCCGGATGGTTCTGAGGAAGTCCTTGTTATCCTTGATTTGATCAGTCGACTTGTCACATTTAACAAGGTAAAGTGTATGGTAGTGTAGTCTTCCTTATGCTTATCTTTATTTGCGTAAATCTGGAATAAAAAATCATCCCACTATATTTATAAATTTTAATTCCTTTTGTTTTTGCTTTTTTTGTTCCATCAATCTTCTAGCACTCTCATCACTTCTTTATAATTAGGATTTGTTTAATTTTCTTTAGGAGTTGTAGATTCAATAGCTTTTAAAATATACCCTTTCTATTGCATCAACCATAGTTGTCAATAGCGACGGTAACGCCCGCGATCGCGAATAGCGTCGCGTATCAGCTAACCGTTGCTATGTGGTGCTTAACGAGGCAATAGCGTGAACATAGCGACCTCCGGCGACGTCCGGCGAAGAATTTCCGACGACGTCGTTGTGATTTCTGCCGGAAACGAGGAGGATGAATAGCGGCTGACAGAGAAGATGAAATCGTATTTATTGTAGATTTATAGGCGCCGGATTTGGACGTCTTCGATGCCGGAGAAGATGAATCGTGTATTCGTGTGTGTGAGAGAGAGAGGTAGGAGTTGTACAGTAAACTAGTGTTGGGAAAGGAAAAGTGTTATGAAAAGCATCAAAAGAGTTTTAATTATTATTATTATATTATTATTAACTTTATTCAGTTTCACATTTAACCCATTTAGTTTTCATTTATTTACATTAAATCCTAAAACTTCTAAATTTTAAATAGAAAGTATAAAATTAGTTTGTATATATAAACATTTGGAACTTATACTTGTAATTTTGTACATAAAAGTATTTTAATACCTTACGCTATTTACGAAATAGCGGGCGCTATTTCATTGCTATCGCTACGTAGCATATCGGTATTCCGTCGCTATTTGCCGCTATTCGCTATCGATAACTATGGCATCAACAGCATCAATCGGCAATATATATAGTCAATGTATGCATGTCATTTCCCAAACTTCCTAAGTTGGAAACGTTGTAACCAATACCAAAGCTAGAAATAAAAGTATTTCAGTAATGTTTCTTTCAAATAGATCAGGTAGAAAACAAAGTTTGTCCTAAATATTGTGATTGACAGTATATAGTAGTTGCCCTTTTGGTTGCTTTGTTTTGATATCAAGAATAATCATCTGATCTGCTAGGCAGGTAGGATTTATATAATGTATACTTTCCTTAATTGAGATTTTCAGTAACAACTTGTGAAACCACTATTTATACAAGTATTTTGTAATCTTTTTGTTTGATAAAAGTTGGTAAATGTGTCATTAGTAGTTTTCGGCAGTCTAAAAGTGAGCTCGTGTGTTTTATATACAGGCTGTGTGTCATTCTCTGTTGAGTACTGGTGATACCTTCAATGGCAAAGACATAAGGTACAGAGCAAACTATCCTTCTCATTGGAGTTCAATTGTGATTTTTTTTTTCTTGTAATGTATTTTGATACGTGTTTATGTCATTTATAAGCAACATATTGTTGTAATGTCCCAAACTTCTTTAATTTTTTTCTATTAAGGTTAAATGTGGCTGAAATCATATGCATCTTGATCAAGAATCTTTCTCCTACCGTAAGTGGAGCATTAATGATGTCAAGAGGTGTTAACATTCTAGCAATGCTATTAAATTGGTAATTTTTTCAGCTCATAGTGTTTTTTAATTATATCTAGTCACTGCTGGGGCTAGTTGTATTAATTTGTTAACTTCTGTCAGGATTATATTGTAGTTACTTGTTCATCATAATGCATGTAAAACATCCTCCTTTTCTTTTTCTGCTTTCAGCTCCCCATCTCATGTCACTCCAACTATTCTGAAGACCAATATTTTTGATGTTTCTTTAAGGATGAATCCCTTTAACAATGGTCCTGATGGATTATCAAGGTGTGGTTAGTTGAACTTTTTCTGTTGTGTTTTACCCATTATTATATATTAACCTTTCTATATGATTGATTTTAGATTTTACTTCCATTTGATTTATCTTGCAAAGCATTTTCTTTGACTCATGTTAATATCAGCTTCAAGACTGATTTATTCACTGGGATTTTAGATGTGCTTAAGCTTTACTAGTTAGTTATTTTAATCTACATATGTTTTTTTCAGTGGCTCTTGGTTGCTTTCTGGAAGACTTGCTAAATTACTAGTTATCGACTGTGAGCATAATGACAGTTCATGCTCACTTGCTGAATCAGGCATGCTACATGATCTTAGTCGATGTTCTGTTTTCACTTTTATTATTTTCTATTGTTAAAAAAATGACACCGATTAATTTCTAAATTCTGTGGTGTTGCACTTTATTAGTGTTGGAGTTCACCATTCAGCTTTTGGAGAAGGGGGTAGAAAATGACTTCCTCCTGGCTCTAACTATTTTCTCAATCCAGTATGTTCTTATAAATCATGAATATTGGAAATACAAAACGAAACATGCTCGTTGGAAGGTGACATTGAAGGTATTTCTGATGAATTCATATGTTTAAACTTTAAAGAAACTATTATAAATTTACAAGCTTATTAGAATGCTCAGTTTATCCTCCATTAACACAATATAAGTGTCTTTCTTGATTTGCACTGAATCTGTAGCTTTGAAAAGTGAGTTATTTTTTATTTCACTTGTTCTTATAGGTCCTTGATCTTTTGAAGTCATGCATTGTGTCAATCTCACACTCCCCCAAAACGGGAGAGATTATTCGTGACTTATTGCTCTCTGATTCTTCAGTTCATAACACTCTCTTTCGCATTGTTTGTGTAACAACACCAACTTTAGAGGTTTGATTTGATTTCCCTTTATACTCTATTAGTCGATTTCTGGTCAAATATTGGATCACTACTTGTCTGCAGAAATAATCTCGCCAAATTCTTGCAGAAACTTTATGTCAGCCGTCTGTATGATCTAGCAGAAATTGAAGATTTACAGCTAGCAATTTGCTCTATATTGGATATTTTCTGCATGCTTTCTGATCTTTTTAAGGTCCGTTTGCATTAATTGTTTCAATTAATATTAGCTGATAACGATTTTGTTACTTTCTGTTTAAATTATGCTAGCATACACTGATGTTTCGTTTTACTTTATTTCTAGGATACTTTGCCTGGCTATCAAAATTTTCACCAAGCAGTGTTGTCATCTACAACCAAACCAATTCCGGTGGTTACAGCTATCATCTCTCTTATATCATTCTTCCGAAATCCTGTAAGGGAGTACAAACATACAAGCTAAACAGTTAATTTTCTTATTTTAAGTCTCTAAAATTCTAACTGAATGAACAGAAGATCCAATTGGGTGCTGTGAGTGCTCTCTCTATGTTACTCTTAACTGCTGATGATTTACAGCCATATATGTCTGGAAATGCGTGTTTTGGTCTGGATGACAAGCAGGTAAAAAACACACTTCTATTCTTGTTAACTGGATGTTTATTTATAGTTTTATACCCTATTATAACTCTTCTATACTTGATTTTTATCAGATTGCAGATTTTAGGAATTCTATCATTATGATAATCAACGACCAATCTTTTTCACATGAGGATCTCATTGTCAATACGTTTAAGATGCTTGCTTCAGCAGCATATTACCAGGTCTGTTTTGTTTTTCTTTGCATCCATTGAATAATCAATCAAAAAGTCAGTTAATGGTCTCAGTTAATATTTGTTCTTTTCTTGGTATTTTTTTTTACTCCTACACCTCCCCATCTGTCTTTATGTGTTAACTGCTCAACTATGCAGCCTGCCTTTCTTGTAGCACTAGTTGATTTAAAGGATGGTACAACCGAAGACAAGTTTGACTCTGTGGGACACAAGAGAGAAAATCTACTTGATGCTCTTAGTTTGTATGTTGAAAAATCCCCGGAAATGATAAAAAGGTTCGACTTGTAATAATTCCACTACTTAATACGGGGTCTTACAGCTAAAAATTAATTGATATGTTTTTTCAGTCATCCTAAAATACTGTTGAGTTTTTTGGATTTGTTGATGGCATTATGGCAAGGAGCACCTCAGTTCATTAACATTCTAGAACGTTTGAAGAAGTCTGGAGTTTTTTGGAAGCAGTTGTCCAGCTGTATCTTACTGGAAGATCATCTTTTGAGTTCAGACTCGTTAATCTCATCACACATATATCAGTGTCAGTCTGACATTTTGCAAATCATGTCTCTTGAGATGTTTTTGCAGAACAAGTTATCACACGCTGAAATTTTCAGAAAAGATAATGCTGGGAAAGCTAGTAATGGTGAAAAAACAGAAAATGGTCCAAGAGACATATTATCTAGCTGGTGCAAGAACTCAGTCCTGAGCAAACTCATTAAGTCATATACTTCTTGTGAATATGACAATGACAAGTATCTTAAAGGACAGGTAATCATACTTTAGTTTAATTTATCTTAGGAAACATTATATTAAAACTTATCTCAAATATGGAAATCTTGCAGGTTTCTGCTGCTCTGTTTTCGGTTCAAGTTTTTTCAAAGTTAAGAAATGGTCACACAGGGAGTTTGTCTGTATCATTAGTTGAAAAAATAAGCACCCTGGGGAAAAAGGTGCGTCTTTTTTCATGTTTGTTTGGTTTATCATATCTATCAGCTCGTTCCATCACATACCCAGTTAAGTAGAGAACCGCTCAATGTACTTGTAAGTAGTGTTTTGCCGGGTAGAATGGAAGAGAGAAAGAGGGCCGGGCGTGCAGTTATGTAGGCAAACCTTACCTCTATCCCTAGGAATATCGGGACTGCTTCCACATAAACCCTCGGCTCCATAACAAACAAACAAGCATAACTAAAATAATGGTAACAGAAGTTACCAATAACAAAAGAAGGGGTGGATAGTAACATAGGCAACAAGAAACATATATAACATCATAGAACAACATGCTAACTTAAATACAGAAATACAATCATGCGTGCGCACACACAATTTATCCCTTTTTAACCACTTTATTGTCAATAACAACTTCTTTTCATATTGCAGTTACTTGATCTACCTGCATTTTCGGAGTTGGTAACTCAATATGGACAACAAGGTTACAGGTACTATTACTGTCGTATCCCTAATTAAGCATGTTTCCTGTCAGTACAAGTAGTGTCTGTTTCTTAATTCTACTTTAATACTTTAACATGAATATGAGATCGTTTTGCTTATTTTGTAGCTTTAACAGGTTTTGATTATTTATATTGCACTAATAAAGAATATGTTGTGCTTTCTTGCATATTTTGTTTGCAGTGAAGGGAAGGAGCCAAAGAGTTTAATATTAAGTGACCTGTATTATCACATGCAAGGAGAATATGAAGGTCGTAAGTTAGAACATCAGTTATTTAAAGAGCTGTTCCAGTTTCTTTTAGAATCCAAGTTGTTGGAAAGTTACAAAACTAAGAATGGTTCTAACTTGTCAATTCATGCTAAGGATGTCTTGTTATTTGACTACACCCATCTAGAAAAGGATTTAGGAATAGATTTATGGGATGTTTCAGAATTGAAAGACTTGAAAACAGTTGCACAAACGATGTTGAATCATATGAAAGAAATTAATTCTATGTTGCTGCTCAGCAATTGCAAACTCTCTGCTTTGAAGGCATTGGCAACCATGTTGCCTCTGTATGATAAAGATGTAAGTTTTCATTTATATATATATATTTTTAATATTACATATTTTTAACATAAGTTTGTTCTTTATGGAAGGTTACAAATGGTGGACTTTCTGAGCAACTAATCAGTTCTTGCATCCAACTTATTTGTCAGTCTGTTGACAAAGCCACAGAATCATTGGTCATCGATTTTCTAGCAGCTCAAGTAGAATTACTTCACAATTTTGTCAGATTTGTGAAAAAAATGTCTTTACCGTCTTCAATACTCATTATCAAAACCGTTGGTTCCAGTTTAAAAACATTGAAGAACTTAAAGAATCCATCAGCTGATCTTAAACCCACAATCAAGCTTTTACTCACACTGCTTCTCTCTACCATTGGATTGATCGACGAGGAATCTGAGGTGTCAAATGTATATTTGAGGCTTCTACCAATTCTCTGCAACTTCGTTGAACCAAATGACTATTGTACCCTTTCATTGGCTACAATAGATTTACTTCTGAAACGTATCCAAACACCTTCATTATGGTTCCCCATCATCCAGAACCATCTACATGTGCAAACTATCGTTAAAAAGCTTCATGATAAAATTTATCTACCTTCGGTTCCTGTGATACTAAAACTCTTTTTGACATTTTCACTTGTGAAAGAAGGTGCAGAAATACTAGCTAACACTGGATTCTTTTCATCTTTGAGGGTTTTACTGGAAAATGGAAATGAGTCTGAAAATGCCGAAAATGAAAATCCCGAGCGCATATGGGGTCTTGGGTCGGCTGTGGTGTCGATGATCATCTACTCGTTGAAGGACAGTAATTCATCATCTTTTCCTGATATGGTGGATTATGTCATTTCTTGTTTTATGTTGGAGAAATCAGATTTAGTTTCTTATTGTTTAACTACACCGAACTTCCCGCCTGATGTTATTGACAGAAAAAAGAGAGCCCGTGCTCAGAAAAAACAACCAAGCTTGACTACTCTCATGGAAACGCAACATACCCTTGTGCTGATATGTGTGCTAGCCAAACATCACAACTTATGGAGTAAAACCATGAAAGAAATGGATCCACAGTTACGTGAAATGAGTATTCGCTTACTATCCTTCATTAGTAGGGGCAGACATCTTGCAGAAAACAGTAAGGTCGCTGCATTACTCTGTGATCCTGTTCTTAAAGAAGAGTTTGAATGGCATAAGAAACCGTCTTTTATAAACAGCAAAAGCGGTTGGTTTTCTTTTTCTCCCGCTTCATCGCCATCATCGTCAACTGCACTTGTGGTAGTTAATGGCACGTCAGCCGGAAACATTCATGTTCTACATCAAACAATGTTCTCAGACTTGGCTGCAATTGAGGTTTACAAAATTGCATTTTATCTTTTGAGTCTTTTGTGTCTGCAAGCTGCTGCGGCTGCTAAAAGAGCAGAGGAACTAGGGTTTGTTGATGTTGCTCATTTTCCCGATCTGCCCATGCCTGATATCTTACATGGCTTACAGGTACTTTTTTTTTAAGAACTTGATTTTACCGGTTACAACCAGTAAAGTCTAAATTTTGTCGCCGTTGACATGTAACTAGCAAGTTATTACACTTATTATTTATAGTTATAGTTCTATAGATATAATTTTATTTTATCATAAATTTATATATAATAATATTTGTTCTGTTCTACATAATCAATATTATTGTATGTATAAATAATGGGCTCATTTAGGCTTTCAAGCCCAGTCAAGATTTTGGTTTGTGAAGCTTGGGCTTGAACTCGTTTATTTGAATAGTAAATATTTTAGGGCTCGAGCTTGTTTAAACTCCGCTGGATTCAAGCTTTTTCCTCTTGAGAGGCTCAGACTGTTTACACCTACTCATAACCATCCACCGAGTTCATAATGTGTTTTTGTTATTTGGAAAACAGGATCAAGGAATTAGTGTTGTTAGGGAGTTATGTGAAGCCAACAGGATGACTTCAGAAGTAAAAAATGTCTGCATCTTACTTTTACAAATAACTGAAAAAAGTTTATATTTGGAATTCTGCGTTTCACAAGTTTGCGGTATAAGACCTGTAATGGGACGGATCGAAGATTTCTCAAAGGAAATTAAATTATTGTTTGCAGGTACTCTTTAGTATGCGACTTTGTCATCAACTTTATAATTTTTGGGTAAAGTACACGAATAGTTCTGTGGTTATACAAAATTTGGACTATCTATGTAATTTCTCATACTTGGGGATTGTTTTCAAAAAATTGTAAGACCAGAGGGACTATCCGTGCACTTCTCTTTATTTTAATTTTTTTTTTTTTTGCGTGTTATGAGTTTAATTGTTTTTGTGCAGCAACTACAGGGCATACCTTTCTTGAAGAAACAGTCAAGTCCTTGAAACAAATAACATCATATGTTTACCCGGGATTATTACAGACCGAAGGGTGCTTGTGATTTAACATTGTAACGGTTTTCTTGATGTAAGGATTAATAATCATTAGCCAGATAGATTGTGCAACTGTTGTAGGTCTCTCTAGTGGTCTATTTTAAGGACATTTTCATATATATTATTATGGTTGATAATTTGGTATGGGTACAAGTGAGTGCATGAGAATTGGATTCTGAGGCGTTTGGAGTGGTCAAAGGGAGATGTGCTTTTTGTGTATGGTGGAAATGTAAAGTGAAATGATGCCTTTCCATGTTTTATGGGTCATGTATCATTGTTATTCATACCATACGCTACTCAATCATGATGATGATGATAAAAATCCTAAAAGATAAAAAAGCAGGGTTTAAGTGCATGAGTTATGTCGATTAAAGCTGAACTTTGCATGTTAATGATTAGGGTTGTAAACAAACAAACGTTCAGTAAACAATTCGTGAAATGTATGGTGGAAAATTCGTTTGTGTTCATTTGTTTAATAAATGAACACAATAATTCTATTCGTTTAGTTAAACAAACGAACTTGAACTAAACTTAGGGCTGGCAAATCGTGTCCCTAACAGGTTAACAGGTCTCTGACGCGCGCGAACAAATCAAGTTCTAAACATGAACACGACTCGTTTAACTCATTTATATCTCATGTTTATAACACAGTTTTATGTTTTATGTACCAAAAAAGGGAAATGAAAGATTTTTGCCGCTTAATTCTAAGTATTAAAAAAAGTCAAAAAATCAAATAGTGTACTTTTCAGTCAAACAGGTCTTATCGTGTCTTAACAGGTTACCCATTGCCAGCCCTAACTAAACTGCCTTCGTTCATTCATGTTCATAAACGTTCGGTAACATGTTCTTTTATGTTTGTGTTTGATAGTATATTAGGGTTTTTAAGTTTTTATTTTTAATTTAAGTACTTTATATTTTCTAGCGGTAGATTATTTAACAAAGCCGCCTTTGTTTGTTTGGTTCGTTTACGGCTCTATTAATCATACTTTGATCAAACAATTTGTCTATAGAAGTCATGTTTACATGATAATATTCTTATACGAGACAGTTGTCTTGTTTTTTCCGGCACTTATTAATGAAAAGTTACACGACAAATGATGAATCCAATCAAATGAAAGAATGAGGCCACATTTCCTAAGATTCTTGTTTTGAATATATATATATAGGGTAAGGTTTAAATAGGAACCACATCTTAAGTAGGAACCATAGGAACCACTTTATAGCCATTGATCTCTAATGGTATGATTGTAAATAATTAGAAGATTAATTAATTAATTATTTTAATCTAGGGGTATTTAGGACTTTTGTTCTGCCATAAAATAGGTAGGTTACACTCCTTAAATGTAACCGTATATTATCAATGTATCAAAATTTTTGAATCATCAAATTAATTCATCATTCGATTCTTTCCAGTATTTAGCATCATTCGAGTAGAATCACTGGAGTCTTGTTTGGCTGGATTCATTCGATTCTTTCCGTATATTCCTCAGGTATGTAAACATAATCAATCTTTATTATGTATTGTTAATCTTCAATTCATCACTCGATTCTTTTCAGTACCGTTTCAGTCAATTTTGCACTTTGTTCGAAAATACAATAACTAAAGGTTTGAATGTTGTCTCCATTAAACAACATCGAATGTGCAGTGTATTGAGTTTGCATATGTATTGACAGTATACGTTGGTGTATAGTGTATAAAGATGATATACGTTGCGTATGTATTGACAGTATAAGAGGATGATCACACCCAAAAAAAAGGAGACGCTATATTATTAGCAAACGGCTATACACCAGTGTACTATCACATATCTTAAGTACTGGACTTAAATTTTATTTTTACACTGGTGTATTTAGGATACTAACTTGGAATATTTTATTATTCACTGGTGTATGCAGTCCTATGTATTTAGGATAATAAATTTTAATATTTTATTATACACTGGTGTATTCAGTCCGATGTATTTAGAATACTAACTTGTAATATTTTATTATTCACTGGTGTATGCAGTCCTGTGTATTTAAGATAATAAATTTTAATATTTTATTATACACTGGTGTATTTAGTCCTATGTTTTTAAGATAATAACTGTAATAGTTTATGAATATATTATTATACGTTTTGGTGCCCCTTTCACCCAGGAACACTGTCCCCCCTGTTAAAGGGGCGTGAATTGCTTCCACGCGAAATATTTCGCGGATGGTGAGATTTGGATGGGCCAATCAAGAAATGCCACTTCATTTTTATTTATTTTTTCTTTTTTTTAATTCAAATTTAATATCATTATATATTCACCCCCACACCACACCACACCACTACACCCCTTAGAGCATTCACATTAGCTTCGCTATCTCTCATTACTCACAACCAATCACAACCACATATTACATTAAAAATCATTACAGTTTCTCTCTCCTCCACTCACAACCATTTTCAACAAATATTAAAAAATAAATACAGTTTCATGTTTTCCCCCAAAAGATTCCCAAATAACCCCAAATATACCGATAAACAGTAGATTCCCTATTTTTTTTACTCACAACCACTTACACCCACCTCATATAATTTGGGGGACACACTCACAGAAAAATGGGAGGGGGGGGGAGGGGCTACCGTGAATGCTCTTAACCCCTTTCACCCACTAAGTGACCCCACATTGCCAGGTGTAAAAAAAATGCCCCATTCACCCACCAAATTTCACTCACCATTACACATGGTCTAAGGGGGGACGGGGCGCCACCAGAAAAGGTCACGGGTACCCCACTAACAGCACGGTAACACCGCCACCACCAGTGCTGGTGGGGGTGCCGTGAACCAAATACGGGTTCTTCTTACTGTGTTGGTTCTAGAGGAGAGAGAGATTGGGAAAGGTATTGTTAAAAAATGAGTGGTGTAGGTGGGTTCTAGATGAGAGAGAGAGTGAGAAATGTATTATTAAAAAAAATGAGTGGTGTAGGTGAGTTCAAGAGGAGAGAGAGAGAGTGAGAAATGTATTATTAATATTATTATTACTATATGTGTGAAAATAATTATATATTAGGTAAAGAACCAGTAAAGTGTTGTCTCTAAAAAACTATTTCAGTAAAATAAATCGGTAAATGATATAACTGCAGGATTGATATAAATCAATTAAATGGAAAATAAATCTACAAGCACCCATCCTCTAACGCTTTTTACTTGAAAGTTTAAAATAATCCTACTTTTGGCGCATGGTGGGTTATGAGCTCGATAACAAATCAATCATATATTTTCAAAAGTGGCCCAAAATTTTATATTATGGTTATCTATGTCGTGTATGAAAAATGAGTTTGTATGAATAGGATAACTTATTAATAATTATTATTATTATTATTATTATTATATAATAATAATAATAATAAAACAATTAATGAGGACACATGTTATTTGGTGAGGTTATTCTCACCCTTAAATTCCTATAAAAAAATTTAGGTTACAAATAACCCAATATTTTTTAACCAGATTATATCCCGGAAGCTTTTTGATATAGATAAATCTAATATGATGTGATAAAATATGTGTTATGATGTAACATATAAATTAATGTACTATATATGAAAAACATCAATTTTAATCATGTGAATAAGAATGAAAATGTATATTAAAAATAATATGAATGTTTGGACGAGGAGCAGAACTAGAAACAACCATTGCATGGGATGATTGAGGCGGTAGTCTTGAAGGTGTGACTTTTTTTTTGTTTTGAAAATGAGTGTTTTTAAGCTATTCTGCTCTTGATGAAAATATAATTTCTAGTTTTAACATGATTAATGACTTGCCTAGACATTGTGATTTTTTTCTTGTATGAACAAAAACCGACACAAAAAATCATTTTTTGTATAACACTATGGTACTCGTTGGGAAGATAATAAAACGTTCATTAATTTGATGTAATTTTTTTTAAATCTCGTATATAAAAGTTATTAACGTTTTAAAATTGTCAGAGAAACATGAGAGAGAATGAGACTTTTGGATGGAAATAAGGAGCATGCCACATGACACATTCAAAGGGGGAGGATGACCTCTTTGAGTACCATGTAAGATTTCATGCTTTGGAATATTAATATATATAAATAAATAAATATAGCTTTATAATCTTTATCTTTATTTTTACTATATAATTAATAAAAATCCTATGATTATCTCAATTCTTTCTCATATAAAATAATATTACTAAATCATAATTTTACGCTTATCTCTTATTTATTTAATATTTATTTTTAACTGTTTTTTTTATTTTTGTTTATTAAAATCATTTAATATTTTATTTATCCAACCCTATGTAATATAAATTTTTTTAACCCAATAAATAAATAACAAAAAAAATATTATAACATGTGTGTTACACAAGTTTCTAATAATTTTTTTTTACACTAAATTAAACTGTAAATGAGAGTTATGTTTTCATTTTGAGCATAATAAGTCAAAACCAGTCGTTTCTTAAAAAGCTACACCTTGAAGACCATCGCTTCAATCACACCATGCAATGGTTGCTTTTGCCTCAATTTCTCATCCAAACGTACATTCTCTCTTTAATATACATTTTCATTCTTATTCCGTTGATTAAAATTGTTTCTTTCTTATATTATAGTACGTTAATTTCTATGCTACATCGTAACACATATTTTGTCACTTTATATTATATTTGCCTATACCAAGAAGCTTCCGAGATATAACCTAGTATTACATAAATGGAATTTAAAAAGGACCTTTCTAATTAAACCCTCCTAACTCCTAATTCAACCCCCTAAGCCAAGCGCCTCGCTTTGGCCAAAGCGAGACGCCTAGGTTAATTTGTCCAATTGTGTCCAATTTGATTTGAATTAAAAAAAACATATATTTATTTGCTTATAACTTTGTCTAAATGTTCTCACATACCACCACCCAAAACTACCATGACCCTATCATATGAACCATAACACACAACTGCACACCCCTATTAAACCCTAATAAAATACATAACACAAACACGCTCCCTTGAGTTAAGCCCGAACCAAAAAACCACCAAGGATGTTGAGTAGAGAGATGAACGATGCAAATGACAAAGGGGTGGGTTTTAGCTATCGATCAAGAAAGAAGTGATAGTGTTGCAAAGGACAAGGAAGAAATGATGGGTTGTTATCGTTAATAGTCCATATACAAACCCATATCCTAAACATGAGTATCAACTATCATGTAACACCACCATATTTTCTTTATACAGTTAATAATATACAATACTCATTTTTAAATGTATTTCCATATCTAACACATGTTTGTACGTGTTATTTACATATTCAACGCACGATTTTATGTGTTATTTTGACCCTCAAGTGCAACCATGTAACAAACATTTTCAAAATAAAAAACAAAAAAAATAAAACCAGCAAGATATATCTAGGATCTGCCATGACTTAGTCAAGCAATCCTCACACACATTCTCAGTTGACATGATTTCCTTCGTGAGCAATGAATGCAACTATCCCTAGAGAAAAATAAAATCCATATCGTGTTTTAACACGTATACCAATATTATTAAGGTGGAGTGGTATGGAGACTCAATGATAGAAGACCTATGGCTGAAAGGTCATGAGTTCGATTTTCGAGAGCGCCAGGTTTTATCGATTATTTCATTGTCGTGCATTCGGGCGGGTGGATGATCAGGTTTTTCCTGGAAATGGTGGCTGGTGGACTAGGGGCTCCGTCCGAATTAGACCAGCTTGTGCTCCACTTAGCCATTTAGAAGCCGCATATGAAGTACCCGACTTCTATTTAGTTGTATCTTAAAAAAAGAGAGAGAAAGTTACAATTTTTGTCCTTTATAAACATCAAAACTATGGACTGGGTCCTTTAAAACTTTTAGTTTCAGTCTTTATCCTTTATATAAAAAGTTGCCACGATTTTTGTTCTTTGCACTTAACCCAGTTAGTATAATCGGTTAAGTCACCCAACATGCAATGCATGTGGGGGTATAAACGTAATTTCACCCCTCATTTTAATCCCTTATAAAATCTGATTTATTACTTCCATCTCCCCCAAATTTTACCCCCAAATCAATCAAAAACCCTAAAAAATAGATTCGGGTTAGAACGGGTCCGGGTCAAAATGGTTTTTGGGTCAAAACGGGTCAAGGTCAAACCAGGTTTCGGGTCGAGTCGGATTAGATTAAAAAAAACTTTGTTGTAAAAACAATAAACGTAAACATCATAATAATGTATGCAATATGAAATGAAGATCTTGTAACCTTGAATAAATCTAGATCTAAACAACGATGATAATAATAATAAGACTGAATTAAAAGTTTTGTCCTTTAGCTTTATTCCAGATTTCAAAGAATGTCCTTTAACTTCAAAATTGATTGGTTTTGTCCTTTATGTTCCAAAATCTTGCACCTTACGTCCTTTGACACTAACCTAGTTAAATTTTAACACTAATACAAAGGGTAAATTTGTCTTTTTACTATTCTAAGGGCTATTTGTGTAATTAAGTTGAAGTTTTGGACAAAAATCTGATGGAAGTAATAAATCAGATTTTATAAGGGATTAAAATGGGAGGTGAAATTACGTTTATACCCTCACATGCATTGCATGTGGGGTGACTTAACTGATTATACTAACTGGGTTAAGTGTAAAAGACAAAAATCGTGGCAATTTTTCATATAAAGGATAAAGACTGAAACTAAAAGTTTTAAAGAACTCAGTCCATAGGTTTGATGTTTATAAAGAACAAAAATTGTAATTTTCTCTAAAAAAATTATTATTTTTTCATAAGCAATACAAAAAAAAAGGCCCTTTTAAATTGTGAGAATATTTACAAAGCATATGCCACGTGACTCGTTCATGACCCAAACCGAACCCTAGTTAACCGAAACCCAACCCTAGTTAACCCTCCACACCCATCCAACGGTCCAGATCCTCCCATCTCCCATCACACATCCCTATATAACCTTCACCAAACCCTAACCCAGTCTTCAACAAACAAACACTGGGTAACACACACACCATTACCAAACCATCATCCATGGCTAACCCTAAAGTCTTCTTCGACATGACCGTCGGCGGCGCTCCGACAGGCCGGATCGTGATGGAGCTCTACGCCGACACCACCCCCCGCACCGCCGAGAACTTCCGCGCCCTCTGCACCGGCGAAAAGGGCCGAGGAACCTCAGGCAAACCCTTACACTTCAAAGGGTCAAGCTTCCATCGTGTGATCCCTAACTTTATGTGTCAGGGAGGTGACTTCACCAGAGGTAATGGAACAGGTGGCGAGTCCATCTATGGGAACAAGTTTGCTGATGAGAATTTTATCAAGAAGCATACTGGACCAGGTATTCTGTCGATGGCTAACGCTGGACCGAATACTAATGGGTCGCAGTTTTTTATTTGTACGGCTAAGACTGAGTGGCTTGATGGGAAGCATGTGGTGTTTGGGAAGGTGGTTGAGGGGATGGATGTTGTGAAGGCGATTGAGAAGGTTGGGTCTGGATCTGGGAGTTGCTCGAAGCCGGTTGTGATTGCTGATTGTGGTCAGCTCTAGATCTGCTTGATTGTTGACTTGATTTGTGTTTTTGTTTTTGGTTATGTTTGGTGTGTGTTGTTTTAGGGTTTATGGTTGTGTGATTTCGTTGACTTTGTTGTTGATGGATGAAGTGGTTTAAATGCTTGGGATAAATAAGAAGTTATGGATTTTTGTTGTGATGTTTTGTGGTTGATTTGTTTGTTGTTTTTGTTTTGGTTTTGGCGTTGGATCTACGCAAAGATGGTGTCACTAACACTACCATTATGATCACATTCCAAATTCTTTTTCATAGTGTTAGTGAAATATTTTATCATACACATGATGTGATGTGCAACCTTTTCACTTAACGAATTAATGTTGATCGCTCAGAAAGTTATTAAGAGGGCTTTGATTTGTGAAGTACGAAAACAAAAGAATTGGAATATTGTCATTTGGTTCAAATTCATTACCTCTTCATAGTCTGTGATCATTACGCTAAAGTTTGGTAACAATCAGAAATCCATCAAGTGTGATGAGGATAATGTTATGCTATTAATGCAGGCTAGTCACGTTATAGCCAGGCGTGACCTGGCGTGACCTGTGTTCAAACGCGTCTAGATGTGTGAATGACGCTTGCTTCAATAGTTCGCAATGTGTGGGACATTACGTCATACTTTTCTCGAACACAGATACTGCATCGCCTCACGTCTTGACCTTCTCATGGCACCACCGGTTGAAGACTCTCAAGAGTCAACATAGTCGGAATTGGCCAGTCCATTCACATCGTCATCACCATACTAGCTCCAGGAGCACCAACACGTGCACAAGGGTTACGACTCCAATGGACCGTATTGCTAGTTGTCCCTAAACCTCGAAATCACCGTTCACCAATAGTAGGATTCCTAACGCAAGACTTCCACGCACGCTTTAGATGCCCTACAATGTGGGCAACTTTGATCCATATGACCATCTTTAGAATTTCTAGATTCGAAAAGTGGTCGATGCCAATTTAACGTCATATGAAAGTTAAATAGTGGTCCGTAAAATGTCAAAAGTCTTTTGAGTTGATTTTTTACTCCTAGGCTGAGAGGTGTGGGAGACCGGAGCCTTGATGGGCTGGTGGCACGTGCCCCAACATTGAAACCAGGGAATCCTCCCCATCCTTCTCGACCCCCCCCCCCCCTCACTCTCTCTCTCTCTCTCTTCTGCGCGGTGGTGGTGATGACATAGCCGGTGGTCAGTACCACACCCCTCACCTTTATTTCAAGCCATTATTAGTAACTAGTAACAATTCACAAGGGGTTGTGCTGCGCTCCATAACAGTCCCATTACAGTATGGATGACGCGATTAACCCTCCACACACACACACACACAAAAAAAAAAAAAAAAAAAAAAAAAAAAAAAACTCACGCAGTCTAAACCAAAAAAAAAATGGTTGTCCTAAAACCAAGCCCCTTGATATACAAATAACAACATTTAAAAACTTAGAAATCGAAAACCAAGTGAATTTCATGATTTCTACTTGACAGCAAAAAAACTACAAGCAAGTCCAGAAATGGAGATCGTCACCAATGCATACATACTATTAGAAGCCCAAAGGTACACATAATGTATGAGCAACTTATAGTTGTCAACATATTTTACATCTGATTAATATTAATAAATTCTCATTGGTCTTTACTTAGCATTAGCCAGCTCCAGAAACACTAGAGAGTGAGACATGTTGAACTAAGCCTTGTCCACCTGCAACAAAAAAAAGGTAAAACAATTGTTTTATAAGTTCAGTCCAACCTTGAGAGCCAGGCAAAATTAAAAAAAAAAATGATAATAATGATAATTGAAAAAATAAATAAAAACTCTATGTGATTTACCTTCCTCATAAGGATGAACAACCTCTGATCAAGCTCAAATTTAGCTGCAATTGAGGGGTCACCCCTCAACAACATTAATAAACCACCGAACGAAACATAAATGTCCCTGAATGAAAACAAGTGCGAGTAAGATACAAGTCAAACAGAACAACCCACTGCTACCATGGATCATCTCAACCCGTAATGTTCTTTTCTTTGGAGCACGTAAATATGACTTTTTTACGAGAAAAAAAAAAGATGATGATATTGTGGAATTTTGAAAGACATTTGAACTTTTAACATGCGTGTGTGTGAAATTTCCCATCAATAAGATAAAAGTACATAAGACTTTCTACGTACGCTTTAACATTGGCTCCGGAGCCTTCCTCAGAGATCCTGTACAATTTGCCATGCATCACATACTCAAATTTGTCAGCAAGAGACTTTCTGCCACCCTGCAGATGGAATAGGAACCCCATAAAATTTTCGTCTAAACATACTTTAGTGTTCATAAATATATTAGCAAGTGTGGAAATTACCGGAGAAAAAAAGCCACTGTCAGGAGTTCCATCCAAATTTAAGGTAGATGCTAAAACCATCATAAACTTCTCACCCACATGCATTGGATAAATCTCTGAATTCACATCCAGCTGCATGTACATATCAAATTGATCGCTCCTTGCTTCAATGCGATTAACTGCAATTCACAAACAAAAATTGACACGCATAAAGTTTCAAATTACTATGCTAACCTGTTCTTGTAAGCACATAACAGTAATTCACTAACATCTGCAGAACTATTTTTATATAAATATAGAGGTGATAGATTCACAAGACATAGAGAGCATATCCCTCTAACAAAACACAACTATTTCATCAACAAAAGATAATACAGTTCCCTGAATTTGCAAAAAAAGTGTGAAAACATGAAACCATGTGTCACAGACACCAAGATTAGGTGAACCAACGCTAATTAGAACCTGTTGCCCTTTACACCAAATCATATCTTGATAAGGCACACTTTAAAAATCGTTTTTATAACGAACAAAGTTTAATTTTTAAAATTTTATATTCAAAATCAGAACACTCAAAAAGATATGTAAATGTTCAATAAAGGATTGCAATTATGAAATAAACATCACTGCACTTCAAACAACCAGGGGCGCATCTTAGTTGGGGGGGGGGGGGGGGGACCCCGAATTTTCGCGCAGAAGTTCCGATTATATAGTATTTGTATAGAAAATTTTGGAAATATAGGGTTTCGACCCCCCGAACCTTCGGGTCAAGCTTCGCCACTGCAAACAACTATCCGTGTTTGCAGCATTATTCTGCACTTTGCCTCCCAAACAAACCACTATTTTAGGTTTTAACTACTCTTCAATAAATATGCCAATCGGATAAATAACATGAACCAGGAACAACGAATTACCTTTGTCAAACTTCTTGCCATCTGGATCAAGCTGATCAACCCTAAATATGTCTTCAAACAAGGTTTCAACCATCCTTCAGCCGCTAACTAAACTCACCTACAAACCAGAATCTTACTAAATTAAATCACTCCAAATGAAATACTTCTTTGTATGCCAACATACAATGGACCGTAATTGGTAGACATGATCATCGATTCTCTAATAACAACTAAATTACGCGGTCGAACTTAACGCCGAACCAACAAACAATACACACATCAGCAACCAAACAAATAACAAAGCTACCTGAATCAACAAACATTTTTCAATCTTATCTTGATTTATAGTCATATAGTATTGCTTATTATTCCAATTACTTAATAACACTTTAATTTCATCTAAAAAATCACTAAATTCTCAATTATTGAAGTCGAAGCAGGAAAAGAAAAGAGGCACTAACCTGTTCGATTGGGTCGTGGTCTGGTTCGATTGATTCTTCAGGTGTTGCTTTGGTATACAGTTTACGAATTAGGTTTACAAATAATAATAATAATAACTAGTAAATTTCCCCGCGCGTTGCAGCGGGAATGCGGTCGGTATCGATATATGTTAAAGTAGCCTTAAACCTGTTATCTTTTGAAGATAAACCAGAGGATCCTCAAAACTCTTATTTACTTGGAAAGTATAGAACTTTAGCTATCCATTCACTTGTCAAATGACAAATTAAACCCACTGTTTGAGCAACATGACATTTTAGAATAGTAGCAATCAAAAAACCCAATTCTAAAACTAAATTCACAAGTTGAATTTTGCTAAATTGCAACAAAAATCATCCATTTACAGTAATCAATCTACTGCAAAAGCACATAGAAATTAATAATGAAGCAAAAAAGAGTATCTCACATTGAGGCATTATAACGAACAGTTGGTGTGCATGAAATTAAACTAGTACAAAATAGGAAAAAATAAAACCAATTTAACACCACTCAAGAAACCCTAACTGATCAATTAACCTAACAAAAACATAAATGAGAAAAGCTTGGTGATATTTACAATCCAGAAAGGGAAACGAATGAAATAAAAACATTAACTAAAATGAAAAAAATATGGTGCTTGGTGCAACTAACCTCCTTGTTGTCTGCAACAGAAATTGTTGGAAAACTGGTGCTTCGTCTAACACCTCCACCAACCAACCCTCACTGCCACATCTGTGGTGATGTAAATGTTACAGGAGAAGAGTGTTTCAGAGAGAGCAAGAGAAGGCTTAAAGAAAGAAAGAAAGAAAGAAAGAAGAGAGTGGTGACGATGTTTTAGGGAGAGTGAGAGAGGAGGGTCGGCTATTTTTAGATGTGTGGCGACCGGAACTATTCATAAGGACCTAGAGCCAGTGAAAAGGTTAGAAACGGAATGGCAGAATCGTAATTGGCGACCGGAACTATTCATATGTATATATTAACGTCTTTTTAAACATATCTTTCAGGTAACTAAGTGCTAAAGGAAACCATGGCGAGTGTTGGAAATTGGAGACGTCGGAACTTTTGGGGTGTTTTACTTTTATTTTCTATGGGATTGGAATATAATTGCGAAACGCTTATTTTGAACTAAATTTGGATGTTTATGTGATGTATGATACAAGAAACATCTTTCGACGTCTTAATTATATGATCATTTTCTAATTAATTATGATTTATGTTAATCTTGTCTTTGATGCATCTTCGAGTGTTGCGCCATTGGCGTGGTGTGACAAAGGGTTCTGTTCTCCGACGAACGATGACGTCATGACGGAGACGTCTCACATGCAAATATTTCAGATTCGGACGAAGACGGAGACATCTGAAAGTGGATGAGAGACAAAAACGTCTCCAAGACACCTGACATGTTGGCTGGACACGTGTAGCGTATCTGTTGGTTCATCGCTGAAGCCTTACTAGAGACACGTGAGTTGCCTAGTCCACCATGAAGCTTCTGTTCAAAGAGATTGGATGCGACCATTTTCGTAAAGTAAAATAAAGGACTATTTTATCCTGATCATGTGGCCTAGTGGTAAAAGGGCCGGTTCTCTCTTTGGGGGAGCCGGGTTCGATTCCCACGGGAGGCATGTGATGGATACCCCCACCCTTGTGGTGGGGTAGGTGGTTGGGAAGTGATGGAGAGACCATTGACCCTTGTGGTCATGGGTTCGACTCCTGATCCCTCCAGGTTTTACCGGTTCACTACCGTCGTGCCTTCGGGCGGGTTTGTGGGCCGGGTTTTCCCTGGAATAGAAGACGGGTGGGCCGAAGGGCTCTGTCCGTACGGACTAGAGGCCGTCTGGGGCCCTTTTCAGTCATTGGGGGCCGCGTACAGAGTACCCGGCAATACTTTAGTTGATCGTTCAAAAAAAAAATAAAGGACTATTTCGGTGGTTTTTTTTTTTTAAAAAAAGGTTTCATAGTCAACTACGACCACTAGTTTGTCCAAAAAAGGATGCATTCAGAAATCCCAATCTCACAAGGCTTCTCTAAACAGATCTCAACCGTCTGATCATATTTTATAACGCCTTCCATCTCACGCAAACACACACACACCCTGAGAAGAAAAAACCTATCTTTTCCTCTGAAGACGAAAAAGAAAACGACGAACCATGGCGGCAACTGTAACAAGCGCGTGGTCCAAACCCGGCGCCTGGGCTTTAGACTCCGAACAACACGAAGACGAACTCAACAACCCACAACCAAACCCTTCTTCTACCGCTCCGATTTCCGATTTCCCCGACCTAATGACTGCTGCCGCCACCAAAACAAAGAAAAAGAAACCCCAGACGCTTTCTTTAGGTGAATTTGTTTCAACTTCATCAAACCAGAGTTATCAAGCCAATAGAGGCTTAACGCATGAGGAAATCATGAATCTGCCGACTGGGCCACGTCAGCGTACGGCTGAGGAGATGGAACGGAGTCGGTTAGGCGGTGGGTTTAAATCGTATGGTGATAGGAATAATGAATCGAGGTGGGGGTCTGGAAGGAATAATAATAATAATAATAATAATAATAATGGTGGGGATGAGGAAGGGAGGAGAGGGAGTAGGGAACCGTTAGGGCCGTCACGTGCTGATGAGATTGATGATTGGGGTGCTGCTAAGAAGTCTATGAGTGGTGGGTTTGATAGGAGGGAGAGTAGAGGAGGTTATGAGGGATTGGGTTCGGGTTCGGGTTCGCGGGCGGATGAAGTGGAGAGTTGGGGAGCAAATAAGGCGTTTAGACCGAGTGAGGGGAGGAAGTATGGGGGGTTTGATAGGGAGAGGAGAATGGGGTTTGAGTCGAGTGGGGATGCGGATACTTCGGATAATTGGGGGAGGAAGAAGGAGGTAGAAAGGCCGAGATTTGGCGGTGGTGGGGGGAATGGGAGTGGGAGTGCGTTTGATAGTTTGAGGGAAAGGCGGTTTGGGAACGAGAGTTCGGATTCGGATAGTTGGGGGAAGAAGAGGGAGGAATTGAGCGGTGGGGGTGGTGGAGGGAGGCCGAAGCTGAATTTGCAGCCGAGGAAGTTGCCGGTGGGTGCGGTGGGTGAGGGTGAGAGTGTGAAGGCGAAAGGGTCGAATCCGTTTGGGGAAGCGAGGCCGAGAGAAGAGGTGTTGAAGGAAAAGGGTGAGGATTGGAAGGAGATTGATGAGAAGCTTGAGGCGATGAAGATGAAGGAGTTAGGGTCGGGTGATCGGTTTAAACGAGGTGGTGGTAAGCCGAGGTCGGTTGAGGATTTGTCTGAGAAGAGCTGGAGGAAGAACCAGGCTGTTGATGTTGCTCCTTCAAGGTTTGATTTTGATGTAACTTTTCATTGAAGTTTTATTGTTCTGTTAGTTGCTTGCTTGAACCAAAGTAAATAGAACAGATATGATCTTAATTGATATGATTATGATTGGTAGTTTTTTTGTTTGAGACTTGCAACCAGAAGAACCATTAATTCTATTTGCCCTTAGTTTTAAAAAAGTGGGCGCCTGATGCTTGAGCTGCGCTCAAGGTAGTCGAATAAACGCTTTAAGGATTTGAGCAACACTTCTTGTAGATGTAGGGTTGGTTTTAAAGCATGCGTTATGCAAGTGAGTTGCGCGACTATGTACAGCCAAATAAGTGTTGTTTACTACATGTGTCTTATCTGTTTTACATATAAACCTATCAAGTAAACAACTCTTCGTAATTTCTTCAACCTCATCTTGGTTTTAAAAAGCGCCCCTAGGCACAACAAGGCGCAATGCCTGGCGCCTCAGGGATCTGCGCCTAGGCATTTTCCAGGAAGCTAAGAAAAAGCGCATTTTTTTGAAATTATTTTTTTGGCCCGGAGGCGCGTGCCTCTTGTACCCCATGAGTTTTTATGTTTTACATATAAACCTATCAAGTAAACAACCCTTCGTAATTTCTTCAACCTAGAATAGCTAAGCTTAGGTTGTTTTTACATATACACCTCCTACAGACCTTAACTTTGACGTAGAGCTACATGATTCAAGTCCTGCGTTGCCTGTCGTAAACTGAAGATGCATATTAAATTTAGTGAGTATAGGGTTTTGGAGGAGGCTAATATATAAAAATGATCAAAATGATGAAGAGATTATGAATGGTTTACTTGATTAAAAAAGCTGATATGTAAAATAGACGACGGAGATGCAAATTTTGCTTGTACATAAAGCTTATATGGTTGTATACAAAGCAGCACCTCATGTTTAGATAAACAAATATTTCTTTAACTTGTTTGATGTCTGGTTTTATTGCTTGAACTTTGAACCCATCTTACTTGAATAATATTGTCTTTGATGTTTAGTGGTGAGAATAATGGAAATGGACATACAGAAGAACCAGAACCAGAACCTGAAGAAGATGCACAGAAGTGATAAGCAATGGCAAAGTTTTGTGTTCTTTATTTGTTGGTACTGTTGCAAGTTTTGATAGACTTTTGGTGAGGAGAGTGATTTTTGTAGGATTAAACGCATAATTATGTTAATTTATCGTTGTTATGATCTCAGTTTTGTTCTTGTTTCGGTTTCTTTAATCTGCATGTATCCAACATTATATCATTAATAGCTTATATGTAGAATATGTGTATCTACTAATCATGTGCTGTTTCATGTTGCATGCCCTGACCCGACCCGTGTATTTGTTCATATTTTCTGGCTACAAAGATTATGATTCATTTAAAGTCCACACAAAGATTATGAATCTATAGTTTACTTTGAGTCATATTAACTATTGCTTGGCAGTTGAAACACCACCCTCACCCTGCTTTCTTATATATATTAACTGTGATGTGATGGTAGTTTGCAAATCAATGTATATTTGTGAGAATGGTGATTGATTGGGTGGTGACAACTCTTGTCTTGGTGGCTGCCGCCGCCATTGATGGTGCTCGTGGAGATACAACGGTCACTGGCACTGTATTCTGTGACCAATGCAAAGACGGCCAGTTTGACGCTCTTGATTATCCTCTTGGTGGTGAGTTTAAGGTCGGTTTATAAATGTCGGTTTTCTTGTTTTGAACATTATAGCTTAGAAGTATTGTGTAGGGGTGAGAGTATTGCTGGCATGTCCCGGGGAGCAAGGCCAGTACACGGTCGTGAGGGAAGAAACTACAAACTGGTTGGGGTCTTATGCGACGTCGTTTCCAGGTACAGCGGACATGGGTGGCTGTCGTGCTCAAGTCTCTGATGACGGGCAGGGATGTGGTGCGGTGGTCGGCCCAGCCCAGGACTTAAGACTTACTATGAAGATGTTTGATTCTCAAATGTATACTGTGGACCCTTTAGTTGCCCAACCTGCTGTGCCTTCCCCCTTGTGCCCGTCATACGCGACACCATTTCCGCCATTCCTTCCGTCTTTGCCGCCTTCACAGCAGCCACTTTCATCATTGCCACCAGTGTCGCCTCCAGTAACTGAGTTACTTCCAATGACACCCTTGCCCCTCTTGCCACCCTTGCCCGCTGTGCCAACGAAGCCGTTTTTCGAATCTTCAGCTTGTCCTTACCAGTAAGTTATAGCATTTATAGAAATTTTTAGAAATAAGTTGCATTTGAGTTATTACAACTAGACAATTGAATTTTTTAACATGATACGAACCTAAAATGAAATTTACGGGTTTGGGTTTAGGCTAAAAGGGTAGGTTATTCAAGTCAGACCTGTGAAGACACATCTTTGAACATGTTGCTTTCTGGTCTGTCCGCCTAGCGTGCGGGTTGACCTGTTGATCCATTTAGATTCGGTGTCGATTGTGTCAAGTGGATGGGTTTCAGGTTAATGGGTAGAATTGTTTAACCCGAACACAATCTAGATATTTATTGGTGTTGTCATGTCGGACCCACCCAAAATGAAAATTTTGTTTTGTAAATGGTGTCATCACAAGGATAATAGAGAATGGGTGGTTATTTTGTGTCGTCTCTCGTTTTTAATACACAAACTTGGTTTTATTATTTTAGCCTAGAGAAAACGAATCACAAATATTATAGAGAATTAATAGTTAAAACTAAGAGGATTCATGATGGAGCCTCTAGGTCTTACTTTCTCTTAATATAGAGGAAAAAAAAATAGAGAACACAAATAAAACTTACCACATTCCTTTATAATAGAGAAGATTTTATAGAAAACTAAACTGATTCACTATATTTAGATTCTTATTATTTATCGATCTATATATTATTGTGACTATATAAAACTGAGAAAAATCAATTAAATAAGTGTTTGTGAGTAATACGGAGATAGATAGTTAGAGGTGAGATGTTTTTAAGCTTAAACACAATTTAAAGAAAACTATAAATTTTAGTTGAATTGTATGGATAAAGATTAAGACTTGGATTAGAATGCTCTATTGGACAAAGTGTTGGAAATTAAGAAGTGATAAAGATTTTAACCTACTTATTAGCTTATTAGCTTGGTCGTGTTATTTGTTTATTAAATAAGTCATATTATATCCATCCCACCTATTTATTTATTTTTGTATTGTGTCTAGAATTGACCGCCCCTAGTTTTATGTGATACAATTTAAAAGATAAAAGAGAAGTTAACATCAAGTTTTATAGTTTGACGATAAATTGTAATTTGTTGTGAATTTAAAACTTTAGAGTAAAAATATGATAACTATTTTTATTTATAAAGATATAAAATTCTTGTGTCGTATTTGGGTTCGTCCATGTGATATAATCATCGAGTTTGTGTCTTCATGTCGGGTGAAATCCACAATCGGGACCCATTTAAGACCCATAACTATTAGGTTCTTGGCCAGTGGTAGTAACCACTGGTTGCTTATGAGAGAACCTAAGTTGTATTCTTGAGGTGTTGTAAATATTTGGGGTTTAAATGGGGTAAGGTTGGCTGTTAAAAAAAAAAAACTAGAGATAGCAAAAAAAAACTCAATCCCGATGGGTATACCCGAAACCTTTGAGACGGGTATACCCGATACCTGATTGTTATGGGACGGGTTTGGGATTGGAAAAAAAAAATATTTTGTGGGTAAGGGACGAGTATGAGATTAGGTGATACCCTACCCGATTACCTGAAACTAAACACCCATTTATTTGATATATACCCGAAAACTTTTATGTTTTATATATATCTTCTTTGACCTATTTTTTAATCATGTGTTATTCTAATAGATTAATTATTTAAAAAATAAAATTTTCTTTTAAAATGTATATATTTTAGTAACATTATTTATATTTTAAATATTTCAAAGATTATTACGCTAATGATAATAATATGTTATTTAGTATAATTTAACATATTGTATATTTTTAAAACATAAAACTATAAAAGAAAGTAAAAATATACATACATGTAAATCCCCACGGGTATACCCGATACCTGCGGTATGAGATGGGATTTTACAACCGGGATTGAATATGGGATTAACCATACCTGACCCGTTACCATTCCTAACTAAAACATGCATGATGGTTTTTTGAATAGGATGTGGGTGATGGCCCAACATAAATGTTATTGGATGTTGGACCCAGAACTAAAAGTTGGGCAGGTGTTTGGGCCATTGGCTTCAACAAACTACGGACCAAACACTACGTTACGCCAAAGCCTAAATGGGATAGCTGATCCTTATCAAACACTTTTAAGGGAAGGAACCACTGCTCTCTTAAATTCCTACACCAGTACCCAATTCGTCTTCAAGCCCGATGATGTCGTTAGTCGGTTGAACTGGGCATTGATCGATGGAACCTCACAACAACTTCTTATGGCGGCCCTTCGGTTCATAAAAGCAAACTCTGGCCAAACCGGGAATACTACTTGCAAGTTCAGCGTTTGCACGTGATCAGATACTTATGTTTTGTTTACGATGACGAATATGAATAGATGGTAAACGTTTATTGTGTGTTCAATGTTTTCTTGATTAAGAATAATATAGTTTTAATCTTATATTGCAACATAATGTAAGGATGTTTTTAGGAGATTTCCATAAGACACGGGCCTAGCCCAAGTATCAAATTGTTAAAGTCCATATGGTAAGGTTGTGATAATTGAAAAAAAACTTAAAGGAGGTGGGCTTTTATAAATGAAGTAAACTGTTATTTTATCCATCCTGCGTTGCGGTGACAATTACGTGAAAATAAATAGACTTTTATAGTGGTAAACACATGTGTAACGAACGGTATACAGAACACGACTCTTTAATACACACTTTCTTTATATTACACTAGGTTAGAGTTTCCGTGAACTTTACGGTACATTGAACAAAAGATAAAACGAAAACTATAAAAATACGTAAATAAAATGAATCAACTTAATAAATCTCTAAATTAGTCAACTCTACTATACATAAAGGCAGTTCATAATTACCACTGTCATCATAAGAAACATTCACATATACATATTAAAGTTCAAAAGGTATAAGATTGAATACATCAACCATGACCATGAAAGCTATTTTGAGGGTTGGCAAAAAAGAGATTCCACATTCACGTTGCTTTGCCCATACCTTGGTCAACTTGTGGGTTAGCGAATGTCAGTGATGAAATCCCATGCTAGAACTGCAATTTCAGGACCACCAACCACCATTATAACAATCCAAAAATTACAAAGAGTCAAAATTGTTATGAAACCATTTGTGACTCAATTTGACCATCTTACTTATAATTTGTGCATTGATATAGAAAACATTGAGCATAAGAGACAAATTAAATTCAAATGATGGGGAATCTCATAACTATACCGGTGTTTCCGGATAATAGTAGCAGCGCCCATTCTTATCCTGTGAAAATAAAGCATGTGAGTAAGATCAATAACCATTTCTAAAATGAAGCATCGTCATATGTAAATCCATGGATCGATTCACATAGTTTAATACTATAAAGGTAAAACTGTCTTTTTATTCTGCGACAATTTTGTTAACCTAACTACAACATCAAATATTAAAATATATAGAATTTTTACTTAAAAATAAAGTTTTTTTTGGTTTTGTGAAGTTTTACATAAAAAATATACGGGCTTTAGCTTTTATTTAAAAAAAAACGAGTATATAGAAACAAAAAAAAATACAAAAAAAAAAAAACCAGTAATAAAAATAACAACAAATACATACTAAGTTTTAATCTATATTTACATATTCAAAAGGTTTTGCTACCCAATCTCTATACATATTTTGACGTGATTCAAAAATATATTCTCAACCGTCTGCACTGCTTTCTCTCTTTAGCGTCCATAGGTTGTTTTTTTAACGACAAATTTTTATTACACCTTTATTTCACCGCACCTTGCATCTGCAAGGATTTGAACCCACGGCGTTACATTAGTAAGGGAGGACACCATACCACTAGATAAAGAGGTCATGGGTTGTTTGTATTAGTTATTGGGTACTCTCCTTGCAATTCTACCCTTACATAATGGTTACCGCCTACAAGTGCAATCGTAATTACCTTGAACTCTTGGAAATGTTTAGGGCCTTTCCAAAGCGGGAAGCACGTCGAACTGTTTGTTCGTTCATTAGATAAAAAAATGAACAATTACATTATACTTGTTTGCAATCAGGAACCCTGCATCTGGCATAATCATCCAATGTTTTCTCGGCGCCATTCCTGAGTCGGGCCAACAAAGCGACTTAAAGAGATCTTTGAATGATCCACAAAAGGATTTTGTATACTCCTCTCTAAACTCCAATGGTTATCTCCGGACTAAAAGCCAAGGATCTTCACCATACAATAGCCATTGGTCTACCCGAAACCCACACTTTCCATCACCCATCACATTGTGTATACATGATACGTATGGACGAAAAATTTCTGGAATTTGATGAATATATGTGTGTGTCATTCCTGTTGTTTCGTTTGGAACACTCTCTTGAGTCAACCCAATGAAATCAAAACCCTGTGAGCTTTCAGGGTTGGAAAAAAAACGATGTCTGTTAGAATCTTCATTCAACCCCATGAAATCATATGTCTATGTGTTATCTAGCGGTGACTTATCAGAAGTCAAATGCTTTTTAAACAAAGCATGTTGGCTTTCTACCCTGTTTGTTGTTCGGTCTCCAAAATTTAAATGTTGATCAATCCACACAAACACAAGCATCTGTTTATAATTCAAAAACATTGTTGATATATATAGTTATATGCACCTGATAAGTTAAATGAAACATGTTACTTTGAGTAGAAATATATTAAAATAAACGTAACAATTGATTTAAATATATAAGAAAAACTAGCTTATACCCCGAGAGTGTCCCGGGTTGAGAAATCTAAATAAAGTGAATAAAATTAGAAGTATCTAAACTATAAAAATGGCATCTATGTATCAACTTACATTAGATACCGTTAAAAAAAATATACCAAAAGATCCATTTCACCTTACAACATCAACACCTAAAGCAAAATATTAAGATCCCAAGCACTTCAAGGGGACAAAGATTGTTTAGCACCAATACATTCAGTCAAAGGTCTTTAACTGCATACAATAAGATTTGAGCTATTTCAGAATATGGTAGAAAAAGAAAACATAGCAATTACCTGTTGGAGAGTGTCCTGGGTTGAAATATCTAATATGACATAATAAAATATCTAATATGACAACATAATTAATGACTTGCTAATATATGATTAATGAATATTATTATTATTATTATTATTTTAAACAAATCTCTGCCATAAGTTATCATATTCTAATATAAAAAAATGGTAATTGGGTCGGGTATCACCTAATCCCAGGCCCGACCCAAACCCACAATGTTTTTTAAACTAATATATCCCGGGAGCGTCACGGGTTGAGAAATCTAATTTGAAATATCAATTTTACACCTGAAATAGACTAATGCGTTTTACAGTTACATGCAGGAAAGCTTCGGGTAGCATTTAACTTAAAACAATTAACAATGTATCTTCAATGTTAGTGCATAACCTTAAACACTGTATATCTCTAATATTAAAACCTAACCTAAAACAATGTACAACTCCAATGCTAACACATGTTGTAAATAAAAATAATATTTACTGGTTTGAACATAACTAATGACTTGCCTATCCATGATTAATAATAACCTGAACACTTTGTGTTTTTTTCCTGTATGAACAAAACCACACAAAAAAATAGTCGTTTTTCCTCCGTTTTTTTATATAGCACTATGGTACCCGTTGGAAAGATAATAAAACACTCATTAATTTGGTGTAATTATTTTCTTTAAAAAATCTCGTATATAAAAGATATTAACGTTTAAAAGTTATGGGAGAAAACATTAGAGATAAAAATCTAATTTTGTTTTTAAATTTTAAATAATTATTTTTCTAAAATAAAGCCCTTGCCACATGGGATGACACATGACACACTCAATGAAGAGAATACCCTCTTTAAGTGCCATGTCATTAAAATGGCTTTGGTTTATTATATGTATAGATATGTTAATGTTTAGCCTGTAACTTTGACCGAAAGTGCACTAGATTTTTCTCGTAGTCTTCAATAGTTGGTGACCCTACTAGGTAATTCCACCGAGATTTAAAATTTTCCCACTTAGCCTCAGTTTTGAAAGATTGCCAACAATGGCGTTTTATATTTTCATGAATGTGAAACCTACAAAGCAACGGGGCTGTCTCTGGAAAGACAAATTAACAAGCCTCCATAAGAGCCAACTCTCTATCTGTGACAATGACACGTGGCAACATGTGGCCGTCTAGTGTCTGTCCCAGACAGTTCAAAACCCACTTAAAATTGTCTTTTTTCTCATTTCGTATCAACGCGAAAGCAATACAGAATGTCTTGTTGGTTGAAGTTTAGCCAACAATCTGAAGAAAGAGGAGGCGGTACCTGTTCGAAAGATATTACATATTTTGTTTTTTTTTCCCCAATTTTTCATACTTTTGATTACCAAAGTCAACTTTTCTTTATACTATACAAATCTTTAATTATACATTTAATTAATTACGTCGTCTACAATAATTGCTAACTATAAAAAGAACTATAATATATTTATAAAACTGAAAAGAAAAAAAAAAGTATTCTTGATTTGGGTGTCTAGTAGTTGAGACATTGTGTAATTAACATCGTGACTTGGATTGAAATTTTTCATTGGGATTGCTAAATTTTGTTATGGTGGGCCTCAATGAGTGTGTGGAATCTGATGCTGACGTAAGCATGACATCACATTGTATATTAATCCTATATCCCTTTTTTTAATGACCAACGAATAAAAACCTAGCTACATGGGGCAACACAATGGCAAAATGCGAACCAAATGTTTGTGATCGCAAACAGCGCTGGATAGTCCAAGCCTACTGTTGGAAATTGTTTACATTATTTATTATATTTGATTAACGTAATAATAATTTAGTTATAAACCTAAGATGTGAATGAGAGATCTAAGCTTTAGTGCACCCGTAGTGGGCGTTTTGAGCCTCCAAAGCGCCGGGCACACCCCCTGGCGCTATGGAGTCGTTATGGGGCTGAGCTTTATTTCCATGGCAAGAGGGAAGCACTGACAAAGGGATTATAATATTATTAATTATGTTGATGATGAAGAGAGAAGGGGAGAAGGGGAGGAGGTGGAAGGCTATGGTTGAAGGTGGAGGACGACGGGTGGGGTTTATTATTATTATTATTATTTTATTAATAATAATAATAATAAAAAAATAAAAAATAATGATTACCCAATCATTTATAAAGCCCTATGGAGCTATTTCCCACTACACGCTATTTTTCCATAAAGCTCCTTCTAATACTTTATAGTATTTTATTCCCCATAAAGCCCCATAGACCCCCCCCCCCCCACACACACACACACACTACACATGCCCTTAAATATGTGTTGTTATGGGAAATTGTGATTGTCTCACATTAGTGGAGAAATTAATCTTGTGTTAGTTTATATGTAGAATTTTGTAGAGGAAGGTATTCCTATGCAACTAAACATAACTAGTGGCAGCCAAGAGGGTGTGAAACACCTGACACACCCGCGCCCAGGTACGGACCGGGACGATGAGCGTAATGTGGCGTTATTATGGCTCACTTTGCACTATGCATGTTCGCATCACCGCGAGCCGCCTTTATATTTTTTTACTGAACTTGGACCGGTGTGGCTTGAGCCTATGGCTAAGATTGGTTGACTGGTGTGGTCATGTCTGTGGCTAGGATTGGCTTAACTGGTGTAGTCAGGTCCTTTCGAATTCTCCACTGTAAACCTAAGTCACTATTGTATTGCGAACCCCGCGCACTACGAGTGACTGGCTAAAAAACAGTGCTTAATTCATTCTAGACTTAATTTTTTCATTGAATTTCGTAATAAATGAAACACTTCACATGTTACCGTTTTCTTTTACATATACAGAGTGGAGTACCCCAACACACAAAGGAAGTTGCATACTTCCTAGTCCATCCTTAAAAATAAATCAATGATGTTAAAGGAGGTTAAGCATACGACTTTTAATGATGCTGGTAAAATCACCTATGTTAAAAAGAAGTGTGGTCTCTTCAATTAGAATTGTGGGGGGGGGGGGGGTGCAATTCCAATAGCACTCGCAGAACCAGGATAATGTCCCACGACCATAAATGAACACGACAGTGAGGGGTTAACCAGACCAGGGAGGGTAATGTGTGATGTGTAATAACGTTTACGTAAAAAGGGGTTGGTTCAAGGACATCGCGTCTTCTAACCGCTAGGAGACAAAGTACATATCACAAAGAAGGGTTCAAAGAGAATGCCTACCTATCATGCATTGCTCAGCCGCTTAAATTTTATTGTGACACTTAAGTGTATGGGTCGATCGTCATTCATCACAAAGAAGGGTTCAAAGAGAATGCCTATCTATCATGCATTGCTCAGCCGCATAAATTTTATTGTGACACTTAAGTGTATGGGTCGATCTTCATTCATATGGGGATTGTTGAAAATTGTTTAAATTAGTTATTATATTTGATTAATGTAATAACAATTTAGTTATAAAGTTAAGATGTGATTGAGAAAACTAAGCTTTAAATGTGTGTGATTGTGGGAAATCGAGCTTGTCCCACATTGGTGGAGCAATAAATCATGTGTTGGTTTGTATGTAGAATTCGGTAGAGGAAGGTATTCATATACAACTGGACACTTGAGAGTTGCCTTTATGTTTTTTTTACTGAAGTTGAACCGGTGTGGCTCGAGCCTGTGGCTTGTAATATGAGACGAACAAGCGTGATAATGCGAAACTTTAACTATAGATAAATCACATTTCTCAAGGTTGGTCTAGCCATTCATTAAACAAATAAATCAAAAACATCTGAAAGTATATAATAATTAGAACTAAAAGTTATTTTTAATAAGTAAATAGTAAAAACTTACGCTTCCTGGATTGTTTGATAAGTGCTTTAAACATATTGTTGACGTTATACGGGGTATATTTCACATCTGGGAGACTCGCATAACACAGACCATGAACGTGTAAATTCATCCCAATCCTTGTTAGTAAACGATCTCTTGCAGCATTTTGAAATGTTCTAATAAATGTGAAACCTGCAAAGATATTTGTTATCGTTTGGGAAAATTTTGTCACACGCGTTCATAAGCGCCCTATCTCTGTCAGTTATAATAACACGCGGCTCCATACATTCTTCCAACATAGACTTAAGATACTCAAGGACCCATATGAAGTTTTCTTCATGTTCCTTCCAGACAATGGCATTAGCGGCACAAAATGACCGGTTTGTCGACGTCATACCAATAACTTGCACTAACGGTAAATGGTACATGTTGGTCTTGTAGGTCGCGTCGGTCAATAATACATGCGGGAACACCCACCATATTTTGAAAGATAAAGGATGCACAAAAAAACCCTTAACCGCATTTGTTGAAAGATCATCCCGAGTATAATACGTGTAATTTTTTCTCAACCAACAGGTTTTTGAGTTCCTGCATGGGTGATCCATCGTGTTTCTTTCCGGCAGTAATCTTTTGAATAGCATTGTGTATGTCTTTCAAAACACACATGCTTTCCGGGTACTGTCTCTTTACGGTTTTCCAGATTTTACGTGGCTCCATTCCCTGGGCTAACAACTCCTCCACCAAATTAAATTTTTTGGGAGAAAGTCTTCTTGCATACACGTGGCCTTCCAGATCATGCTTCCCGTCATATAACCCGAGCACTAGAAAATGGCAACCAATTTTTTGGCTGCCTGTTGTCCTCTGCGTAGCTATACTCTTGTGCTTGCCACTGCGCTTGCCTACTAGCCAAAACTTCACGTCCAAATCATCTAATTTTTTGGACGTTGTTATTGTATAATTTATTTCGCTTTGTTATTAAGCATAACTAATAATATTTTACCATGTCACACGTGTAACAAAATATTCCTCCCAAATCATCTAATTTTTTGACGTTGTGGGTAGAGGTAAGTGGAGGATTTATCCAATAATATTTTATCACGTCAACGCCTATGTGGCACTGGGTAGCGGCCGGCGGTTGCTCGCGGCAGGGTGTTGTGGGTCAAGCTTTGTGAGTTTTTTTTTACCAAATATATTTAAATATTTACCACAATTTTTTTATAAAAAAATATTAAACTAAAAATAAAATAAAAATTACGCTAAAATAAAAAACAAACATTACACTAAAAATAAGTTAAAAATTACACTAAAATAAAAAACTAACATTACACTAAAAAAAAGAAAATTACACTACTAAAAAAAGAAAAACAAACCAAACGATCATAAAAAATAAAAATAAAAACCTACCCACGTAGGTGATCTCCCGAGCGCAACATTTGCCACGCCGAAACGTGGTGAAAGGGGTGGCCAACCTTGCGACGGTACTTCACGTGGGTAAAGGCGAGGAGCACGTCTTTTTTCTCCCAGGGGAGATCTCTCCTCATCTCCCTGTACGCGAGTTCGAAGTTTTTACATTTCGATTTCAAGTTACCAAATTTGTGAGAGATGGAGTCATTGGCACGGTTGGTACCCGCGACAAAGGTACCAAACTCGGCTAGCACCCGATGCCACTACGATCCGCGAGCGTTCGGTGATCTTGTCGAAGCACCCTGACCGTGCACTTGTTGGTACGCGATCACGAGTGCTAGTTCTTCTTCTATAGTCCACTGCACCATGGTGATGAAGGTTTGAAGATTGTAGGTTGAGTTGAGAAGCAAGGTGAATTTTGGTTGAAGAAGAAGTAAAATGGTGAATAAATATGTAAAATAAAGGGGGATAATAAATAAAGTAGGTGAAAATATTAATTTTTTTTTTTGAATTTTAAACATGTGGCCAGCCCGCTAACGGACGCGAGCTAGCTCACGTCCCATCGCTCCGTCAGGCCTTTGCGTCAGGTTGTTGTCGTTAGCGGTGCACACGTGGATAAAGCTGTGGCTCGCGGCAGGCTGCTCGCAGGCCACAACAGATAGCCTAAAACATTTGAGTTTTATAAAAATATATTTTGTTGATTTTCAGAAGGTGTTTGGGATTGAGTTTCAAAACAACTTATTGACTTATTGGTTTTTCCAAGAAGCCAATAAGTCAATAAGTTGTTTGTGTAACCCAAAAGCACTTTTTGTTTTGACTTTTGGCTTTTGGCTTTTAAGGGTGGAAAAACTGTTTTTAAGAAGTTAGAAATTCTGGCTTTTGGCTTTTAGCTTTTGACTTTTGGAAAAAAATTACAAATCTACCACCCATACAACCAATATTCACAATAAGTTAAGCGAAACACTTAAAAAAACGCAATCTATTGACTTTTTGACGTTTCGCATCCAAAAAGCTAATCCAAACACTTTTTTTTAAAAACTCCTTTTCAAAAAGTCATAAGCCAATAAACACTTTTAATCAAAAGCACTTTTACATTTCCAAACACAATCCTAAACACCCTCTCACTAAAATAGTTGGCTTTTAAGTGTGTTAGTTCTGGTACCATGTAATGAGCAATGAATACCATCCTATCAAAATACCTTTTCCAATATAAAAAATATCCACTAATTCGTCTTATGATTAAAATCACTAGAGCGTCAAAATGTTTTACATCGTCTCTCTTTTATTATTCTCTAGTGAACTCGCTCCTATATATGTGTCACACGTGCATGGAGGTGTGTAAAATATTTTTAATACTATGTTAGATTGAAAACTGCGAAATATTTAAATGCTATATTAGATTGAAATGGCATTGTTTATTATTATTACGTTCGTCCTAAATCCCCACGTTTAGTCCCTTGTTTAAAAATAAAGCAATGTAAAGTGTTAAAAATGTCGACTTAATGGAGCTGAGCAGTTTACGTAGTGCAACACAGGGCACCCTAAGCTGCCATACGGCAACACTGCACTGAAAAGTGAATAGTAATTTCATTGGAAAAGTAAAAATGTATTTTGGCTTTTGCTATTGTCAAAAAGTAAAAACAACACACAACTCCAAGCTGGCCTAGAAAGTAGGAAAAACTAAAAGTATACCAAATGGGCAAAGCTTCTCTGCAGGGACTAAGAAGGAAAGTCAAACATTACCAGATATAGTAGGAAGGCTATCTTATGGGAGCTCCTGGGCAGAAATCCACTGCCTATATAAGGAGACACTTAGGTTTTCATTCCAGACACACATTCATACTCATCCATTTCATCCTTTTACTCTCTACTTCATTTTTACCCAACTCCTAAAGAATACATACTTATTCTCACACCGGAGTCCAAACGCAGGAGGCCCCCTACTGCGTTAAGGCTAACGGTGTTTGCTTCATTGTGAAGGTCTATATAGCAGCTCATGGACCCTCTAAACCTAACACCCTCATAACCTTAAACATCTCTTAACCTAATGCCAGTCATTTTCCTTGTTGTAGCAAAAAGTTGCGCCCACCGTGGGACTGTCGCTACTTTGAACAAAGTCGTTGGAAGTTTCTATAGTCCCATTTGTTCCTAAGTAACCATTTTTTGGGATGACCGGTGGAGATATCCACCCAGACGAGGGTCACCCTGAAACTCCGGCAGCCAGTCACACTTCTGGTGACGGTACAAGCCGAGAGACACCTAGAATGGACGGACCACGTGTCGACCCGTCTCTAGGAGACATGCCCGACTTCCGGACTCCACAGTCCTCAAGGGCTGTCAACTCGTCCCCTAGAGACGATGTATTGTTACCCGTTGAACGTATGGATATTACCCCTGAGGGAGTATGAAGGAATTTCCTGCAACTCTGAGACCTCCTGAACGGCTATGTGCGGGAGGAAAGATCTAGAGGTGTGAGGGTCAGGTTGTCTTATGATGAAGATTCTGTCGTAACCCTCTCACCCGGCCTTCCAGTGATCAGAACTACCACCTCACCGGTCACCAGATGCCTTAACACAAATCCTCACCCTTACCTGAATGATCAGGGAGGTATCATTTCAGGAGGAGGCCCTAATCAGTCCATGCTCTCCCCCAGGTTCTAAGAATATACGGTGGAACAGCTGTTGGAAGTCACACATGCTTCCCTACCAGCTCCAACACCACTCTCCTATGAGGAAGCTCTAAGATCCTTACCCCTAGCCCGAAGCGCGGTAGCCACTTCCCTGATGGGAGTTAGCTGCCCGATCGGGGTCCTATTTTTCCTCAAGGAGTGGTACATCCCAATTATCCGCATCCTAACTATTCACCTTATATGCCACCATACTTCCCTAGTTGGCCAGGAGGTTATCCATGGCAGGCCCCCTCCCCTCCGATAATCCAGGCACTAGGAACGTCACTTCCTAGGGGGCAAGGTCCTGGGACCTCTCAACCTCCTGTCCTCACCCATGTGGCAGAACCAAGGGTCGAAGCTACCCCCTCGGAGCCTTACCGTCCCAAATCACTGGAATGCTTTGCTGAACACATAGCGCATTTTGACTTTCCTAATAAGATCAAGATTCCGGCTATTGTAAAAACGTATGATGGGACCGAAGACCCTGACGACCACCTGAATGTCTTATCTGGGGTGGCAATTATGGAAAAATGGAACAATGCTGAGTGCTACCATATGTTTATGCAAACCTTGGTAGGACCAACTCGCCTATGGTTTTGTGGCCTCCCATCGTGGAGCATCACCACTTTTGATGACCTAAGAAGAAGTTTCACATTAAACTTTAACCCCCCGAGGAAATGTACCAAGGATGCTGCAATACTGCATCAGATCCAACAGGGTGAACATGAGGATCTCTGGACCTTCATCGAAAGATATAAGAGGGAGGGCTTGCAATATAGTGGAGCCACAGAGAAGATCAAGGTGTCATGTCACACCCCAAATTTTCTCGACGGTCGTGAACCCTTAACACCTTTACCCTGCAGCGGAATATACACCTAAGACTCTTGTGAACTTTGAACGCCAATTCTAATCCTCTTGGATCTCCATTCTCAAGGTATTGTCTATTCCAACCATGCCATTGCCAAAATCTAAACCTGAAAGACATACTTAAAGACGTCAACATAAAGTTGGTGAGTTCATGGTTTTATGTTTACTCTTCATAAAACCCATTTTAGTGAACCACTACAGATATATTCTTAAGACCATTCAAGAAAGCTTAATATAGTTTACACGTATGGTTATTTGGGAAAAACCTTCTAAAAGTACTCTTCCATTTACCTTTCGACTCGATGTACTAAACCGCCTACTTACCTTCCCGTAAGTATAATAATAAAAAAAACATCTGGTTCATGTCGACAGAATTACCATATTCTCAATGACTCTTGACAACTTTCTTACTAGTTTTAAGACGATTTTACCACTTTCCTTATTTAAGACGCAAAAAGTTTTAGTTTAACAAGTATGATAGAGTACAACTCGAAGTGAATCATGTAGACTAGCTAGTTCTAACAAGAATGATATAACCTAAGGCTCTTAATCAAACCACAACAATTTGCCTCTCAAGCTCCCACCCCAATTTAATAAGGAAATAAATTTTAAAGGTTATGTTTTACCAAAAACAACCAACCGCTTTACCGGTCAGGCAAGGGTCGTCAACCCGATAGATCTACCAACAAAAACTACGGCTCTAGTCCAAGAGTTAATGATTAAGACGTGCGGAGATGGTCCGTCCGGAGAGGACCTACGTGTACTAATACAAACGTTAATTGTAACCTCACGAATTTTCCCATTTATTTTGCATTAAAGTATTTCCCGATCCATGATATAAAGTCTAATTTATTTCTAAGTATTCTTATCTTTATCCGTGCACTCTATTTTTCTAAGTTCCTTTTATCATTGTACTTAAAAAAAAAAAAATCTTCAATCATGACATATGTCCTATCCTAATTCTATTTATAAAATCGTCATTTTATAAGACGATGTTTTTTATTTTCTAATTCAAACTAATGATTTTTTTTTTATTTCTTAAATAAAGCCTTGAGTCAAATAGTCAAAGTCTTGGTCAAAGTCCTAGTCAAAGTCTTAGTCAAACAGTCAAAGTCCTAGTCAAATAGTCAATTCATCATAAAACCTTACTTTATGGTGTTGACCAATTTTAATGGCTAATTGAATCCAAAACTAGTTTAAAAACCCACCTATGAACCATTACACTTGCCACCTCTAAATCGATTGTTTCAATCCGATTAAACTTTCCCTCATACTTTTCTTCTATAGTCTATTACTTCTACAATTGAAGCTTTGATTATAAGCTCTCGTAATTGGCAACTTTGGGGCTACACATATTCTATTTCTCGAGACTTAATACTTTGCTAAGGTGAGTTTACGTAACCATGTTTATGCAATTCTTTATACTTGCAACATTATACTTAAGCAATTCTACATGCATGTCTAGTTGTAAACTTTAATGCCTCATGATTTAAACAACAACAACAACAGTTTCAACGAGTTTCAACATTACATAATCATTAGCTATGGCCAAGCCGGCGATACTCAATAATAGATCTATTGGATTGACAATCCCACCCGGATACGTGTACCTCCTACATAGGTAGCGTGGGTGATTGTTATCGTTCCAACATATTATTAAGGTGAACCGTGGATGACGGGATGGACCTAAACTAGTCGGAGGTTTGATTATGTCGATTCAACATATTATGTTTATTCATGTAGACTTAAACTTACGATAGACATATGAATTGCTAAACTTTTATACTTAAACTATTTGCTTGACATGGCTTATGTATTCTCACCAACTTCTAGTTGACCCCCCCCCCCCATTTTTACAACTCAACAGGAAATAATGATGCATGAAGACTAGAGTATTAGCATGAGAAGACAAACTGAAGTTTATGCTTATTTGGTTATTTTGATGTATTAGATTCCATTTAAAACTCATTATGTACTTTCATTTTTGGATATTTGCACTTTAAATTAATTTCAATTAAAATTTGATTACCATGTGCTACTGTATACTCATTCTTACGTGACACCTCGATATTTCCGCCATCGGTTGGGGTGTTACAGATTGGTATCAGAGCCATGGTTATAGGGAATTAGGTTATTAGAAAAAAAATAATCTAGTCTATAACCATAGGATTTTAACCGGTACTTGCTCCTTTTACTTGCAACCTTACTTGTTTCTATACTCTATCCTATTTCTTATCCTTACTTTAGTCCCTACAAGAAGAGTGCTCTCCATCACAAGATCTACTCTTAGACTAATAGGACAAATCCTCAGGTTTAGCTTGAACCCCCTTGAAGATCTCGTCGAAGTTCTAGATTTTAATAACGAACACGTGCAATCTGGAAGGGTGAACGCCTGTATTCTGAGTTTTCTGTCTAGGACTGGCATTGCGCATAAATCCCAATTAGACGAGGGACCCGGATGCCTACCTGGGAATTCTCGGGATGAGTGTTCACTTATAGGCTAAAGCATGTCTTCACTATGTTATTAGAATCTAGAAGTTTTGATAAGTCAACGTTTTCGTTTATTCGTTTTAATTAATGAATAAATGATTACACTCAGCTTTAAAATCTCAAAATTTTACAGCTTAAATCAATCTCGTTTCATAACCATCTATGGATTTCACAATCACACTTCACCTTACCATCTTACCCACTTTTTAAATATTCAACACGCTACCCAAATCATATTATT
Source organism: Ambrosia trifida (assembly GCA_028751855.1). Classification (NCBI taxonomy): domain Eukaryota; kingdom Viridiplantae; phylum Streptophyta; class Magnoliopsida; order Asterales; family Asteraceae; genus Ambrosia; species Ambrosia trifida. The sequence continues at coordinate 103,103,616 of CM054123.1, read as the reverse complement.
TCATTTCTCCACATGTTACTTATTTTTAAAAACTATAACCTCATACCTTAGCACAAACTAAAGATTTCTAAATCTTGTTGTATTTTCATTACCTAGTAACTTTACAAAGTACATATTTTTGTCAAAAGATGTCCTCGAACTTAAATTCAATTGTTTATTTATTGACGTAACAAACAATTTTCTATATAATGCTTTAAACTATTAAAAATCACTTAATAGAACCTTGATCTTCAAAACCTAATGTCATGTTTGAAATCTCCAACTAACGGGAATATTTTAATAAAAGCCCACTTAGCTTGTACTATTTAACAACTTTTGCTTTATGTATAAAACCAATTTTGAAAATAAGATTTTTTTTTTATCTATAGGAATAATATCTAGTCTCTAAATTCTCCATCGACACTCACTCATTTTCAACTTGTTCAAATTTTTACAATATTTGGCATATACCACAATCATGTTTTCTTATACACTTGATTATAACCTTTGATCCAAACCTCAAATTTACACTGCTACATAATCTCCTTACTATAAAATAAACTCTTTATCAACTATCTTCACATTCACTATCTCTCACAACCTTGATTCTGCTTCAAGATTTTTCATCATCCTCTCAAGAACTAAATTCATATCCTTCACCTTCTCACACATGAGCTAGTTACCCATGATAACCAAACTATTGAAACTTGATTGTGTGTTGCATCAAACTTAATCCTTAGTTATACATGAGGATTCGATTATCTACCATATTTGAACATTTGATACTAGAACTCATGAAATATAAACTATTTACTATAGACACACCTAGAGTCATTAACCTTGTCTAGGGTAACTCTATTACAACTCACATGCTATACTTGATACTTGATTGCTTACATGTACATATTATCAATTTGCAATTTATGTGTGTGTGTGTGTGTAAATTGGTACACTTAATCAAACAACTGATAGAGGATGAAGTACTTGCTCAACAGTTAGTAGAGTACCAAATAACCTACTCAACGATTGGTAGAGGTCATCATGCCTGCTCAACAGTCGGTAGAGGCCCTACAACCTGCTCAACGACGGGTAGAGGCTATCGTACCTGCTCAACAATCGGTAGAGGTTCTTACTCGCTGACTGGTAGAAGTCTTTTTCCTGCTCAACAGTTGGACTTATTTTTGGATACATTGTATACAATTCAATCACAAGGTTATTCTGCATTACTTACATGTGTGTTTAGAGTCATAGAAGGACACAAAACCCTAATGTAAGGTAAATTGGTGATTGCGGTCCGGAACGTAATCATGAATTTACAGGTACGTTAAGGTGGTGTGAAATTCTATCAAGGTTTTCGGTAGAGAAACTAATTATAAACTCTAGTTACCTGGTAGTTCATTTAGCCTTTCTATAGTCCATCAACTCATGCATTTCTTTTAGGATTTCTAAAACTTAAGATTCTTATTCGCCTTGCGATTCCAAGACACACCTAATCCTACCCTTAAAACTCACAGATAACAAACCTCTTATCCAAATTATTCGAAAGCAGATTATTCTATAAATTCATGTCGTGCCTTAATCCAAAATTTTCAAAACCACGGCTGCCTTAATTTCTACCCAACCAACCTCAAACCTGTGTTTTTAAATAACTTCGGGACGATGTTTTCAAAAGTAGGGGAGACTGTAACCTCACGAATTTTCCCATTTATTTTGCATTAAAGTATTTCCCGATCCATGATATAAAGTCTAATTTATTTCTAAGTATTCTTATCTTTATCCGTGCACTCTATTTTTCTAAGTTCCTTTTATCATTGTACTTAAAAAAAAAAAAAAATCTTCAATCATGACATATGTCCTATCCTAATTCTATTTATAAAATCGTCATTTTATAAGACGATGTTTTTTATTTTCTAATTCAAACTAATGATTTTTTTTTATTTCTTAAATAAAGCCTTGAGTCAAATAGTCAAAGTCTTGGTCAAAGTCCTAGTCAAAGTCTTAGTCAAACAGTCAAAGTCCTAGTCAAATAGTCAATTCATCATAAAACCTTACTTTATGGTGTTGACTAATTTTAATGGCTAATTGAATCCAAAACTAGTTTAAAAACCCACCTATGAACCATTACACTTGCCACCTCTAAATCGATTGTTTCAATCCGATTAAACTTTCCCTCATACTTTTCTTCTATAGTCTATTACTTCTACAATTGAAGCTTTGATTATAAGCTCTCGTAATTGGCAACTTTGGGGCTACACATATTCTATTTCTCGAGACTTAATACTTTGCTAAGGTGAGTTTACGTAACCATGTTTATGCAATTCTTTATACTTGCAACATTATACTTAAGCAATTCTACATGCATGTCTAGTTGTAAACTTTAATGCCTCATGATTTAAACAACAACAACAACAGTTTCAACGAGTTTCAACATTACATAATCATTAGCTATGGCCAAGCCGGCGATACTCAATAATAGATCTATTGGATTGACAATCCCACCCGGATACGTGTACCTCCTACATAGGTAGCGTGGGTGATTGTTATCGTTCCAACATATTATTAAGGTGAACCGTGGATGACGGGATGGACCTAAACTAGTCGGAGGTTTGATTATGTCGATTCAACATATTATGTTTATTCATGTAGACTTAAACTTACGATAGACATATGAATTGCTAAACTTTTATACTTAAACTATTTGCTTGACATGGCTTATGTATTCTCACCAACTTCTAGTTGACCCCCCCCCCCATTTTTACAACTCAACAGGAAATAATGATGCATGAAGACTAGAGTATTAGCATGAGAAGACAAACTGAAGTTTATGCTTATTTGGTTATTTTGATGTATTAGATTCCATTTAAAACTCATTATGTACTTTCATTTTTGGATATTTGCACTTTAAATTAATTTCAATTAAAATTTGATTACCATGTGCTACTGTATACTCATTCTTACGTGACACCTCGATATTTCCGCCATCGGTTGGGGTGTTACATTGATACCCTGTACACTAACCTAAGGCCATCAAGTATTCAGCTATTCTAGTCCTACCCTTCATACAGCATGTTAATCCCCCGATTTAGAAAACGTTCAAAAACATTTAAAAAGAAAAAGGGGCCGTGAAACTCACACAATAGCTCTAACCGTTATCTCTAAATTTGTTACGCTATATAATAAACAAGTTTTCATAAAACAAGTATGCCTTTCCCCCGAAAACAGTTATAAAGCAGTAAAAAGTGGGGTCATGAACTCCCTCGATATCCTTGCTTAGTTGGTTATCAAAGCTCGATTCTTTAACCACTTCCTTGTGTCCTAATTACCAATAAGGACACCTTAAAGTCTAACACAAAAAGCCTAGCCTATTATCCAGCTATCTAGCCTCGTATGTACGAATCCGAGCCTAGAAAGTGTTGTAACTCGACGAACCGATCGCGACTTAACTTAGTTTATGTGTTAACATACAATATAGTACCCAAGTTGCGTACTTGTTACCATTCGTGTGTAACCTACGTTGGACTAGTGCTATGAAATGTATAACTCATCTCGAGTCATAACTCACCTTGTAAATCGGATAAATATAATTGTTTTGTACATTTATTTCTAGGAAAACATACTTTGCAAAATACCATTCTTGGAATCCGTACAATAAACATTATTCAGTTATGAAAACCTTTCGAAAACTCATTATACATGATGTTTGGCAAAACTATATATATATATATATATATATATATATTTTCAAAATGTTATTCGGAATTCACTTGTACTTATTATAAATACGTTGAAGTGTCGTGATATTTTGTATAAAATATATTTGTCTATACATGAAAGGTTATAAAGACGTCAATTAATATTGCACACGTTGTGCTCTAGATTTTATAAAATTTCAGCAGAGTTTACTATCTTTTTATAGAATCCAGACGACACACGTCGTCTACAATTTACCAAAAATCAATTTACAACACATGACATTTAATATATCTATTCGTATTTCTAATGGATGAGACTTTATACCTTTCGACACTTTTCATAAACAACAATTATACCATTACATATAATAATAATAGGGTTAGGATACAAAGGGTGTGTTTTGTGAGAAGGGTGAGAAGTAATTGTGTCCTTTAGATCATGTTAATGGATGGTTGAGATTAAATTGGTAGCAAAGTTGTAAATTATGTCATAATCTAAATAATTAATTGTGTCTTTAGAGGGTATAATAGTCAAAGCAGCTCCCCATTTAATACAAAAAAAAGTCATTAACTTCTCCACTAAAAAAAGGTAACATAATTTCCCTATAAAAAGCAACAATATTCGTTTGATTAATCAATCACAATGAAAAAAATAAAAAAAATACATAAACTTCTCTAGTCTAGACTCCATGTACACTCAAGTTATTTTTTATTTCTTTATTTTCTTTGACTATACTAACTGTTGTTGAATCCCAAACCCACCCCCCCACCCCACCCCCCCACCCACACACAAAAAAAAACATAATTTTGAGGAGAAATCAATCAAAAGATGTGGGAACCAAAGAGGATGATGAAGATAACGATCAAAATGAAATCAAAATCCAAACCGGAGCTAAAAAAACATAAATTATTCATGCTTTATAAGTTATACACCCGTTCATGTTATTGTGTTTTATGTTCATATTTGAGGATTGTGTGTTTTAACTTCAAGGAAATTGTCTTTGTGTGTTTTTTGTTTATCAAATGATGTTTAAACACAAAGTTGATTCGAATGTGTTTTTTGTTTATCAAATGGTGTTAAAACACAAAGTTGATAAAACACACTGGTTTGTTGAGACGATGATGATAAAACACACTGAACTGAACGTAAAACACAACATAAAGAACACAAACTGGATATTAATTGATTTGTGTATCACCTCTGCTATTCTTTTGTCCCAAGACCTTCCATCCTACAATTCATAAACTTTGCAAAAACACTTTTCGGTGGTTTAATAATATAATACATGAGTTGCAAACCAAAGACAACTCCTGAACACCATCTTTGACTTCTTTATAAATAAAAAAAAAAGAAATCGGAAGAAATAAATCAAGTTTGACCGACAATTATAATGTTTCCTATAATTTCTCTTTTGTTAAAATAATTCGAATTTTAGTAAATTAATTATTAATGTATATTTACTAATTTAACCTTGACCTTGAAGACATATGTCACTATGATATTCTTTCTCACCCTTCTCACAATAATAAGTTTTTGTATGGGAACCCTTACCTGCGTGTATATATATATATATATATATATATATATATATATATATATAATATAGTCCAACGGTTTAGTCCAACATATAATATTATCAAGTCTCGCTTTAACATACAATATCATTTATCAAATAATATCGTCGATTTGTTTCGCGAATCGCAATCATTCCGTATCTAGAACTTATATACATAATTATATATACCAAATAACAACAAAACTAAATATTAGACCATTTATATACGCATGCAACTCCATCTTTGACCAGATCTGACCAAACCCAAGCTAAACTAGTTCTGACTCGGGTTGAACCAACATAACCCGAAATCCACCAAAACGAACCCGAACCAAGTCTGACCCGAAACTACTTCTGACTAAGCTTGAAACTCCAAATCTGATCTACCTTCTAATCCTTTACACTTAGGACTCGAACCGAAACCCGAATAGATCGTGAACTACCACGAAACCACCAAACTCGCATTCGTCATCATCATCGGCCAACATGCAGACCAAAAACCAACAACCATGACCCTTAACCAAAACTGAGCCCATCTTCACCAATAAACATCACCGGACCAGACCCGAGTACCCAACTCAGATCTGAACCTGAACAACTTAACCCAATCAGATCAATAAACAAACGAGCAACAACATGCAGCCCCGAATCTTTCAACATTACCAAACCTGACCCGAGCGCGAGCCCCATCAGACCCGAACCCGAGCCGATCATCTTCACAGCCATGCACCGCCATTTTCGGGCTGAACCAGACCAGACCACTCGAACCCGGGTCTGAGCCAACCCCGGCTGAACACCACCTGTCGCCGAGCACCACCTGTGGCCACCATCTGAGCTGCCATCTCCTTCTTGATTTCCAACAACGACAACCACAGCTAAAACCATAGTCGGACCACTACACCACTTCGAACCAGCAACCACCACCTCACCCCACCTTTATCAGCCACCATAGGCCCAATCGGTCACATGCAGACCCATTGGTCACCTGTACCACCGCCATCATCAACCAGGCACCATCAAGCACCACCAATCGGACCTCGAACCTGCTGAAACCATCCCCATCTACCACCACTCCACCGCCTCCGCCCCTTTTGGGTCTGAAAACCGTGCGCCGCCACCACCATGAGGTGGGTGGTGGTTGGCCGGTCCTTCAACAGAAAGAGAGAGAGACGAGTGAGAGGGAGGGCGAGAGCTAAGAGAGAACGAGAGGGTTAGAGAGAGAGAGAGAGTGGAGAGAGAGAGACTAGAGAGAGAGATGAGAGGTTTGGGGTTTTAATTATTGTGTTGTGGCTGAGAAATGAAGAAGAATGAAGGCGATCAAGCCTTTTTATAGGTAGGTTTAGAGTTAGGTAGGTAGATACCGCGTATCGAAACCGTTAAAACGTGAAACACCTCGGTTTATATCTAGGATCGATAATTAATTATAAAAATTAGTCGGTTTTACTCAAAATCTAAGATATAGCCAAACCGAGCTAAAATAAAATTATTTTTGGCATCCTACGCGTTCTTTCAGAATACCTGTTAGAATCGTGTTAACTCAACCGGTTACTGTTTCCTTCGTCTAAACAATCCGGTAGCTTTCGATACTTAATAATTAATATTATTTAAAATGAATAATTATTTTGAAAGCATAAATGCGGTTAAAACCACGCATCTTGATATCCGGTTCTCTTGTCGGTTACTCTCCGCGTTCTCCAAACGCTACATTTTAATCCATTCTTCAAGCCGATTCCTCATCCGATTGATCCATCAGTAAATACGTGCCGTATTTACATGTACTAACTCTATGTTCGTCCAATCTAACAGATTCTTACTGATGTCAGTTCATTGGCGTTAGGATGCGCGGTCTATCTTTAGAGCATCTAGATGCCCATGAACTCCAAGAATGACATCGTTGGACTCGTAACAACTTAACTTAATCAAAATCGACCTTAATTATATGCTAAACATATAATAAAAATGATTATGATCCAGTCAAATGTTGACCAAAATTTACGAGTTGTCACATGTTAGGTTTTATGGGGGCCATTCGCCCCAAGAAGCTCTTAAGAAGATTTCATGAATATGTCCCTCAAACCATGGAGGAAGCCTTTGAGAGAGTAGAAGCCTTCCTTAGGGGAGAAGAAGCTCTCACCTAGCAGGACTCCAAAAAACGGGATAGAGGGAGCTGGAGAGACGGCTCATCCAACTCACGAAGACCCAGTTTCCAGCCTTTTAACGAGAGGCGATCTGGTAGGTCGTTTGGACTCAGAAGAGACGAAGAACGAAGACAGTCTCCTAGGCCGGGGAGGCACAACGACAAAGAAAAGCACGTGTTCACGGTACTTTCCAAGACACCCCAGGAAATACTTTCCACCGAGGAGGTCAAGTATACCTTCCGTCCCCCAAGACCCTTATCAACGCCTGCCAGTAGAAGAGATGCCAACAAGCACTGTACCTTCCATAATGATACAGGGCATCACATCAACGACTGTTACCAGTTAAAGAAAAGGATACAAGAGGCTGTAACGTCCGGAGAACTGGAACACTTGATCAAGGACAACAAAGGGAAGAGGGACGGGGGAAAGAAAGATAGAGAGGTCAATATGGTTAGACATGTGGGGACACCACTGGCGAAGAAAGCTCGAATTGAGCCATGGAATAAGCAATATATCTGTCTCCCACCTGCCCCAGATGAGTTGATTGTCACCCCAGTAATAGTAGAAGCTGAACTAGATGGCTTCCCGGTGGACAAGGTGTACATGGACTGTGGTGCCTCATCGGAAGTGATGTATGAAAAATGCTTCAAAGCACTAAGTCCTGAGATAAGATCCAAGCTCAAACCATCAGATGCATCTCTGGTAGGGGTGCTCAAAAATATCCGAATCCGAAAATCCGATCCGAAATATCCGATATCCGAATCCGAAACTACCTGAAAAACCGGATATCTGAAATTTCGGATATCCGAATTTTCGGATTCGGATTCGGATAGTGATTTTGAAAATTTTCGGATATTAGGATATCCGAAAATATCCGAAAATTATCCGAAAATATCCGAAAAATATCCAAAAAATATCCGAAAATATATCCGAAAATATCCAAAAAATATCCGAAACTATCCAAAATATCCGAAAATTTATATATAAAACATATACAATGACATATATTATAATAAAATCGGATATTCGGATATCCGATTCACTATCCGAGGAAACTCTGCTGAAATTTTTAGAAAATCTAAATGCAACAAACACGACGTGTTACTTATTTTTATAAATGGCTTTTCCGAAAATGTATCGACAAGTGTATGATAAGCGAAATCGAAAATTTATTACTTGTAACTATGATGTTAAATCTTGGACAACGTTTTCAAAATAAATATATAGTTTTATCAAGCGTCAAATATGTCGAGTTTTAAAGGTTATTACTAACTAAATGACGTTTGTTGTTCGGATTAAAATATGTATAAACGTTCGACTTTATTTGGAAGACCTTTTATAAAAAGCAAAGTCTTGAGATTTGTAAAATACTCAGATTTGGGAAAAGATGTAACGACTATTAGTAATCGATTTTAATGACTACGATTATGTTTTCTCAAAGTATATTTTCCAAAAATAAGTATACAAGACAACTACAATTATCCTAATTACGAGACGAGTTACGACTCGAGATGAGTTATGTGTTTCATGGTGTTAGTCCAACATGGTTTACACACGAATAGTAATAGGTGCGCAACTTTGGTACTATGAATACAAGAATTATGATAAGTCACGATCGGTTCGTCGAGTTTAAACACTTAAGACTCACGTTAGTACAAACGAGTCTAGATAGTTAAATAAACTATCTTTTAACCGGAAAATAAGCTAGGCTTATATATGATAGATTTTAAGGTGTCCTTCATTGGTAACTAGGATACGAGGAAGCCGGTCAAAGCTTCGGGCTTTGTTTTCTAGCTAAGCAAGGAAATCAAGGTGAGTTTCACGGCCCCTTTTTACTGTTTTTGTTTGGGAGAAAGATATGTTTTGTCAAATGTTTTTACATGTCAAATGTTTTAAATGCTAAATGTTTTACATGGCAAAATGTTTTCAAAAGTTAAAACATGATAAGTGGCATGATGAGGACTTGGGTTTTGTTGTTTATATACCACTCGGGGTGAGTCCTCACTACTGTAACCATTTACTGTTGTGTTATGTGTGTTGAAATCGAGAACCGAAGGAATATTTAGATACCGCTATTGGTGCCTGACAAGGCCCACCCCTAATCGATAGCGTCGATTATGAAACTGTGTATGCCTGGGGTGCACGTATTCTGAACTAAGTTTTTATTTTTCGAGAAACAACTACTGCTCGCGGGGCAATATTAGTCTTGGTTTGGTTATGGGCTCAAGGGATTGCTCGTCATAGTTTGTAGGAGTTAGCTACTTTTACAAAGGTTAGTGCTTGTGTTCGTTCCGCACATGTTTTTGTTGTTAAAATGTTGTTGTTAAGGAACTAAAACCTGTGAACTCACCAATATTTTATATGTTGACGTCTTTTTAAACATATCTTTCAGGTAACTAAGTGCTGCAGAGATATGAGGCTAGTACGGCGGAATTTGGGATGTCGGACACTGGCTGGGGGTTTCATCTATTGTTACCATCGGGTTGGGACATAAACGGAAACACCCCATATTGAAACTTAATGTTTGTTGTTTTATGTAATGTTTGAAACAAGGTACTCCCTTTCGACATCTTAATAAATTGATCTTTTCTAATTAAGTGTAGTTTGTGTTAATCTTGACTTTGATATGCTTTCGAGTGTTGCGCCACATATTTCCGCCATTGGCGTGGTGTGACAGAATGGTATCAGAGCCAAGGTTATAGCGAACTAGTATTTTTGAAAAATCTAGACTATTACCGGTTTCGGCTCGAAAACAAAAGTTTTCAAAACTAAGACACGACGAAATATTTTTAGAAAAGAAAGAAAATTGTACATGGGTTGTATAAGGGGAAATTCTGACCGACTAGCCATGTGTGTCAATATATGAAATGTTAGAACATAGGGATAGAAAGATTTATGTTGTGAAGAGATCCGATTTTCTAGCTAGGGCTAGCTAATGCATATAAGTAGTACAAATATTTTGCCTGTAAGGATGTCGTGTCACACTTCACCTTAGTTCGCACTTTTGCATCGATCACCGGTATCACCAAGTGGGCAGGACGCAGTGGTCTACGACGAACTCACTCGCTTACCTGCGGACGGGATGATCGGAAGGACTAACCTCTATCGCGCTAATGGACGTTGTTGTGTTGTTGATGTTGTGAAGCCGAAGCTAGTCCAAGTCTTTTGTTGTATGAATTCTTTGTTTTTGGATAAGGAAGCTCGGAACTAGCGGGCACCGAAATTACCTGGCAACGCAGATTATCATTACGGGTGCACACAACCTCCCTGACCTTTGCTAAACTCTCCCTCGATAGCAACCTACTCCCGCTTCACAGCCTCCCTGGCCTTTTGCCAAACTCTCCCTCTCCCCAGCCACCTTCGTCTTCTCATCATTCAAACCCTTCAACATAGCATCAAACTTCTCCTTCTCCAAATCAATCTGAGTCTGGGAAACAACCAACTCACGAATGAGATCCTTCTCCCTGGAAGAATAACGTGTCAACTCTTCCTTAGCCTTCACCAACTCAGCTTCATGTTCCTCAAAAAAAGGTTTCCACCTACTCTCGCCGACTTACCAATTCACCCCACCTAGCCATGCCATCAGGAAAGTAAGTAAGAAGCTGACCAAAATGATAATACATCTTCCTCATAACGTCCCGGTCCAACCACTCTTCATGAGCCTTCCTCTCCGCCTCCGGGATACAATGATCAATCAAGTCTTGACATAAAGCAGCCTTCTTCAAAGTGTCACTGTTTTTATACTCCACTTGGGCACGAAAACATCTTGATCAGAACCACTGCCCTGTTCCTGTTACATAATAGATGTAGAGCTCTCACCCCCCCTCTTCAGTCAAGGTCAACAACTTCTGACCTTCTTCACGGACAACAGGAACATCAACATCTTTGTACTTCTTGAAAACATCATCATCTTTCTTTGGAGAAGAAAGTGTAAGCTTGCCCTTCCCTAAGGCAAGGGTGAAACCCAGAGTAGAGGCTATCAGTGATGAGCTATCGTCCTCATCTTCCAGAACCAAAGTGATACCAGACGGCTTTTCTGGTGCAGAAGAGGAAGCCGTCTTCAATCGCTTGCTGGAACGACGAATAGTTCCCCCTTCTTCCCTAAAGACTCAGCAGCAGTGGCTGCCGTAGATGTCACAACACTTGTATACTCCCCATGAAACCTAATACGCTCAGTCCTCACAACAACATTCTCCTTGCCTTTCCCAGCAGCACGAGCCTCAAAGCTAACATCAGAAAAGTCATCCAGCGAGAGAAAATCCAAGGTGCTCATATCTGTAACAAAGAAAAATACACAATAAGGGGAAAATACCCACGTAAAAAGGAAAAGAACACACGCTACAACAATACATACCTTTCCCATCAACAATTTTCACCGGTTCAGTCTCGGTATCATCCCAATTGGTACTAAGACACATAATAACCAAAAATTCTTCAGGAAAGGTATGAAGACGAGTGGGAAAAGCCCTGAGTTTTTCAGCAGTTTTTGATCAAGAGTACTTGGCTCAGGCTCCTTGTTATTCAATGGAGCACCAGAAACCCTCCATGGAGCCTTAAAGGGGAGAATGTTGCTATTCAGGAAAAAGAACTTGTCTTTCCACATAGACACGAGAGACCCACAACGCTGGAGATTAAGGCAGGCTCACATTGAGTTTTCTCAATAGTGAACCAGTCCCCATTCTTTTCCAGCCTGAATAAACGGCAATACATAGCCAGGGTAGGCTTATGGCCAAGACACCGACAGACAATCTCGAAATAAATGATTTGAGCGACACCAGGAGGGGACAGTTGGGCAAGGGATAGTTGATGATATTCGAGAACATTGAGGAAAAAGTTGGAAAAAAGGTACCACATGTTAGCTTGATCAAACTGCCGGGTATAGACAGCCACCTTACCTACCGGAACAGTGGTCACCGGGGTCTTCCCCTTTGAGACAACGGGCTAAAACGACAGGGGGATACCCATTTCAGTACAAAACTTTTAGGCTTCGGATTTAGAAAGCCGAGAGAATTGAGATGAAAGATCACTCTTGGAACCCATAATGAAAAAAGAAAATGAGAAGCAAAGGAGGCAACTTACCGGATATAAAGGAGGAGAAAGAGTAACGCCAGCGAAGGAAAACTTGGGAGAGGGAATTTTTAGACTAAAAAGGGGAAAGAGTGTGAGGATTAGAGTGAAATAATCCTCTTTTATAAGTTTAAAATTCAAATTAATGGCAGAGGGCGGTTTTCGAGAAGGGTAATCGCCATACAGCTGCCCCACTTCAATGCTGACGTCAGCCTAGGCTCCAATCAAATCAGCGGTAGCTTGCGGCAGTTGATGGGATAGGAAGCTACTCCCAAGAAGCAATGATGGCCTTTACATCACTGCAAGAAAGGTCATGTTTAGCAACACTAGACCACATTTTTGCACAAAAATTGGCCACAAGACACTAAGACTAGTCAGGCTTCCTTAAGGAAGCCTCGGATTAGTAGCTCCTCGGCACTAAAGATAGGTAAGCTAGCGTTGCCACCAAGGAGCCAGATGCAGTATAAGTCACAAGCACTTCTAACTTCCTTACAAATGCTTATGACTGGGGGGCTGATGGCGTGGGTCCTAAAATCCCCACGTTTGGTCCCTTGTTTAAAAATAAAGCAATGTAAAGTGTTAAAAATTTCTGACTTAATTGAGCTAAGCAGCTTACGTAGGGTAGCACATGGCACCCTAAGCTGCCATACGACAACGCTGCACTGAAAAGTGAACAGTAATTTCATTGGAAAAGTAAAAAGGTATTTTGGTTCTTGCTATGGTCAAAAAGTAAAAACAACACACAGCTCCAAGCTGACCTAGAACGTAGCAAAAGCTGAAAGTATACCAAATGGGCAAAACTTCTCTGCAGGGACTAAGAAGGAGAGTCAAACCTTACCGGATATAGTAGGAAGGCTATCTTATGGGAGCTCCTGGGCAGAAATCCACCGCCTATATAAGGAGACCCTTAGGTTGTCATTCCAGACACACATTCATACTCATCCCTTTCATCCTTTTACTCTCTACTTCATTTTTACCCAAATCCTAAAGAATACATATTTATTCTCACGTTGGAGTCCAAACGAAGGAGGCCCCCTCCTGCGTTATGGCTAACGATGTTTGCTTCATTATGCAGGTCTATCCAGCAGCTCAGTGACCCTCTAAACCTAACACCCTTATAAACATAAACATCTCTTAAACTAATCCCGGTCATTTTCCTTGTTGTAGCAACAATTAACTAAGTATACATATTGGTTATCAAGTAATCATTTATGTCAAGACATCAAGATGAATTCAATAGGAATTCCATACATGCCACAAGCGTTCATTAAAGCTACATTTTTGGAATAAATCATCAAACATCAAGAACCCGACACATAATTGTTTGCGGAAGATCAAGACTCGGTTTGAACCATCAAAGCCTAATGTGGGGAAATGCAAAACTAATACATGCTACATTGATCAAACAACAATTAAGAGTTGACATGAATATTGAAAATGAGTCAATAAGACCCACAAAAGCATTCAAGAATGGTTGAACTCAAACATATATCTTTTGAAAACTTACACTGATTAGACTTTAAGTAATCATTCAACATTCAAATTCAGGCCTACAAAGATTAAGTTTTAAATTCAACGTGTGATTTAAGTCTAAAATGGCCGAGGCCTACATACTTCAATGTTCAATATATGATTTAATTTTAATTGGGAATTATAAATATGATTAAACAAGGATTAATTTTAAACAAGTTCCAAAGGAATTAAACAAGTTGGAAACTAATCAATTTTGAATTTTAAAATTGAATAATCTAGTTGAAGACTTTTTTTTTTTTTGAACGGCCAACAAATTGGAATCACTCACGGAACACTGGAGTATCATCGTGCCACCAATGTTGCCACACGATCATATTCCACCACAAAGTCGGCAATTCAAGAGGAAACTCATAATAATTATGAGAAAACCCACTTTATGAGATTCGAACCAAGCCTTTGGCTCTAGTTGAAGACTTTTCATGTAAAAGTTGCAGTAGTAGGAGACAAGAACTTACCACAAACGAAAAGATATTACTTTATGTCACTTAAACTTCATCATGCTTGAAAAGTTGACATGTCATTTTGATGGATGTCATAAGGTTGCTTGCAAGACTTATAATATGATTGTCTGATTATAAACAATCATATATAATGTTTCCAAACGTGTGGCTAATGAAGGAGGACTTTACCCAAAATGGTTTACCTCTAGGCAGATTAAGCCTCTCAAGTCGTTTTAATCCGCCAATGATGGCCAGCCCAGCTGGTCGGAGGTGGGAGGGTTTACCACCTTTGTGTGGGTTCCTGCCCGGGCGTTCCGAGTTCGAGCCACGGGATATGCAAAACTTATGCGAAGCATCCGGGCGAACGATTGAAAAGCCGGTATGCGCGTGGACTCAAACCGAGGGTGTGGGGGTCGTTGGCACGCGACTCTCCTAGGTGAGCTGTTTGCCGTAAAAAAAAAGTCGTTTTAATTAGACTTCGGCAACACAATGAGATACTTTCACTCTTGATGTTAAGTTACATATTTTGGCTCAATTTAAAAGTAATAATATTGAAATCTATCAACATAATATAGGTGAGATTTCTTCATTGTCAAAAATAAAATAAAATATTCTTGATTGAAAACATTATTACCCAATGTCACGATGCTCAAATTATAGAAAAGGATTAATCTCATGAAGTGTGAACAAAATTCAACCACATCATTTGTAGTCACTAATCCCGCTTCCAAAATCTTGCGGTTGATAATGCATTTCACATGTTAAAGAAGATATTAATGTTGATTATTATCTAATTATTTTGAGTTAAGTCCTTCCAATGTTTTAGAAAATTGGATATTAAGTGAATTATAATGTTAGTAATTTCATTTGTTCGTAACAAAAAAAAAAAATGTGTAAATTTGATTAGTTCTCATGTATTCATGATTCAAAGAATGAAAATAAAAGTTAGTAGTATTATTGTTATTAATGCTAACAACATTTTTTTAATAAATATTTGATTATTATTAGACCATGTGTGGTGGATTGTTATTTTGGGCGTTTTCTTTGAATTCGCGCCTCTCACACCGGTACGGGGGCGCTATAGACCAAAATGAAGCCCGAGCGCCAAGTTTATAACGCCGAAATACACAATGTTTCACCAATAATATTGTGCCACGTTTCTTCTTCATCATCACCATCACCACGTTGATTATTGTTGCAGGTAGGTGAATGGTGGTGGTAGCCAGATCTGTAGAGAGAGAGAAGAAGAAGAAGAAGAGGGAAAAGGAAGAAGAAGATGTAGGTGAATGGTGGTGGTGATGGTGGTCAGATGAAGAAGAAGGATCAGTTTTAGGGTTTTGTTTTTTTTTTTTTTTTTTTTTTTTATATATATTATAGCGCCCAATTTTTTTCCCCTCCCACTACATATTATTTTCACTTCAAGCACATGCTGACTCAGCTGTCACGTGAACCAATAAAAAACATGGGCATTATATTTTTCAAGCCCCACTACACTAGACGTGTAAAAAAAAACAGTTTTTTTTAACCCGAAAAAAAACCGAAACCGTTTTTTTAAAAACCGGTTTTAACCCCGATACAAACCGGTTTCATATAATATACCTTTTCAAGCAATAAACCGGTTTTACACCCGAACCGGTTAAAAAAAAACCGGTTTTAAAACCTAGAAAAAAAAAACGGTTTTGAAAAAAACCAGTTTCGGTTTAAAAAAAAAACCCGATTTGTACACGTCTACACTACACATAGTCTTAGAAAAAATTATAGAAATCGTCTTTTATTTTTACAACGTTATTTAGTGATTGCCCTTTAACTAAAACTGATAAGATTTATGTTTGCAAATCACATAGTCATCATCATCACCATTAAAACTGCCATTCTCACCACTGAAATCACATAGTCATCGTCATCACCACCAAACCACGTTTCTACCCATCACCTCTTAAATCCTATCCGCATCATCTTCTTTTTCTCAAATCGAATCCAAATTGAAACACAAACATTTTGAAACACCCATAGATATGAATCACAACCAAGCACGAACACATCTAACATACACACATAAGCACTCGGACCACATACACAAACTTAACAACGTAACTTTGCAAACACAAATATATAATCAAACATAAACATATGGGTGTCCTACATGTACATATCCCATAAGAATTTATCAGGGTGTGAGGGAAACTATAATTTGAATATGACAACATGGTTTATTGTTTATTATTATTTAAGTTCTCTACTGTTTTTAATATCTTTCCAAAAAAATAAATATAAATTATTTTATTGAAAGTTGAAGTAAAAAAAAAATTAACTCGCCATCGTCCGTTTCAAAACATGTATATAGTGGCATCAACAAATGCATCAATGGATACAAACCTTCATATGAGATTTGTCCAACCAAACATGAAAATCTTCTAATGAATCTCACCACCCACCCTCTAGATATCTTAACTGTTAAACGAGGACTTATAATAATTTAGATACTAACGAAAACTTTGTTACAACCTCCAAATGATTATTATAATATTTTCTTACTTTTTGTTTTTTCTAACATTTTTATGTAATAAAAATAATCATTACTTATATTTATTTAATAAAATATTCATTTAGGTTGGGTTGTGGACAGAGCCGGCTATGAGGGTGAGCCGGGTGGTCACCGGCTCCGGGCCCGACCCTTAAATGGGCCCGAACGTTTTTTTAAATTATGCGTATATATATTAAATTCTATATTTAGGATATATATTTGTGTTTTATACATTAAAGTCTTGTTAGTGGAGTTGGAAAAACCATGTTAATTTAATAATGTAGAGGTCTCAAGTTCAATCCTTGGCTCTAGCACTATGCTCAATTTTTTTTTATAATTCATTCATCTTTACAAAATTTTGGGCCCAAATTCTTTTTCGCCCAAGGCCCAATTTTTTTTGACATTTTCGGAGACGGCCCTGGTTGTGGATGAGTGAAAAGTTGAATTAGATTGGGTTGTGTAGGTGTTAATCACTCTTTGGTGGAGTGGCAAACCCATGACGTTCCGATGCGGAGGTTGTGGGTTGAAGTCTCTCACTTAGACCAAATTTATTCTATGTTGAGCAAAGTTTTTAATACTTGTGAGCCTTCGGATGGTGGGTTTCCTTTGCGTTCGCAGGCGTTAGGGGACTTTTGTCATTGGGTTTACCCGGGTGACCGTACTTTCATTGGACGTTAAAAACAAAGGTTGGGTTGTGTAGGTGGAAGAGAAATAAATTAGTTTTTTTAATGAAATATTACGTTGGGTTAGGTTGTGTAGCGGATAGTCTATCTAAATGTTACATTTTAAAATTTGTAAATGCTTGTATTTGTTTTGGCTTTATAGCCGCTTGGTGCCCGTGCTATATTAATATGGTATTCTAGTCTACTGTTAATAAAAAGGTAAAAGGGTTAGATTTTTTCGTAAAAATTATTTACATCTATTCATTAAAATATTTTTTTACTGTAGTAAACAGTAAAATTCAAAAAACACATCATTGCTCTGTTGCACAACTTTATCTCAATCTCCAATCCAACGGTAAAAACACCATCACACAGCAACCCATATCCCCAACCGTCGGATCAACCCTGTGAAATAATATTCCCTTTTTCCAATTCTACCCCTGAGAACATAAAAATAACAATATATATACCAGAGGTAGCTCAAGAGTGTCATCCAAATATCCAAAGAGAGAGAGAAAACCTTCCTCTCATCTCTCATAATAATATAAGTTTTAGGGTTTTATTTATTTTCTCACACAAAACAATGGCTGAAGAGGGCGGTAGAAAGGCCGGCACCGTAAAGTGGTTCAACGACACAAAGGGGTTTGGGTTCATTACGCCGGAAGATGGTGGTGAGGATCTGTTTGTGCATCAGTCGTCGATTAGGACGGAAGGGTTTAGGAGTTTGGGTGATGGAGAGATTGTTGAGTATGTTGTTGAAGAAGGGTCTGATGGTCGGACTAAAGCTGCTGATGTGACGGGTCCTGATGAGGGGCCTGTTCAGGGTAGTACCCGTGGCGGCGGCGGTGGCGGTGGTGGGGGTCGTGGTGGTGGTGGGTATGGTGGAGGTGGTGGTGGTTATGGCGGTGGTTATGGCGGAGGGGGTGGTGGTTATAATGGCGGTGGACGTGGTGGCCGTGGCGGCGGTGGTGGTGATCGTTATGGTGGAGGTGGTGGTGGGAATGGGTGTTTTAAGTGTGGAGAGAGTGGTCATATGGCTAGAGAGTGTCCACAGGGTGGTGGTGGTTACGGTGGTGGTGGCCGTGGAGGCGGTGGTTATGGTGGTGGCGGCCGTGGAGGCGGTGGTGGTGGTGGTGGAGGAGGGTGTTATAACTGTGGTGAAGATGGGCATTTTGCTCGTGAATGTCCTAATAATAACCGTTGATGTGGAGGGGAAGGTGAAGGGTAAATGTGTCTTTTCGCATTTACTTTTTTTTACCTTGTTTGTGGTTTGTTATTACTTTGTTACTATGTTGAAGAAGAAGAAGAATCAATGGGTGATCTAAATGCTTTGTTTTTTTGTTTAACATATGTTGATGATGATCACCTTTTATCTAGGGATATGGTGTCTTTTTATTAAGTATATTAGAAAAAAATAGTTTGTAGTTTGTGTTTATGGATGGGGATCCAATGTTTGAGTGGCATGGAATGGAATGATGGTATTGGCATATATGTATGTATGATGATGATTATTATTGACATATGAAATGAAACTACTATTAGGGGTTTACTTAAACATATTATTATTTGTTTTGATGAGGATTGGGTTGAATACTTGAATAGATATTTGTTGCTTGTTTGGGTATGGAGATAGTGTGTCCACCTGCATCTGCAAATCTGCCACCAGGTCAGGTGTGGGGGGATACTTGAAGGTGATGGATGGATATCTATCTCATGTACTATTTAAATAAAAAATGTTTTTGTTTTCTTATATTTTGTGGCAAGGTTGTTTTCTGGTCAAATTTAACATATTGGTTCTATCTTTGAATTACTGTGGTGTACTACAATGGTGCAATGTATTGTTTTTTGGTACAAGATAAGACCATTTCACTCGTTAGATCAGCTTAAAAACGTGGTCAAGCTTTGCGACACAAAAACGCCACCCCTTTAACGCTCCAAAAATGTTGCAACTTCTAATAAGCACGCCAAACACGTCACCCCTTTAAAGCTACATAAGCTTGTTCAAAATCGCTCAGTTTAAGAGTTCTTTTAGCACGCGTTTGTGTGCAATAGAGATCATCAGGTGAACAATGTGCAATTGTACATTACTGTTAAAATGTGATCAAAAGTAGGGATTATTTTTCTTGAAGAAAGATTAGGGCATCTTGTTAAAGTGACAAGAGGAATATTGAAATAATTTTGATTTGAATTCTTTTTGGTTTGAAGCCACAAAACAATATGCTAAAACATTATTCTTTTCTTTGAAAATCACACAATTTGATCTTAGATGCTCTCACGTATCATTGTAGTATATATTCATTTTGTTAAGCTTTAAAACTTGGTTGCATTTTAACTTTTTGATGAGCTACATGACATTAGTCAACTCTATTCCAAAAGGAAGCATATGTATATTTATAAATTAATTTGGTATTATTTTAGAACTGTTTTTAAGAGGGGCTAGGTTTGATGTTTTTAGTTGTTTATGTAAATGTTAGCTCTTAAGGCCAATTGGTTTAATAATACCCAAAAGTTTTAGATGATGACGGTTGATGAACATTAGGGTTGTGATAATAACCGTATAACCATTTGGAATCTATTATTCAAACTATGATGTTTAAAGTTGTCATGTTATGGTATAACTTCTCTTTTTTTCTCATCATGTTTGACAAATACTATGCACAAGTACCATTCGGTGTTCATGCTCCTTTTTTATTTATTTTTTTGACAAGCCAAACGAAACTTTTATTTATACCCAAACGACCAACAAGAAGCTGGCCAACAATATACAGACCACCACATTTCGCCCAAACGAAACTTTTATTTATTTATGGACTGTATTGAGTGTGTATTGTATACAGATTACGGGTTATCATAACCGTGAATAGAAACATGAAACGTTAAACATCTGGTTCACATTTTCAACTTTTACACAGTTATTCAAACCATCAAGTATAATTTTTTAAATCGTAATTCGAGGACCAAACTGTGTAATCCCAAAATCGGTTAAACTGGTCGACTTGTACAATTCAATCAGTTGTAAAGATATACGAACACTAGATGGAAAACCATTAGCACCTTTCAAAGTGGTCCTCTACTTGCAATTTATGAAGCCATTTTTGGGTTGTTTTTCAATACATCAACATTTAGTCTTTTTTTGTATCTTTATTGTAACCATGTAAATTAGTTGGTCATGAATATTGAATACAAGTTATGTTTTGGCTTCTTCCCACCACATGCTAAGGCTTGTGGCTTGATTGACAACTTTATTCCATTTTATTTATTTTAGACCAAACCATTAGTTGATTGACCATCTATCATGACCAAGATATAGATAAGAGAGGCTAACGTTCCCAACCTCAGTGCTAGAGGAGGTACAAGTTTTCAATAATTGTGGTCAGCAATAATAGAGGGAGCCTACAAAAATCATCCCTACATATATATAATTGGAATACATTAGTGAGATTATAGAGAGATTTACACCAATATGTCTATTAAGACTATCCGTTGTGGTCCGTGAGGAGCCTGCCGCGAGCCACAATATTATCCACCTGGATCACTCGGCCCATAACACCTCCAAGTGACCGTCAGCGCGAGCGAGCCTAAGCGAGCTAGCTTGCGTGAGCCAGCGAGGAGGAATTCAAAAAAGTAGCCGTTGGCTGCCAGTCAATGGTCCAATTTTTAACTTATATATATATATATATATATATATATATATATATAGTTAAAGTTGTTCCCAAGTTCATTCATCTATCACAATTTTTTATCTTCCACTTGATCAAAAATGGCAAACCAAAACCCAAACCCAAATCCAACACCGGCCCCACTAAACCGTGTGCAACCACCAATGTGGACTATGAAGGAAAAACTCGCCTTGGTGAATAGTTATATTCGTATTCAAGAGCAAGGAGATTTCGTGCAAAGCCAAACTTTTTTGGCGAGCGATTGTCACACGATTCAATCAACAAATGGGTGAAAACCATCGTCCAATTGACGCGATATATGGAAAATATTGTTCTTTGAAGGCGAAGTGCACCATATTTGAGCATTTCTACGTAAATGCGGTGAACGAGAACCCGGGTTTAAACGATGATGAGTTGACTGAAGTGGCTCGTAACGAATACCGAACCATACACAATGATAGCTACCCAAGGCTTGAGATTTGGAGACTTATGAGAGGACGATTTCTAATATAGACGTCTTTCTACTATTTACTTTATGTTTTTAAATAATCGTTTGATGTTTATGGAACGAGATGTTATTTTATGTTTTTTTAAATAATTTTTTGATGTTTATGGAACGTGATGTTATTTTATGATTTTTTATGTAATGTTTATTTTAATATTGATGCAATAGAATGTTTTATAAAAAAATTACAAAAAAAAAAAAAAAAAAAAACTCTGATAAAGTCCTCTCTCACCTTGAGCCATAACAGGATCAAGTGAGTAGGATTGACACTTTAGCCAGTGTCATGTCAGCGTCGTCCAGTTGTCCTGTTTTAATAGGATAAAACTTCTGCTCACCTTGAACGACAACGGATAGTATAATATGTCAAGGAATATCTTTACATACTAAAGAATACCATTCCCATCTTCAAATATATAATTTATTTATTTATTTATTTATTTATTTTTAAATGGTTAATTCACATACCTGCTAACCCTACTTTTAGATCTACAACTTTGTACATCGTTGGGCTAGAACCCTCAATTACTTGAGAAAAAAAACATCATTAAGCTACAACTCTTCTAGTTTTGAATTATATACATATAAGCAGGACACTTTGTGTATTAAAGAAATCCAACATTTTCTTTAAATTTAGAGAAATACTACATGACTTTTTTTTTTTATAAAAAAAAAAAAAAAAATCTAGAGAAATCAGACTGTTTCACTTAAGCGCAAAATGCCATGCATCAATCTATATAAATCATGTTTCATAGATTACGTTTATTCTATGACTAAGACTGGTTCTCGCTATTCTATGTTGAATCCTCGCTTATATGTTTAGTTAATTAAAGACCCATACAAAAACAGAGAACACATGATTCATGATAACCTTTTTATATGTTTTGAACTTTTGATCCTATAACTTCAATTTTATTTTGCGTTAATTAAAGAAAAAGATAAAAGAAAAAATAAATTTGGTTGCAATGTGAAACGAACAAGTGTGATAATGTGAAACTTTAACTTTAGATAAGATATAAATAACATTTTCTATAAATGGTGAAAGAGTAATACAAACACGAAAAGAAAAATCAGAGGCTGATTGCCTTTAACTAGAAAATTTTTTTCAGATAATAACTATGCATAAAAGAATTGAACTTAGATGATGTGTCATTCAATGGTGGTCTCAACCCTCCTTTGAATATGCCACGTGACATAATGAGATGAAAGTGTTTAAATTTTTTTTATTTTGTTTTTATTATTAAAATCTAATAATAAAATTAATTAAAACTCTATACAAGATATACATATCTTAGAATTTAAAATAAAAGATTTACTTATTGAGATATTTTAAGAAAAAATTAAAAACAAAATTAGATTTTTCTTTCTCATATTTCCTCTCATAATTTTTAAACGTTAATATCATATTTTAGGAAAAAAAATTAAAAACAAAATTAGATTTTTCTTTCTCATGTTTCCTCCCATAATTTTTAAACGTTAACATCTTTTATATATGAGATTTTTTAAAGGAAAAAATTACACGAAATTAACGAGCATTTTATTACCTTTCCAACGAGTACCATAGTGATATATAAAAATGGAGAAAAAAACGACCAAATTAACGAGCGTTTTTTTTTTTTTTTTCAATGAGTCCATAGTGCTATATAAAAAACGGAGAAAAAAATAACTATTTATTTGTGGGGTTTTGTTCATACAGGAAAAAAAACACAAAGTGTTCTGATTATTCATTAATCATGTATAGGCAAGTCATTAATTATGTTCAAACCAGTAAATATGAATTCTATTTACAACATATGTTAGTATTGGAGTTGTACATTATTTAGGTTAGATTTTAATATTAGAGTTATACATTGTTTAAGGTTAGACGTTAACATAAGAGATACATTGTTAATTGTTTTAGGTTAGGTGCTACCCGAAGTTTTCCTGCATGTAACTGTAAAGCGCATCAGTATATTTCGTATGTAAAATTGATATGTCATATTAGATTTCTCAACCCCGAGACGCTCCCGGGGTATAAATCTAGTAAAGTATCTTTTTTTACACCTTTTTTTTTTACAAAAATCTAACAATTCAACTTGCAAAGACTACACTACGTTTTTGGTTAATAGTTAGACTATCTACAATGCTAAGGGTGCCCTTAGCCGCCCTTAGCTGCCTAGTCAGCTGCCACGTCATATCCTTACAAATCCTTAAAAACCACCATTTTATCTTCAACCATACAAACATCATAATATATCCTTATATTTTCCATATCATCACCCATTTCTTCTTTAAATTTAATTACTTAAATAACTTCTCTACAAAAGAGATAATTGAAAAGAATATAATAAAGTTGAATTAAATTAATTTTTGGCACAAAAACCAAATAAAACTGGCCATTGCAGTCGGACATCAAATATTTTTGGATACAATTTAATGGGCCCTTAATTAAGGATGTTCTCCACCTCATCATGGATGGAATGTGTAGGGGCGCATTAAAGTTAGTCTTATAGTTATTTAGATCTTTATCATAATACAGATTTATAATCTTAGTTGAAATGTGAGTTTTCTAAGGCCATGGGGTATACCTTCACACCAAGAGTGTTAACGGTGACAGGGCATGTTAATTTTTATTGTGCACCGCTCCCTTCCCATGTTAAGGAGCATTAAATTGTCACTAAGTTAACATGTTAACATGACTTAAAAGAGAGAAAGTTAAGGGATGAGGTAGAGTTAAGGGCGTTAAACCATTTCCTTGAAGTGAGCTAGTGTGAAAAGAGACAAAATAAAGGATGTGGAATTTAGGTGGAGTTAAAGATGGTTAGAGTATACCCCATGGCCTAAGATAAAATTCTACATAAAAACAAGAAAAACTAATGGTGAATAATTTACTACATCGCGGATCCAGGATTGTTTTTCAAGGGGTGCGATCGGGATTTTCGTCTATAGAATACACTAATTTTTTTTCAAGGGGTGTGATCGGGATTTTCACATGTGGGTTGTACTTGGCTACGCCCCTGACTACATGTGAATATCTAATGACTTTAATCATATTTAAATATAAGATTTTTAAAAATCCAAAGTGTAATGTCACAACTCACATTGTATATTAACACTTCACAATTTTTAACATGTATCGATAATCAACTTCATGAAGGTGTACAAGGTGAAAATTTTATATAATTTGTATCATGTAACTAATGCGCATGATAAAATTTTTGAGTTTTAAAAATATATTTTGTTGAATTTCAATGAAATTGTTGGCTTTAGGGGTGTGTGTAGAGTGAGTTCTCAACTTCTCATATCATGTAATGAACTATAAGAGGGTACAAACGTTATACATCATCTCATTTTCATTATTTTCTAGTGAATTCACTTATATATATGTATACATATGTCGCACATGTCATATGTAAAATATTTTAAAACTATTTTTAAATCGCAATTATGATCATTGCATTTTCGTTATTTTCGTTATTTTCTAGTGAATTCACTCATATATATATATATGTATACTTAAGGGCGGGGGCGGGCCCTACCGATTTTTGGCGCAGTAGTGGAATTTTGCAATTTTCTACAAATGATGAAAGAGTAATACTAACACGAAATTAAAAAACAGAGGCTGATTGCCTTTAACTAGAAAAAGTTTTTCAGATAGTAACTACGCATATATAAAGTATCTTTTTATACATCTTTTTTACAAAAATCTAACAATTCAACTTGCAAAGACTACACTACGTTTTTGGTTAATAGTTGTAGTTATTTAGATCTTTATCATAATACAGATTTATAATGTTAGTTGAAATGTGAGTTTTCTAAGATAAAATTCGACATCATAATACAAATTTATTGTGTGAATTCACATGTGAGTTTTCTAAGATAAAATTCTACATAAAAACAAGAAAAACTAATGGTGAATAATTTACTACATCGTGGATCCAGGATTGTTTTTCAAGGGGTGCGATTTGGATTTTCGTCTATAGAATACACTAATATTTTTTTTTCAAAGGGTGTGATCTGGATTTTCACATGTGGGTTGTACTTGGCTACGCCCCTGACTACATGTGAATATCTAATGACTTTAATCATATTTAAATATAAGATTTTTAAAAATCCAAAGTGTAATGTCACAACTCACATTGTATATTAACACTTCACAATTTTTAACATGTATTGATAATCAACTTCATGAAGGTGTACTTGGTGAAAATTTTATATAATTTGTATCATGTAACTAATGCGCATGATAAAATTTTTGAGCTTTAAAAATATATTTTGTTGAATTTCAATGAAATTGTTGGCTTTTGGGGGTGTGTGCAGTGTGAGTTCTCAACTTCTCATATCATGTAATGAACTAATGATATATAAATACAATCTTACCAAAATACCCTTTTCAATAGAGGCTTAAGTTTAAAACTATAAGAGGGTACAAATGTTTTACATCATCTCATTTTTGTTATTTTCTAGTGAATTCACTTTATATATATATAAAAAGGTGAATTCACTAGAAAATAACGAAAATGATATATATATATATATATATATATATATATATATATATATATATATATATGAATAAAATTAAATAGGAACCAGTACCCTAGTTAGGAACTTAGGAACCAATCTAGACCGCTCATCTTATTGACTTTTATTTTTGAATGAAAAGGGCATAATAGGAAGTTAAAAAATTAATTCCTTATCTCTTCATTTGCTTTCATCTCTCTCCCATAAATTAGAACTAAAATTAAGAAATCCCCAACCCTAACCATATATATATCAGTTACCAATTTGGATGTAACTAATTACCCTTTTTACTCTCAGACGATTCAGTATCTTCAAGAAATCATAATGTATGTTGTTGATTCATTGTGTGTCGTACGGTCGTACCTCACTAGTGTACAAGGTTAAGGTAAAAAATTATTTTCAATCACTTAATTCATACACGATTTTGCAGGTTTTGTATTTTTATAGATCATATATTTGATTTTTTATATTATACATTTATGTGTAATACTTCCATATCATAATTGGTCTACGAACCAGATTATAATCAAGACATTTTTTAATTTCCACTCACTTAGTTCATAAATTTATGTTTTATAGGTTTGTACATTGTACATCGTATATATGCCTTTTCATATTATGTATATCTGTGTTGATGATGTTAAATGAAAGAAAAAAACTGATATACATCAATGTATATTTGTGTCAACGATAATGATGATAAATGAAAAAACGAATATACATTGTATATCTGTGTCAATGATGATGATAAAAAAAAACTGATATACACCAATGTATATTTGTGTTGGTGATGATGATGAATGAAAAAACGAATATACACCAATGTATACCTGTGTTGATGATGTTGAATGAAAGAAAAAAACTGATATACATCAATGTATAACTGATGTACACCATTGTATATATGTGTTGATGATGATGATGATGAATGAACAAAAAAAAACTGATATACACCAATGTACACTTCAACGTGATAATTACATTTTGTAGGATCCAATTTTTTTTAATATTATCTCTATATCAGTAAATGGAGAAGGAGAGGGTTTTTAGGAGGTATACACCAATGTATATTTTGTTCATATACAAAAACGAAGAAACCTCAACATCTATTTATGGTGTACACTGATGTATTTAACTTACATTTCTACAAAGATATACACCAACGTATATGTGTGTTCAAATTATAGTCATGTAAGCTGGAAAAAAACAGATATACACCAATGTATATCTGTGTTGATGAAAGAAAAAATAGTAACTGATATACACCAATGTATATCTGTGTTGTTGTTTATGATGATGAATGACAGAAAAAAAAAAGAAACTGATATACATCAGTGTATATCTGTGTCAACGATAATAATGATAAATGAAAAAAAAAAAACAAAAAAGAAACTGATCTACATTAGTGTTCGATAATGATGATGAATGAAAAAAAAAAAAAAAAGAAATTGATGTAC
Source organism: Ambrosia trifida (assembly GCA_028751855.1). NCBI lineage: Eukaryota > Viridiplantae > Streptophyta > Magnoliopsida > Asterales > Asteraceae > Ambrosia > Ambrosia trifida. Next base: position 103,075,904 of record CM054123.1, on the reverse strand, counting down.
ATTGTGTACATTGTATACATGTGTGTACAAAATAATTGAATTAAAAACAAAATAAAAAAACGTCTGTAAAAAAGAATTTAATAACTAAATATATATATATATATATATATATATAATTAATTAAAGATATAATCTAATTAATTAATTAATTAACTTCCTATTTTGGAATAGTAGTAAGTTACAATGCATACATAATAACCTATTAATAATCATATAACAAAAGTCAATAATACCCTTTGATTTAAATAAAGAATTAATTAATGTTTTACTTATTTACAATCATGCCATTAAAGATCAATGGCTAAGATTGGTTCTTATGGTTCCTACTTAAGGTATGGTTCCTATTTGAACCCTACCCTATATATATATATATATATATATATATATATATATATATATAGAGGAAGTATATGGAGGAAACCCTCCTTATTTGGTAAACTCTGGAAACTCTGACTTCCCAACATTTTTTTTTTTTGAAAAAAATAGGGTATGTAATATACATTTTTTTAAGCATTTCGGGCCAAAAAATCGAAAAAGCGCCAAACGGTTTTTTTTTAAAAAATAAAAAAACGTCTACTGTTTACATATAGTTAACACATTGTTAACACCTGTTATTAGCGCTTAACATGTGTTAGTCAAAATTTTATTTTATTTTTTTAAAAAAAAGTACTCGGCGCTTTTTTAATTTTTTTGGCCCAAAATGCTTAAAATCATGTATATTACTTGCCCTATTTTTTTCAAAAAAAAAAAATATTGGGAAGTCAGAGTTTCCAGAGTTTACCAAATAAGAAGGGTTTTCTCTATAACCATTCCCTATATATATATAGGGGGTGGTTAAAATAAAAACCCACTCAAAACGAGTAAACTTGGGAAACTCTGACTTCCCGAACTTTTTATCATCTGAAAAAAATAGGGTATGTAATATACATGTTTTTAAGAGTTTTGAGCCAAAAAAAACAAAAAAGCGCCGAGTGGATATTTTTAAAAAAAAATAAATAATGGTAAGAGTGAAAGAAGTTGAGTGAGTCTTGTTTGTGAATCGGCTAGCTGCTTGCTTTTAAAGAGGTGAAGCCTTGTAATGGTTTGGCGGCATCTACATGAAGCCTCGTAATGGTTTTGCGGCATCATAAAAAGTTGAAGCCTCTAAATGGTTTAGCGGCTTCTACATGAAGGCGGCTTGTAGATGAAGCCTCGTAATGGTTTGGCGGCATCTACACGAAGTGGAAAATGGCCCAGGCTGACGTTTTTGGCTCTCTATACAGTCTGGCAGGGCCTGCCAGTCAGGTAACCGGACCTTCGGACGCGTTGTCCTTGGCTAGTACACGGGTGTCGCACGATGTCTGGCCCGTTTTCGGGTCTCCGGGGCCTGATCCAGGCGGCCCGAAAACGGCTAGGAGGTCATTTTTCAAAAAACCCACGAAGTGGAAAATGGTCCAGGATGACGTTTTTGGCTCTCTATACAATCTGGCAGGGCCTGCCAGTCAGGTAACCGGACCTTTGGACGCGTTGTCCTTGGCTAGTACACGGGTGTCGCACGATGTCCGGCCCGTTTTCGGGTCTCCGGGGCCTGATCCAGGCGGCCCGAAAACGGCTAGGAGGTCATTTTTCAAAAAACCCACGATACATAAATCCATAATACATAAACACATAATACATAAACACATAATACATAAACACATAATACATAAATCCTAATCCCAAAGTACTTATTTAAAGCTTACATAAACACATACTAAAATCCTAAATTACTTGGGAGTAGCCAGTGGTGATGGTGGTGATGGCCTGCTGGTGTAGCCTGCTGGTGGGGGGTGGCTGTACTTTGGTTTTGGGGGATCTGTGTACTCTCTTGCATCCGGGGGGTGGGTGCTGACAACCTTAAACGGTCCAAATCCCTTAGAGCCATGGCATAATCCACAACCCAGACCAACTCCTCTTCCGTGAACTCATCATCTGCTGGGGGAGTAGGATGACTTGTTTGAGTTGGAGCAGGAGGAGGAGTTATTTGAGTAAGAGCAGGAGGAGTTATTTGTGTAGTAGGAGGATTATAGAACGAAGGTTGTGCAGGAGTAGGAGGAGATGAAAATGGTAGTCGCCGTCCCCGGCGAGAGTATCGCCGGACATTTGAAGATCCGTCACATTCGTGATAACCGCCACCCATAGTTTGTAAACCCGATGAACAGAGGAAATTGTGACTTAGATTGAAACTTGATATGGTATTTATAATAGTTAAAGCATCAGAGGTTGATGCCTCAGATTGGTTTGGCGGCATCATACAAAGTTGATGCCTCAGACTGGTTTGGCGGCATCATATGATGCCTCATAATGGTTTGGCGGCATCATACAAAGTTGATGCCGCAGAATGGTTTGGCGGCATCATGATGCCTCAGAATGGTTTGGCGGCATCATACAAACTTGATGCCTCTGAATGGTTTGGCGGCATCATACAAACTTGATGCCTATTTAAGGGATACTCATCCCAATCCATCCACACACCAAACTTTCTTCCTAAACTATCTCTATATCTCACAAACCTACTTTCTCCCCCCCACCATCCAAAAAAAATAACCTTCAAAGCAAATGGCTTCTTTCGTTCCATACCTGGTTAGATTATACTGGGGTGGTCAGTTTTCATACGTAAACGGGGTTGTTCAAGATGATAACTCGTTGGAATCATCGAGCTTTATTATGCGAGAGAAGATGTCATTTGAACAACTGGTTGAATGTGTATGTGCTCATGTTAATATTAACAAAGAAGCTGTTACTGTCAAACTCCTGCTCGGATACACTTATGCTGGGTACTCTCAAACTAGCCAAATTTTCAACAATGACGGGGTTGATATGATGGATTATTTAGCCGCTGAGAGACGTGGTGGTTTTGTTGCGGATATCTATGTTGAATGGCAACAAGACCCTCCGTTGCAACAGCTTACTTTCACTAACCTGCTACGTGACGTGTCGAACGTAAATGTTGTAGCACCCTGTCATATCGGTGGACGCAACTCATCTGAAAGGACCCTACCGGGGTAAGCTGATCCTTGCGGTAACAAAAAATGCAAACAACTACATCCTGCCTGTGGCGTATGCTGTCGTTGACGAAGAGACTGTACACAGCTGGTGTTGGTTTTTCCAAAACCTTTCTGAATACGTTACCCTTAATAGCATGGGGCCTTTGTGTGTGATATCAGACAGACACAACGACATAATTAATGCTATGGAAAACCTTCCACAGTGGAAGGAACCCAACGCCTACCATCGTTACTGTCTTCGTCACATCAGAAGCAATTTCAGCGGGAGGTTCCGAAACAAAACCCTACGGAAACTGTGTTGGTCAATTGGTAGCACATCTCAGCACGTAAAGTATCGCTGGGCTGTTAGCGAAATGAGGCTGAAAAATCAAGAGGCATGGGACTACCTTAACAACATTGATAAGACTAAGTGGACGGTTAGGTATGATAAAGAGCGTCGTCGGTGGGGTAACCTAACGACGAACATTTCGGAGTCCATGAACAACGTCTTGCGTGAAGCACGACTACTGCCTATCACAGCTCTCATTGACTACACCTTTCGCAGAGACGTCGAACAATATGTTAAGCACACTCAAATTTCGAGCGGTTGCAACACACCTCTACCCCCTCGCATATGGAGCAGGTATGAGAGCCTTTTGAGAGTTGCTATGCAGCATAAAGTGACGATGTACGATGCGAATGCGTTAAGGTGCAATGTTCTTTCAAGGGTTGAGACAAATGACAGGGGCGGAAATGACTACACCGTTGAGTACAAAAAAAGGTATGCTCGTGTGGAAAATGGCAAATGCAAAGATTTCCATGTTCACATGCAATTGCTGTTTGCAATTGGTTGGGTAAAAGCCCTCACAGTATTACTAGTTGGAAATTCCACACAGACACGTACATTCAACAGTACAACAGTCATTTTTACACCTTGGGGCATAAGTCTGAATGGCCGGCGGCAGAGTGGAGAATTCAAGGGGACCCGTCGATGATTACTACACATCGAGGCAGAGTACGTCAGAGAAGAATACAAAATGAGATGGATGTGAATTATGACGATCGCCCGAGGCGTCATGCATGCACTGGATGTGGAGAAACAGGCCATAACAGGAAGAGTTGTGGAAATGCAAGGCGTCAACGAAATCAGTGAATGACCCTACAGGGTTGTGTCAGTCCTATCATCACGGTCATCTTTTTTATGTTGTTTAGTTTGCATTATCTGTATCGTCAATCACCTTTTGCTTTCATGGATGAGTTGGGTGACTCATATCATCATGTTCTGTACTAGCTTTATTTAATAATGGCAGAATTATTATGGTACTGTTAATTTTAATACCACTACTATTATTATCAGAACTTTTCTAATATAAAACTATACAATCTACCGAGTTACAAGACAATCTATTTCCGAGATCACCAATTCCAATAGCTTGTGTGTAAGTTTTATTTTGCGTAAAGACATCATTGTACATATACCTCCTTATCTAAAAGAAACCATGCCCGTAGTGTTTGAAGCCTAGTTCTTTTGGCCACAGGTACAGTGAGATTGATAACTTCTCTATGGAAGTTGCTAAAATAGTTAAACAAAAGCTGAAATTGAACAGTTATTTGGAATGTTTCTGATCATTACAGTTATGCCATCATTATTCCAGTCTCCGGAGATTGGAAGAATGATGGCATAACTGTAATGATCAGAAACATTCCAAATAACTGTTCAATTTCAGCTTTTGTTTAACTATTCTAGAAATGTTTGAAGTCAAACAGGGGAACATGGACCGAATGTTGAACATGGGTGCCAAATCTACAGGTACCCAATGGTCAACCCAGGCTGCCATAGCAAAGTAACATGGTGAAGAATCTCAAATTCTTATATCGCCGACGTCGCCAATAATTGACCGTGATTCTTCAACATCGGATGGCCTTGCGCTACAGGCTTTGCCTGGAAGGTTGTTCCCCCCAAAGAGACTGTTGGAATGTCCAGGTTTGGTAGACTAGAGGTTCACACTACCAACGACAACCAACTCTCTAATATTTTAAACTACAGTATCAATGTTGCATTCTACACGTGTTATACCACGTGTGGATGTAACATCGATCCAAGTAGTTTCATGTGGATGTAACACCGATCCAAAGACCGCGCTTTCTTGGACCCCAGAAAGAGGGACGCCACAGCAGGGGATGAAACAGGAGATGATGCTTTTAAGCATGGCTCATCCCCGCAGAAAACAGTTAAAACTCCATGTAAATGTAACATCGACCCAATATCAATAAAAAACCGTACCCTCCAGAACAATTACGAGAAAAGTATTATATCTCATATTGGTATTTTCTTTGGTTTTCTACAATTGGCGGCATTTGTGTATATGTGATTTGAGTGTGTGATGTGGATGTGGATGGAGAATGGTAAGCTGGTAGGAGATTATTTATAGGAGGGATGCCTTATATTGATTTGGCGGCATCAAGAGGGATGCCTTATATTGATTTGGTGGCATCAAGAGGGATGCCTTATATTGATTTGGCGGCATCAAGGATGCCTTATTCTCAATTGGCGGCATCAATAGGCGGCAAATGAATACCCCTTCTAAATTGGCGGCATCAATTGACTACACAAACTCATTCGGCGGCATCAAAGAATTATTTGGTTGATGACGCCAATCCATTTCTATACATCACCAAATTTGATTTTTTCCCCCAATACCCCCCAAATGTAATTTGTAAAATGATAAACCCCTATTTATGCAAAAGATTCAAGAAAGTGTAGCTAGGGTTTTAAATTTGAACATTTAAAACCCTATGTTACCTGTTCTTCTTTATGGATTGCTTCAGATCATTGTGCCATCCCCCAATTATACCTAAAATTGATTATGTAATGAATATGTATATACAACTATGATACTAATTATGTCATTGCAATTCGCCAAAACAAGATTAAATGTTATTATAATATGGTGACATTTATACTTAATCAATTCTCAATGGCTATGTGGCTGCAAATAGTCGGAAATTAATATGTAGGCCTTCAAATTCTCAACGGCGATGGTGGTTTGTGATGGCGATGGTGGGTTGTGATGGTGATGGCGGAGGTGGTGGTGGTGAGGTTGGGATTATGATGGTGGTGGTTGTTGGCTGAAGAAGAATGACCATGGTTAACATTTTGTTTTAACATTTACTTTTTGTTTTTCTTGACTTTATATTCTTTTTTTATCTGTAAGGGTAAATTAGTAAACTCACACGAATTTAACAGAAAATTTAACGATGTTAACTACTAGGGACTATCAATGTTACAAAAATGTAACCATTAGGATCAAGTCTGTAATTAGTAACGTTTAAGGATCAAGTATACAAGATCTGTAAACCACAGGGAGTCAGAGACCAACCAAGCAATTCACTCAATTAAAAACTTAGTGAAAAAGGCGGTTTAGATCAAATAGAGCAAATTTCTTTTGAAACAAAATAAATGTCTTTCTTTCTTCTAAGACATAGATTCAGCACGTAGGTGCAACAACCGGAGATTATTGCTATAACAACTTCACCTTTATATATAATAGCAAATTTAAATTGTACATACTACATAAACATAAGAAAATTCTCTTGAATATATCCATGTGTATGAAGAGAAGGCGACATGTATAACAGACCTAAGAAAACAAGTGGATTAGATAATTGTGGTCAATACTTAAGGAGCTGTGGATTAGATAACTTAGTTATAGCCTATAGGTGATAATGATAACACACTTCCAATTAACCGACACAAATAATTAGATATGATAACGTTTTGACGTTTGATCTTGTGATTATATGAGAATCAATTGTCACACGTGTTTGACATATTATCATTACTTTATTTGTTAGCCATACCTTGGCTATAAAAAAACAATGAAAAGAAGAAATTAACATATAAATTGATTGGATGCGTTTAACATATAATCATTAAATATTAAAACTAAATACAACACTTTAAGCTTTTCAATTTTCATCAATGGATTGATAGAACGGGCGTGATACATGAATTGAAACAATAAACCAAAAAGAACATGAAATATTATCCAACATTAAAATAATTTATTTAGATCTTGATTATTTTAATAGTTGATGTTTGAAACTCTGGATCCAATACTAGACCATTGATTATGTGGCATGGATGGGTTAGAAGAAAAATAATGCACGCGAGCGGGGTGAAGACGCTACTCGATGATGTAAACGAAGAAGGAACAAAGGCATATCCGGTACTGCTCAGTTATGTGGCACTTGCAGGAGTGCGGGAAAACCGGACCTTGCCTTCGGTACTGGCCCCAGGGGCGGATTTAAGAAGCAGGGTACGGGTTCAGGCGAACCCATTCGGTTTTTGATTTTTAGTAGAAATATATATGAAAAATGAGCCATGAACCCATAAGAAAATTTGGCATGAACCCATAGACATGAAATATGAATGGCTCAATGGTTAAGGCATCTACCTTTTAAAGCATAAACCCCGGTTCGAAACATGTTGTTTGCCCGTTTTTCTTTTGATTTTTTAATGGGTCCAATTGTAAAAGAGGATTTTGTTGTTCTAAATCTAGCATTTACAATAGGGTCTCTATTTTTTTGAGTGACAAAACCCTATAATTTTTTTGGGGGTTGGAAGTGGTTGTGAGTGAAGAAAATGGGAAACTACAGTGTGTTTGTATATATTGAGTTCTTTGAGAATCTTTTAGGGAAAACAGAAAAACTGTATTTATTTTTTATTATTTGTTGAAAGTGGTTGTGAGTGGAGGAGAGAGAAACTTTAATGAGGTTTAGTGTATTATGTGATTGTGATTGGTTGTGAGTGGATGGGGGATGAGGATTCTATTTGTGAATGCTCTAACTTAAAAAAATATGCTCTCTTTCCTTTGCTTCTCCAATCCCCTAAAGCCTGCATCTGTTCATAAAAAACAACCACCGGCATGAACTAAAAACTTTGTTGCTGTCAATAATTCAATTTGCATGACCGATGACACGGCAAGTTGGTCCAAAAATTGACTTATCTTGGATTTATGTTTTCTTCTGTGACTTTTAAAGTCACATATATGGTATCAATTTTTTTTATCCAAGCATTAATATTACATAATTAGACATGTCCCAGACGTTAGTACTACTTAGGTTCGGATCAGTGCTTTAATGATGGTCGCATTTTGTTGTGACCAAAGTTCAAGTCAGATTTGAAACAAACTCGATTTTTAGAATAGGATCGGAACAAAATATTCTTTTTGTCAATGGATTTGGAAGAGTAGAAAGATGAAAACTCGTAATCGTAGTGAACAACTATAAGTAATTTCTTATTGTGATGTTTATTTTAATTATTGTACCGCATTTTTATTATGTGATGAAAATTATCCGATCCGAACAGTTAAACTGACCTGAATTTTTTTTCTGTCCGGCTCTATGAAATCTAAGCATCCAAAAATCATGAACCCATTGGAAAAAAATTCTGGATCCGTCACTGACTGGCCCCACTTTCGGTACTAGCAGTTTGCAGAACGACCATAAACATGACCTTATGATCAAAAAAATTATGTTAAAATGATAGGTAGATCAATTTTATTTAACCTACAAAAAGTCATTTTGTGGCAAACAGGCTATTTGAATCAAGTTACTCAATGTCCCAATCCAACTAAAATGCAGAATCTATTTATCCAAATAGATAATCAATTTAAAGGCGTAAATTCAGGCCCCTTAACCGAATACGAGACAAGTGCTAGTTGAAAACTAATTTAAAGTACATCATATAGCAATACAAAATGTATCTCTTAGATCTTTAAAAGTCAAAGTTCTTGTCGGAAATAGTGTGTTAATGAGCCGAGTCCAATAATCTCAAAATCAACTCGACTCAATTCAAGCTACTAGTGAGAGTTGGTCTTGAGTAACTTACAAGTGGCTATGTCTAAATGAAAAACGTGGCCCATGGTACCATACCACCAGTACCGTACAAACAGATTCGGTACTCACCTTTACCAATACATATAATGAACATTTTTTAACGAATACCGGTACCATATTGATATCATACTGAAAGATTCGGTACGGTATTCAGTACCCACTTTTTCAAAAAAATGATGTCGGCATTTTCGGTATTGGTACGATACCAATCTCATCCCTAATCTATAATCTAAGATGTGTAGATGAGATCGTGGCAAGCATACAGGTGGGAACGTCCCGACTCTTAAAATTATACACCGAATCAAAGTCGTAACAAACTGAACGATCACAAACACATGAAATCTCATACAATAATCACAGAAAATACTTCTGCAATTCTAGTGCATAACATGTTTATTACAAGCAAGAGTGTATAGAGAGAAATATTGCAAATCAGACTCTCAACTTAAACTGAATGATCACAAAGCTTTAGTGCAAAATGACGTTAGCGGTATATAACATCTGGGTAACCATCATACGAGCTTTACCGACCATATAGCTGAAACCGCAGTCAGCCAGAATGACCTGCAAAAATATATAATTAATTTAATCGACTGATTATACTTCACTAAACATGCAAATTGACATACACTTTTCCAAGACATTCCCCAACTGGTTTCGTAAATACCAAGTACTGTCAGTATTACAATCATATATATACTTTTAAAGAATATTTTGTTACTGCCAGTATTACAACCATATACATTTTTAAGAATATTTGGGTCTTGTTCCTACAGGGACGTTTGGTTCACAGATTTCCTTTAAGAAAAATGTTTTTCTTTAGTTTGAAATATTTGGAACGGGGAAGTGGTGATGGCGATTGCCGATTGGCAGCAGGAGATGGGAGTTGAGGTGGTGTGACAGAGCTGGTGGTCCAGCCAAAGGAATTCATTTCAACTCTATTCACCATCCAACCAAACATGTTATCGCTTGAATTCTAGAATATAACTACAGCGAATTTTGTGTGGACCAAACACCCCTCAAAGGTTATGACCAATGTTGCTAACAACATGAATATAGCACAGCAAAAAATTATTGCTTACACTTTTTAAACTTGCATTTTTACACATTCTATCATATTATGTTCAAATGATGTACCAAAATTAATTTGCATTTCACAAATATCGACGAAAGAACACCTTGGCAAGCAATAAATATTAAAAAAACCCAGATAATTTATTTGTGGCCTGTTCTCTTATTGGCTTATATTGCCACTGTTTTCTGGTTGTTTTAGTAATTATTCTTTGAAAATGTCTCAAAAAACCCAAAAAGGGTTTCAGCTGATATTAAATATGTCCACATTTGCCTTTTGAATAAATTGCACCTTGCATGCTCAGACTGATCAGTCTTGGATTCTTTTACATTTGTAATGCTTTGACAACGGAAAATTAGAACAAGACACGATTCCTAATCACTTGTAGTTAGGTAGTCTGGTATATGAAACAGAAGTGCAAAAAGAAGACAGAAGTAAATTCAAAGGTAAGAGAAAGAAAAGACCACACGTCATGCACATATACCGCACATAAACAAAATAAGCATAAAAACTATTGAATATAGTAAACAAAGAAAAGCCGAACTTACAATTGTAGTAGAATCAGTGCCTTGAACGTCCAGTGTCATACTTCCTGTCACTGTCATATCTGCTTCTCTTTGAGTGTCTATCCCTCTCACTATCATATCTGCTTCCACGCTCTCTGCTATCTTTTTCAAGCTTTCTGTACCTCTCATCTTCTTCACTTCTTCTGTGCTTTCTATCACGATGATATTCTTCATCCCCAATATCCTTTCTGCCCTGTAACTGTTTTCCATCTTCGTCATCACTAGCCTGACTTTTGTGTTTTTCTTCATTTTTAGCCGGTAACTTCATCATTCGTTCATGATTACCACTCTCCTCCCTTCTTCCACCCCTTTCAACTTTCTCTCTTTTGTGCCTCACATCTATGTCATCATCACTATCATGCCTCCTTTTTTCGCCTGTTCTAATGTCCTCTTTAGATCTTATGTCTTTTCTCAATTCTTCACGGTCAACATCAATTCCCCTTCTTCCACTCCTTTCAGGTTCCACTTTCTTTTGATATATGTCTTTATCAGATTCTTCATCATCGCTATCAAGCCTCCTTTTTTCGCTTGTTCTCATGTCCTTTTTGGATCTTACATCTTCTTTAAAGTCCTCACGCTCAATACCAAGTCCCCTTCTTCCACCCCTTTCAACTTCCACTTTCTTTTGATACATGTCTTTATCAGATCCTTCATCATCGCTATCATGCCTCCTTTTTTCGCTAGTTCTCATGTCTTGTTTGGACCTTACGTCCTTTTTAAGTTCCTCACGCTCAATACCAAGTCCCCTTCTTCCACCCCTTTCAACTTCCACTTTATTTTGATACATGTCTTTATCAGATCCTTCATCATTGCTATCATGCCTCCTTTTTCCGCTTGCTCTCATGTCTTGTTTGGACCTTACGTCCTTTTTAAGTTCCGCACGGTCAACACCGAGTCCCCTTCTTCCACCTCTTTCAATTTCCCCCTTCTTTTGATATATTTCTTTATCGGATGATTCATCATCGCTATCATGCCTCCTTTTTTCGCTTGTTCTCATGTCTTGTTTGGACCTTACGTCCTTTTTAAGTTCCTCACGCTCAATACCGAGTCCCCTTCTTCCACCCCTTTCAACTTCCACTTTCTTTTGATACATGTCTTTATCAGATCCTTCATCATCGCTATCATGCCTCCTTTTTTCGCTTGCTCTCATGTCTTGTTTGGACCTTACATCCTTTTTATGTTCCTCACGGTCAACACCGAGTCCCCTTCTTCCACCCCTTTCAACTTCCACTTTCTTTTGATACATATCTTTATCAGATCCTTCATCATCGCTATCATGCCTCCTTTTTTCGCTTGCTCTCATGTCTTGTTTGGACCTTACATCCTTTTTAAATTCCTCACGGTCAACACCGAGTCCCCTTCTTCCACCTCTTTCAATTTCCCCCTTCTTTTGATATATTTCTTTATCAGATGCTTCATCATCGCTATCATGCCTCCTTTTTTCACCTGTTCTCATGTCCTTTCTAGATCTTGCGTCTTTTTTAAATTCTTCACGGTCAACATCAGGTTTCCTTCTTCCACTCCTTTCAACTTCCACTTTCTTTTGACGTGCGTCTTTATCAGATTCCTCACCATCAGTATCGTGTCTTCTTCTCCCACCTCTCTCTTTCTCAAGTCTTGTGTCTCTATAACCAGGGCTTAATACATCATGCTTACTACTACCTCCATCCCACCTATCATTGATACCTCTTTCATAGTCATTCGGCGGGCTAGAAATACGTTTTTCTACTTTGCTTACCATTCTCTTTTGTTTTCTTTCATGTACGTCCTCATCCGAGTCATCATCATCTGAATCATGCCGCCTGCTCTTGGAGGATGGAAGTTTCTTCCCCTTTAAACTTTTACTGTTAGGGCGCTCATCAGAACTAGAACTCCCATCTGACTCATATCTCTTTTTCACATTTCCAACACGTTTTTTTGCATAATCAGAATCATCACTTTCGTGTCTTTTTTTACCTTTGCTGTGCTTACTTGATGATTTCCGCCTGCCTTTTCTTACATCGACATCCGAGTCAGATTCAGAGTCACTACTTTCACTACTTTTATCACTATCAGTACCAGTATCACTGTGGCTCTCACTATCCGAAGAAGCCCCTTTTCTTTTGCTTGTTTTTTTCTTGTAGTTTTTGAGTTCATCAAGGCCATCTTTACCCACCTTGGTATCTTTTTCATGTTTACCATCAACCAAAGGGTCAACTTTTTCATCATCAGAAACAGGTGCATACTTCTTTACATCTTCTTCATGAACTATTCCAAGAGCATTTTTTAAGGTTTCCATTTGCTTCTGTTTACGTGCTGCAACTTGATGAGATTGCGTGGCTGAAACCCTGAACAAGCAGAATTTATCGGTTACAAATCACACAAAAAACAAAACAAATAAAACATTCTAAATGTAAAGATAATAAAAAGAAACTAGATTTCAATTCCTTTAACATTATAATGTTATTAAAACTTAAAAACAATCATTTGCCAGGTACATACTACATACATAGACATCGATAAAAAGAAACTTATTCCAGAAGAGGGAAAACATATTTCTCATTCACCCATAAAAATTCACCATCATCTAGCAAATACTAATACACAGAAAACAATTAAACTCGCACATTAGATACTTTGTTTGCAATTCTTATATAATCATTCTCTAATATCATATCTATATAGATACAAAACTGTATTTAAATAGCACCCATATACATATACATGAGGGGGGACGGGACGCTACCAGATTTGGTCACGGATACCCACTACCAGCACGGTAACACCGCCGCCATCCATGCTGGTAGTGGTCCCGTGAACCATTTTGCTGGTTCTAGTTAAGGTAAGCACTGAATTCAATGCAAAGATTCAATCTTTCTCTCTCTATCTCTCTCTCTCTCTCTCTCTTTGTTGACCGTCCGTTGACCACCTTTCTTCACAGCGGGATCCGAAGTTTGATTGATGTTATATAGTTTGACCCCCTCGTATTGTTGAAAAAGTAGCAGAATTGAAGAGAGGAGAGTGTTAAAAAAGTATACATGTAATTGTTTTCAAACTTTAGTGAAAGTGCAGGTTTATGTTTTGAGGAAGAAACAAACGAAGAAGATGGCTCTTGAAGGTCATATATTGTTAGGTTATTTGTGTTTTGGTCCATCCAACAAAAGCCCGATTATAAAACTTATTTTCTTTTATATTGCATATAGGATTATTATTATTATTATTATTGTTGTTGGGTAAAGAATCAGTGGAGTGCTGCCTTTAAAAAACGGTTTCAGTAAAGTGATGTGGCAGTGTAGGATTGGTTGAAATCAGTGAAGTTAAAAAACCTCACGGGTAGTGCCCCTTCCCCCCTGATACATAAATCAGGTTTGGATACAAATTTGTATTTAAAGTCCCACTTGTACCTGCTAAATATACAATTTCAAGCACCAATTCTTTACTATTAACTTATGCAATTAAAACCTAATTCCATCAGAGAAGCAACTAACAACCCACACATATTTCATGAGCTACAACAGGACTTCCCAAATCAGAACAAAAGAACTACGAGTTATCCTCAAAAAAAAAAAAAAAAAAAAAAAAAAAAAAAAAAAAAAACACATCACAGAAAAGAAACTTGTGTTCAGGTAGTACTCACATCTTTCAGAATTCAACTTATATGTACCAAACATATAATGGATACGCAACTTTCCTAACTCCAAACCTTTATCCATTACAATAAAAACCTAATTCTATCGCAAAAAACAGCTAACAACCGACACATATTTCACAATCTCACCGCAAAACAATTCAAATTAATAAAACTTAACTACATATAGATACAAAAGACTAAAACATACTTATGATCAGTATTCATCACTGATGCAGTGATTCTTATACAAATCACTCAAAAAACATAACAAATGCAATGGTCTAAACATAAAACATAGTAATTCTCATTTCGCAAGCAAATACATATACATCTGCTACAAAAAAACCTATTTCAGAAAATGAAAAAGATAATTCTCATTAACACATAAACAAGCTAACGTCAATACATAACCAACAGTTTGGAATCACAACCAGGTTAATGCGTCGCATAAGTCAACACAATGATCAATCGAGTAGGCAGAAAGAGAAAATGGCATGAGAAGTGAGATCGTACAATCATAGAAATAATAAAAACACAAGTTCCTCCACACGATCTTAATGGCCAAACTAACAAAGACATACTAAAAATATAAAGCTTATAAAAACTATAAGATAACAAAACAAAAGAACTAAAAATTATTATCCTTAAAAAGCCAGCATTGTCATGGTAGTGATTCTTATACAAATTATCTGTTACATACCCAATACCAAATGAACCAGAACCCGACCCAAATCCATGCCAAAAGCCCAACCCAGCTACTGATTCGATTAAGTCAGAAAAATAGCGAGAAAATCATCTAGTGGGATTTGGGAACAGTTTCATAGTTGGTTTTCTAAATCCAGATTTAAGTAGTAACTGCTGTACTAGTAGGAATCTTTATTCAATTTTCTATTGTCGATGTTTTTTTATTACCAGATTAGGGTTCTAATTCTAAACCTTTCAATCGGAGACCTCCCATTCTCCAATCTGCACTCTATCCTGTAATTGATTTCAGTATTTTAATCTATCAATTTTCTTGTTCTTAACATTATACTAACGTCCATATCTATACCAAAAACATATTTTCATTTACCTAATCCTCACATAAGGCGAACTATGCATGTAACCGTCATCCTGTATTTATGTCCATATGTTGTTATACCATTTAATAATAGCTTCCTTTGTTTCTATCTTACCAGGTTAGTCTCTATCAGTTTATCCCCACCGATAGAGGTAAGGTTTGCCGTTTGCCTACTTCCGCTCTCCTCTGACCCTACCAACAGTTTTACTATTCGTGCGTTAAATTAAATAAATATATAATTCACATGCGTTTTTCTACATCCTAACACCACATATTCATTCATCCACAGAAACTAAACCCTAACAAAAAATAATAAATCGAAAATATGAAAACATACTTATGATCAGTATTAACCACAACCGCAGTAACACCACCAGCATCCTCTGCCGCCATAGCAGCCTCTAAAGTATTCCGAGCCTCACTCAACTTCTCAGCAATCTCCTCATCAGTATAGCCTTGATCTACAAGTTTATCTTCTAACACAACAAGCTTAAGCTGGATCTGTCGCTTACGGTCATGTTCAAGGATATCTTTATTAGGTTTTCTAGAAATTCCGGCGATTCCTTGTCCGGACTCGTAGCCGCCGCTGTTTTGGGTGGAGACTCTGTTGGTTTTGGGTTTGACGAAGAACTTGTTGGTTTGGATGTAGCCGTTGGTGCCTGAACCTCTAGCGGTTTGTAGTCCGATACCGTTGTACATGGTGGTTGTTTGATGGTGATGGAATAATAATTATAATAATAATATGGACTTCCTTTATAATAATAATAATAATAATAATAATTTGGGTGTGGTTTGATCGGAGAATTTGTAACCCTAATGAAGTTGGAGATTGGGAAAGGGGATGTGTGACGGTGGTTATGTATGTAAATGAAGGGATATTACATTTTTGTCCCTCCATGAGCATGTAAATATCTTAATGAGATGAATATCTTATGCTTTTTTTTTCTTTTCTAAAGTTACATTAACGCTTCGTGCGCCCTTACACGCCCTTAGGTGTCACGTCATCCGTCACATCATATCTTTACAAATCATTAAAAACTCTCATTTCATCTCAAACTCTACAAATATCCTTACCCTTTTTTATTTTCACATCATCATCTACCCACTATACACAATATTTAAAAAAAACATTTTTTCTTTTTACCTTGGGCCCACCCATATGCAAAAACCAAGAAAAATCAATGCCCTTGCAGAAGGGCTTAGTTCCTAAAGGGCATCTATGGACAAACTTTCACAATGCAAAGGGCTGGTAAGGATTTTTAAGGGCACAAGTTCAACAGGCGCATTGATGGTAGTCTAACTAATTGAAAACAATAAATCTCGCATGATAAAAAAAACATTTACAACTAAAAAACCCTAACCCTCCGACTATGTCGGACGACCAAAGGCGGCAATCATCGGAAGAATGGCAGGATGCTCCATCACGTAAAGGTAGATGTCAAGATCAGAAGGGAACGGGTAACTCGAAGGTAATAACAAAGTTTTTTGTTTCAAATCTTTCCCCAAAGTGTTCATCATCAGATTTAAAGGAGGTATTTCGTTTTTTCGGTTTGTATGAAGGATCTTATATAGCCAGAAAGTTAGATAGGTTGGGGAAGAGGTTTGGGTTCGTATCTTTTAGCGGTATTTTGGATGTGAAAAAAACGGCGGGGGAGATGACCGATCTATGGATGGGGTCTTATAAGCTTTTTTGTTTTCGTGGCTCGTTTTGTGGATGGGAGAAGGTGGATGTACCAAAGGATGATGATGTTAACAGTAGGAAAGGTAAGGACGGGGCAAATGGTTTTCATGCAAACCCTAGTGATAGGGGAGCACAACATGAGAAGGTTTCTAATGGCGAGGGGGTAGTGGAAGTCTTCTATCAATGGCATAATCTATCGGTATTGGGTAGAGTTGTGGATTTCAAAAGATTAACAAAACTGAAGAGGTGTTTAATGTCTAAAGGTTGGAAGAGTGTAGGGATCAAGTACGTTTCTGGTTTCACAGTGTTGTTGGTTTTTAATACATAGGAGGAGTGCGATAAATTCTGGATGGAAAAAGACACGTGGTCGGATGTTTTCGTTTCTTTAGAGAGGTGGAATGGTAATCAAATGGTGGCGGATGAGAGAATTGCGTGGTTGCAGGTTCATGGGTTTCCGGTACAGTTAGCGATAGATCAGGTTTTCAATATAGTGGATAGTCGTTATGGAGAGGTTATTCAATCAACTAGGATATTCTCTGTAGATTGCAACTTTTCTTACGCGTACATTGGAGTGTTGTGTAATTCTCGGTGTATGATAGTTGATAGGGTGGACATTTCTTGGAGACATAATATCTTCCAGGTTTGGGTTGACGAAGATGTTGGAGAATGGGTACCGGATTGTGTCGAAGAGATGGATGAATCGGTTGAGGAGATGGATCAGGATTTTTTGGTTAATAGGAATTCGAGTAATAGTGATGATGATGTCCAGGGAGTTGAAGCCAAGGTGTGTGAGTTTAGGGAGGACCATAGTGATGGGAATGATATGGTGTTTAATATAGGGGTTGTTCATAATGAAGATGGTGTTCCTGAGAGAGTGGTTAAGGATAACGTATCGGGCGCTCGGAAGAAGTTTAAACGAAGATCTTTGTTTAAGAATAGGGGGAGGTGAGTAATTCTCAAGAGAGACCTAAGAAGCGCCAAAGGGATGATAATGATTTGTTTGGTTTGGATAAGTTGATTGGCATTATAGGTTCTTTTTCGGCTCAGAATGATTTCGATAATAGGGATGTGGAAGATGATTATGGCACGCCGGATTTAAATGTTAATTCAGAAGAAGTGGGCAACAATTTCGGCTCTGTGGGACAGCATGCAGACGAGGTAAACATTCCGATGGTGAATGATAGTGTGATACCCCGCAATTTCAGGTTCTCACTTTAACTAAACTCTAGTTACTTATAGTTACATTCTTTGCATTCTACTTAACTAGGGTTAGCTGGATAGGTCAGACATTGCACAGTTATAGGTTAATAATTGCATGAAGTGGTAATTCGGGGAATTACCAAACTATATACATGAGTAGTGAACCCCGGACGTTGGTGAATTATGAAATTAGATAATTGTGAATTAATTAATTGATATTGAACACCGGACGTTGGTGAATTATGAAATTATATAATTGTGAATTAATTAATTGATATTGATTGCAATTACATGTTTCGGTGAATCTATGTGTAAACTGTATGTGATTACATGAACATAAATTAAACGCACTGTTAAAAACCGTAATCGAGGAACCATTATGATGGTTGGGGCCTAAATACATTGGGTTACGCTTGGCATGGCCCAAAATAGCGAAAACATCAAAGAAAACAGACTGCACAATGAATGGGCCAGATAAATCCATTCTGAACGGCCGTTCGGAAAACCCGAACGGTGTTCGGCGTTGGCTGCAAGCTTAAGCCGACTTTAACCCCTTAATTAAGCAATCTTAAGCCTCAAGTACCTCATAACCTTAACCCTAATTATCCCTAGCAGCCACCATATGAAAAATACACTCCATAACCTCTGCCATAATCATAATCGATCAAGCTTTGGAGCTCTAATTGTGTTTCTGTCACCCGAACGAAGAGCTTTAGGTATATCATCAAACCTTTTGTGTTTTATCTTCTTTATTATGTTATAAAGAACCATAAACAAGATTTTCCAAGATCTGAAATAAATTTACAAAGATTAAAACATGTTTTTTATAAAGGTTTAATGGGATTAAACAAGGTCATGTGTGTTATTATGTGTTAGATGTTATGTTGTTGTATGATTAAGGATCATTGAACATCTAGGGTTTAAAGATGATAATATTTACCAGGAAACTTGCATGTTTTGATCAGATTGATGTGTGATAAATCTTGTATGATGTTTATTTGATGTTCTTGATTGATGATATGCAACTAGGGTTTGATATAGTTGATAATATTGCATGATTAAAATCTGGACAGAATCTGAATGTCGACTTGTAGGCCCTGTATCACGAGTTTAATTAATCTATTTTGATCTATTCTTTGCATGAACATGCTATACAAGGTCTTAGCTTTTTAGAATGGGCAAAATAATCTGATTTGGACATCGGGTGATATGTTTTTGGAAAATTCTTTGATTAAAGGTCATATCAGATTTTCGGATTAGTATTTTGGGTCAACTTTAAACGACCATAACTTGGCTTTTACAAGTGGATTTATCCCGTTTGGATTAATAATAAAGTTTTGGGAATTTTTCTACTAATCTGATCTATTGTGAGTATTTTCTGGGCCTACCTGTATTGTACGATTTTTCATAATTTTTATATAGTGTTTTAACCCGAAATAAAAATGTGGACTTGACCGGTAGACCCTTTAGAATACTCAGTAAAAGTTTGGGAGTCTAACTCATTGGATAAGTATTTTTAATAAATTGGTTTTCATGGCGCATAATTTGTCCTTAAAACGCAGATTATGTATTGTACGCTTATCTGTCTAATTGGAGTCCTATGTGACTTGTATTTGACATGAACTTATATGAGCACTTATATGAGGTGTATATGAAGTGCATAATTGATGTTAATCATTGTGTTCACCAACGGGTCCGTAGGGTCTACTTGTGCATTTAGAATCATTAGGTGTCACTTACACGGTTTTGAACTTTTAAACGTCTTGGACAAACGGGTTATATGGTGCATTGACTGCTTGCATCCTAAGGTGAGTTTCACTACTCTTTTCTCAAAAACATGCGTCTCGGGGAGACAACTTACTTACTTTTTCATAGTCCGGTTTGGGACTACTTTTACACATCCCGGGTTTTGGGGTGCTATGGTTCACGGGGTGAATCTGCTTTTACTCATTCATGTTTTATGTCCTTTGTGAACTAACACACTGTATCATTCTAAAGTCCTTATTATATTATTGGGTTAATCGCTGCAGGCGAACGAGGTATTAGTTGATAGCGCTATTAGGTTGTGCAGCAACCTCATGCTTGCGGTGCTGGGAGCACGGGCATGAACTTTTGACCACGCTCTTGAGGAGCTGACTAGTGTTGATAGACACTAGTACTAAGGCAACATAACGTAAGTTAACACACTGTATGTTCCCAATAATCAGTTGTTTAGTTACAATGAGTGGGTTAGCTACCCCTGGCATGTGAATTAGCTGTTACATGGTCTTGGAGGCCTACGCATTTACTTGCTGTTACGTAGTCTTGGAGGCCTACGCATTTACTTGTTGTTACGTGGTCTTGGAGACCTACGCTTTTACTTGGTTACGTGGTTTTGGAAACCCGGGCGTTTACTTACTCACCTTCTTTACTTTGTGAACTCACCAACTTTATGTTAACACACGATACACATGTTTTGGCAGAAAGTTAGCTTCCGGTGCCACGATTAGAAAGTAGTGCACACTTCACTGCATTTGGGTCTAGGCATACATCTAAACTTCAATTTATGCTTTTACGTTTTCTTTCATATGGTTTTATCTTGGGCGCGTTGTTTTGCTCGTGGTTTTAAAATATCTATGTTTGGTTTACGCTTCCGTAACTTAACTAAACTTTTTGGTAAACGTTAAACTTGATTTTTGAAAACGAACTAAATGGTTTGGGCATTTAGAGCCGTTCTTATGACTTATGGCTATGGGATCCTGGTATGTCATGCGTCTCGCGGTATAAACCCTGCAGTGGAAATTTGAGGGTGTGACAGATTGGTATCAGAGCCATTGGTTATAGTGAACTAGGACTGCATGTTGAGTCTAGTCTATAATCATCATAGCATAAGTATTAGTACACTCACAGCTTAAGTGCACAACTAGCTTTTAGCTACATATATCTACAACACATGGTTTCAGGAGATATGTTATCTTCTAGTTCTAAACCTGATTCTGAACACGTCACTGGTGGGGACCTAGGGTTACACCAGGTGGCGCATTACTGGGATTAGTATCCTAACAGACCTCATGGATGAGGAAGCGACAAGAGTACAAGGGAGAGAGCCCTTGCGAGCGTTGTGGCGCATGTACACGGAAAGCTGCACGATGCCTATGACGCGGTACCACTAAACCGAATCGAACTCGAAGGAATCAAATATTGAGACTTATCCTTTTCCTCACTGAGCAAGGAGACAATTAGTTCCTGTTCCTTGTTGCTTGATCTTTCTTACATTCATTTGAAACTGAGTTACCCACATAAAATTTTATTCTTACTCTAGTACATTTACGCCCAGTATGAGTGAGCAATTTTACGACATGCGTATCCCTGTTTCTCATAGGTATATGGTAGATTCATGGGAACACATCAGATCAGGACTTGTTACTCACACTCTTGAGGAGTCGTGTAAAGCCTGCGACGTAGTGCAACATCTCAAGGGAAGATTAAACCTACCAATGACTGACAGCCACAATTGGAGGAATGAGTGGTGCAGCTGACCACTGAGTTAGCTACTATATGCTTAAATCTAATTAACCTACCTTACAAGTGGATTGAGCATTACACCAAAAGGGTGGGTCCCTCAGATTTGTGGCATGGCTACTACAGCTCACCTACCCAGAATCTAACAAATATTTCACCTGGCTCGCAAACACACTAACGAGGGTGTTGAGCATGGTACTTCTCCAAAGCATGGTGCTTCATCTTCTGCTTTTGGTGATAGCAAGAGAACATGGGATAGTGTGAGGCATAAGTTCTTCAGCAGCAGCAACTAGCATAGCAACAACAACGAGGTATTGGGAAAGGGTGTTCCTGGTGTAGGAGTGAAACCCACTTTAAGAGGAACAGTCCCTAGCCCAACTACCCTAGCATTAATGGTGTGACATTCGTGGCCCTTACAGTTTGATACTTTGGCAAGTTTAGTCTTTGTAAATTTATTATGTTTCGCATGTTAGTTCTTATATTTCTTTGAAACTTGATTATTAATGAAATCGCGTTTTATACTCACGCTTAAGTCCGAACACGTATATAAGTTAAAAAAAAAAACCCTCAAACTTCCTGTGCAAGTTTTAATACACTCAACATGCACACCCTCCACCAATCTCTTACATCATTTCATTTGGACAACGCATACCTTCTACATAGAAGGTAGCACATGTTAAGGTTCATGCACATGCACAAGACTCATTCACTGCATCTCTTCATTCACTACACCTCTTTCATCCTTATCATCATCACATGGTGACAACACTCCAATGGAAGCTTGATACATACGCTCATCTACCACGTGTTCATCATCATCATTACATAACACACATTTATGGTCTATAAATAGAACAACAAAAGCCATAAGCTCTTCACAAATTATAATATGTACATCCAAAGAGAGAGAGAGGGTCACGAATTGAAAGAAGAGAGAATTAAGAGAGAGAGAGAGAGAGACATGTTCACCTCCGACCATCTTCTTCATCTCCAGTGACCCGCAATCTGACCACGATCCCTTTTCTTCGAGCGATGCCACCACACGAGCCTATTACCGTTAATCATCACCTCTGACCCGTCACCACCTTTAACGATCCATACCCATCACTGATACCCGACTCACCTTAAACCCAACTCCGCCTACCATCCTTGTCCGGTGAACCCGACGTAGTTTTTCGTTATATCCCTTTAGTGATCATCTTGAACCTAAGGTAAAAGCATAAACCATTTTCTTTACCTAAATAGATACTTAAACATGATTTATAAAAATATAGAACATGCTGTTAGTTTATCATTTACAAAACAAAGAAGATGACTTAATATATAAAATTATTTTCAACATGACCCACTTAAACTTTTGTCTAATAAAATAATAAACTTATTATATATGTATAATATTTTCATGTTATAGGTTGATAATCATAATTTTGTATTTCATCTAATGTAGTATACACATTTCCATTTTCAATTTCTTTAACTGAATAATATACGTACCTTTTGATTTAATTAAATTTGAGAATCATGTTTTATTATACAACAAATTATGATTGAATAAGTGAAAACTTTACAAATTCTATTTGTTTAGATAATACTTTAGGTTTTGTAAGTTAACTTTTATTTTATTACCGTTACGTTTCTAATCAAATAGTTTTATGAACTAAAAATTTGGTTGTTAATATTATAAATTATTTTTAGTTTTCAGCGAACTTCTATAAATATAATAAAGTCTTATATGTAATAACTTATACACAATAGTATTGACTTTTTAACAATTAATAAACGTGATTTAAGAATTTAAATTAATGAATTAGTATTCTTATACGTATAGGTTGAGCTTTTCAGAATTCATAGTCTTAACTCGTGACAAGTTTATTTGGATTTATCGTGCTTAGCAAAACTGTGAGTATACTTATCCCCTTTTTATCTTTTCTAACACTTTCGGGGTGATTCATGTACACCTATGAAACTTACACTTACACATACTCATAAACATTTTTTTTTCATACAATTCATGCACGTGTTATGCTTAAATTCTTGTGCTTGATGATTAGATATAAACGTAGTATACTTGCAATCGTTACATAATCATTAACTTTGCTAGCTGACTTTAACAATGGATAGCGCTATTTGGATTGACAACCCGCCTAATGGAAAGTACCTATGCGTTAGGGAAGTCTTGGGTCATTGTTAATTCTTTAGTCTTTGTCAATCATAAAGGTTTGATTGTGACCCGCATCGTGTGCTTACGTGTTTATCATACTGCCTTGAGTAAATCATAACACTTGAATTGTAAGACCTTTTATACCTATATCATACGTACACTAACTAAGTGTACTCACCAACATCATGTGTGTTGACAGGTACTATTTTGTACATGTTTCAGGAGATGCTTGAAGTTTATCACATAAGGCTTGGACTTAGACATCATAAAAAAAACTTATGCTTTGTTTCTAGATGTAATGTTTTGAAATGTAATGTTTGACACTTAATCGTGATTAAATAAATATTTGTATTTTAGTACCTCAAGCTTATGAACAATCGTTACCTCGTGACACCTCATTGTTTCCGCCATTGGTTGGGGTGTTACAAATGGCAACAAAAATCTCGATGGTGCTCGGGGAATAGTTGGCGTGGTTGGCTCGGGAGAAAGCCAAGAGCGACAACAATGTGTTGACAAGTATGTTTTCTGTGAAAAACAATCTTGTTGCTAGATGTCCTTTTCGATTCCGGTGCGAATATCAGTTTTGTGTCTTTAGAAACATAGCAAACTCCTAGGATTAGACCCTACTCTTCTTGAGACCCCACACTCTATAGAGCTAGATGATGGTAAGCCTGTTAAGGTGACCTATGTTCATCGCGATTGTAAGCTCGAACTAGATGGCCAACAGGTTGCCATTGATCTCATACCTATCACCTTGGGAAGCTTTGATATTGTTGTGGGCGATTGTCCAAACAACGTGCTGAAATTCTCTGTCGGGAGAAAATTGTCCGTATCCCTCTCCCTAGTGGAGAACTGTTATCTATTCAAGGTGATAGTGGTGGTGCCATGGTGGGCATCATCTCATTCTTGAAAGCCCAGAAGTGCATGTGAGGCTATCTAGCCATTCCGGCTAACATTTCTGACTCTCGAGCTGAAGTTGAAATGAGGATTGAGGACATCCCTGTAGTATGTGATTTCCCAGATATCTTTCCAGGGGCAGGAATACATGTTGATCCCACCAAGATTGATGCTATTAAAAAGTGGGAGGCTCCTAAGACTCCTGCAGAGGTGCGCCAGTTTCTTGGTCTTGCGGGATATTATCGCAGATTCATTGAGGGATTCTCTAAGATCGCTCAACCCTTCACTGCTTTGACGCAAGAGGGTATTACTTAAAAGTGGGGAGATACCCAAGAATCTGCTTTTCATTTGTTAAAGGCAAAGCTCTGCAGTGCACCCATACTATCACTACCTGAGGGAACAGAGGACTTTGTGGTGTACTGTGATGCGTCTATCCAAGGGTTAGGGTGTGTGCTGATGCAACATGATAAGGTGATCACGTATGCTTCACGTCAATTGAAGGTTCATGAGAAGAATTACACCACCCACGACTTGGAACTAGGAGCGGTGATTTTTGCTCTAAAGATTTGGAGGCATTATCTCTATGGAATGAAGTGTACGATCTTCACCGATCATAAGAGCCTCCAACACATCTTCGATCAGAAGGAGCTAAACATGCGACAACGTTGATGGGTCGAGCTTCTGAATGATTACAAATCAAATATTGTAAAAAGAATCATGTGTTTTCTTTTATTAATGATTTCAGTTACAACTATGATTATTAATGTAATTAATAAAATTCATTTTAATAAATTTATAATATGCTTTTGCAAATCAATTATTATATTTAAATTTGAATTTATTGTATTAAATAATAAAATGAGAGAATTCATGAGGGAGTGCCATGTGTCCCTCATGTGTTTTCTTTTATTATATAGTGTTGATGTTGATGTTGATGTTGATGTTGATGTTGATAAGTTACAACTATGATTATTAATCAATTATTATAATTAAATTTGAATTTATTGTATTAATTAAATAATAAAATGAGAGAATTCATGAGGGAGTGCCATGTGTCCCTCATGTGTTTTCTTTTATTATATAGATGTAGATGTAGATGTAGATGTAGATGTAGAAGTGTAGATGTAGATGTAGATGTAGATGTAGATGTAGACGTAGACGTAGAAGTAGATATAAGTTACAACTATGATTATTAATCAATTATTATAATTAATTTGAATTTATTGTATTAATTAAATTAAATAATAAAATGAGAGAATTCATGAGGGAGTGTGATGTATTGTAAAATACATCTATTTCCAGTGTAAAGTTTGTACAATTTTCGAGTCGTTTAGATAGTGTTTTTATTAGTTTTAGGCTTGTACCGGTCTATTTTATTTAGTATAGGTTTTAATAGATTTTTATTAGTTTTGCGTCATTTTTGGTATTTATTTATTTATTTTATATTTGTGTAGGTGTTCATGGACGTTGGAGCGTAAACGAGCAACTTTGGTCAAGTCAAAAACACCCGAGTCGAGAGCACGAAGTTATAATACTATATATAAATAATAATATATTAAATATAATAATAATAATAATAATAATAATAATAAAATAAAATAAAAATAAAATAACTAAAAAACCCTACGTGAGTTGGTGTTTGAAAAAAAAAGAGAATCTTTTGACACAAGAAAACAAAAAAAGCCAATAATATTACAAAAGAAGGCGGTGCATATATTAACAAAGGAAGGCGGCGCATGAATTGAGAGGAGGGATATATCATCAAAAAAAAGAAGTTCGCACAAGACTTCTTGGAGGAGCAGATCACGACAGAGCCTCAAGAAGAAAAAAAGAGAAGGAGGTGAAGGGTTGAGGCATAGGTGCCAGCACGGGTCGGTTCTAATTCAATATTTATTATTTATTTATTCTAACCCGTTGTGAACGCCATGAATATGTTTAGTTTTTACTGTTTTGATTTTATCATGCCTTTTATTGGCTAGACCTTTTCGCTACCTAGGTTAAAGATGATTGCACATGTTTGATTTATTTTCTTTTGGTCTTGGAACTTTTGGTTGTGGGTTGAATTTTAAAGTAAAGAACTTTTTATTTTCTGGTTTGATGTGTATGCATATTTAGTTTTATTTAATTAATTTTTATAAACTCCACTTGCGTTTTTGTGAATGTCTTTCATGTATGAATGCGAGTTAGGTTGCGGACTGAGTGTTAGCGACTAGTTTATGGTTAATTCTGCAGGTTATCCATAGGAGTTGTAATTGTTAGTTAGATAATTCTAAGTGTTCTACCAATTCTCAATAGCTGTGAGGTGCGAGATTGTTGGTCTGTCTAGGGTGTTAAATTGCTAGTTCTAGAGGCTTTGGTGGTGTTTGTTTTTCTCCTAGAAGCACTTCTGACCTCTTTTGTCTGCGTCGCGCAGACGCGGGCAGACGTTTGGGGCGGGCAGACTGTTTGTTTTTCGGAAGACATTTCACTCCAAAAGCTCTTCCTGACCTCTTCTTGGTGCAGACTTGGACCAAAGTCTTCTAAGGTCTTCAAATGTCTTCTCCTCTTCTCTTCTCCTCACCCACCACCACTACCACCACCCACCACTGTCCACCACCACCACCGTCACCCACCCACCACCACCACCTAGCATCGTCCACCACCACCGTTCACCACCACCGTCCATCACCACCACGGTCCACCACCACGGTCCACCACCACGGTCCACCACCACCCACTACCACCACCCACCACCACCACCCACCACCGTCCACCCACCACCACTACCACCACCCACCACCGTCCACCACCACTACCACCACCCACCACCCACCACCACCATCACCCACCACCACCACGGTCCACCACCACCACCACCACCCACCACCCACCACGGTCCATCACCACCACCACCCACCACCGTCCACCACCGTCCACCACCACCGTCCACCACCACTACCACCACCACGGTCCACCACCACGGTCCACCACCACCTACCACCTACCACCGTCCACCACCACTACCACCACCCACCACCCACCACCACCATCACCCACCACCACCACGGTCCACCACCACCACCCACCACCACCACGGTCCACCACCACCACCACCACCACCCACCACCCACCACGGTCCATCACCACCACCACCCACCACCGTCCACCACCCACCACCACCGTCCACCACCACCACCACCCACCACCGTCCACCACCACTACCACCACCACCCACCACCACCACCACGGTCCACCACCACCTACCACCGTCCACCCACCACCACTACCACCACCCACCACTGTCCACCACCACTACCACCACCCACCACCGTCCACCACCCACCACCACCACTACCACCACCCACTACCACCACCCACCACCGTCCACCACCACTACCACCACCACCCACCACCGTCCACCACCACTACCACCACCACCCACCACCACCACGGTCCACCACCACCACGGTCCACCACCTACCACCGTCCACCCACCACCGTCCACCACCACCCACCACCACCCACCACCATGATCCACACCACCACGGTCCACCCACCACCACCACCATCTACCACCAGACTGCTGTAAAAACTCAGTTTGTTTAAATTTAAGTTTATTTCAGCAGCCTGCAGACGTTAACAAACAAACAGTCTTCTTCTTGCAGACTGCAGACCTTTGGTCCACCTCTTCTCCTGCAGATGTCTGCAGATGTGGTCCGCAGACTGCAGACCTTTTCCTGTAGAAAAAACAAACAGCACCTTTGTGAGAAGATCTTCCTAGTTTCCCTAGCATTCCTTGTAGGCCAAGTCTTATCAGAAATATTGTAGTTACCCCTTGCACTTTCGGGTGTACTGTGACTTTCGCGCTGTGAGGTAGACTGTCTAGCGGGTACTTTAAGATTCGAGTAGGTAAGCCTGTGAGGGTAACCTCTCAACCGGTGGTTTAACAGCACAACAATATTCTAGGGTTTCCCCTTGAGAAGGGTCGAGGGTGTCTAGTTTATTCTTGATGTTTAGTATTTTAAGATCCCGGTTCCACACCAGTTCCATAGCCATTAGAAATTTATCATTCATGTGTAGGATTCTAGCCTAGGTAGTGCCTTCCCATCATCTAATCCCAGTTCCAGTTCCCAGTTTGTGTCTTTAATTATTTTAGTTTATTTTATTTATTTTTATTAGTTTGTTAGAAAACCCCCTTAAGCAACAAAACAATTTAAGTCAGTTTGTAGATAAGTAATCGAGTCTAGTTTACGTTTTCCAGTAGAGTCTCGTGGGTTCGATACTCGGACTTACTTTAGCTGTACTGCACTGACCGGTACACTTGCCGGTTGTGTGGTTTAGGTTTAGAGAGTCTTAGGTTATAAATTTAAAACTTAGAGTGTCTAGTTTAGGTTAATTTAGTTAGTTTTTACTAAACCACTTTGAGCACATCAGAGTGCCATGTGTCCCTCATGTGTTTTCTTTATTATATAGTGTAGAGTGTAGATAAGTTACAACTATGATTATTAATCAATTATTATAATTAAATTTGAATTTATTGTATTAATTAAATAATAAAATGAGAGAATTCATGAGGGAGTGCCATGTGTCCCTCTTGTGTTTTCTTTTATTATATAGTGTAGATGTAGATGTAGATGTAGATGTAGATGTAGAAGTAGAAGTGTAGATGTAGATGTAGATATAAGTTACAACTATGATTATTAATCAATTATTATAATTAAATTTGAATTTATTGTATTAATTAAATTAAATAATAAAATGAGAGAATTCATGAGGGAGTGCCATGTGTCCCTCATGTGTTTTCTTTTATTATATAGTGTAGGTGTAGATGTAGATGTAGATGTAGATGTAGATGTAGATGTAGATGTAGAAGTGTAGATGTAGATGTAGAAGTGTAGATGTAGATGTAGATGTAGATTCTTTTATTATATAGTGTAGATGTAGAAGTGTAGATGTAGATATAGATGTAGAAGTGTAGATGTAGATGTAGATTCTTTTATTATATAGTGTAGATGTAGAAGTGTAGATGTAGATGTAGATGTAGAAGTGTAGATGTAGATGTAGATATAAGTTACAACTATGATTATTAATCAATTATTATAATTAAATTTGAATTTATTGTATTAATTAAATTAAATTAAATAATAAAAGAGAGAATTCATGAGGGAGTGCCATGTGTCTCTCATGTGTTTTCTTTTATTGTAGAGTGTAGATGTAGATGTAGATGTAGAAGTGTAGAAGTGTAGAAGTGTAGATGTAGATGTAGATACATTGTTTTAGGTTAGATGTTAACATTAGAGTTATACATTGTTTAAGGTTAGGCGTTAACATTGGAAATACATTGTTAACTGTTTTAGAGTAGGTGCTACCTGAAGTTTTCCTGCATGTAACTGTAAAGTACATCAGTCTATTTCATATGTAAAATTGATATTTCATATTAGATTTCTTAACCCCGAGACACTCCCAAGATATAATCTAGTTTTAAATATTGGAATGTAAATGAAACTTATAAAGAAAAAAAATATATGATTGTTAGTTTGTTATTAAAAAATAAGTTTTAACTATATAAATAGTCCTTGTGGTATAGTGAGAATAATAGGTTTGGATACTACCATTTTATAAAAATAAAAAAAATAAAAAAAATTGGTCTTGTATTTCAATTTGTAATGAGTTTAGGTGCTAATGTCAAATTTTGTTAACCTTTTTGTTAAATTCAAAGGTCTTTTTAAGTCTTTTTACATTTAAAGTACTAACTATGTAAGTAAGTGGAGTGGATGGATCATTTATGCAATTGACTTAAAAAATTACAAAAGCACGTCAATCACCACCATCACCGCGCCAGCCATAAACACCACCTCACCGCCACTAACACATTTATAATAAGCAACATCGCACCCCACATGCCACCACCACACCCCCTTATCAATCCCCGCCAAAGACCACCATCACCATCACCTTCTCTGCCATCTCTATTCAAATCCGACATTCAAATTTGAACCACATACAGGCTAATTCTATGTAGAAATCAAAGCATTATGACTTGCTTCATATTATACTGATTGAAGCGATCCCACACCATATTTTGTATGAATCCAATAAATCAACCGAAAAATGATTTCCTTATATGGCAGATTTTATAAGAGACTATTCCAGTTTAGCTGAATCCATGGTGGATTTTATCAATCTGAAGACCCGAATGTCAATTAGAGTTTGAAGATGTCGTCGTCAACAGTTGATGGCGGTGAACAATAAAAAACAATAAAGGTGTGTGACAACGATTCTAGGGTTTTGAATTAGAAGACGGCGGTGGTGATGGTGGTCAAATGAGTGGATGAGTTGGATATATATCGGGCACCGTGATGGGTATTAGTGGTGGTGATTGGCGACGACGGTGGTCGGCATCTGTAAATGTAAGACGTATGAGGGAGAAGTGTGGGTTGGTGTAATATTCCGAAAATCCATTTTTACAATATATATAAATATGTGTAAATTGTTGTTTGATATAGTCGACTATAGTGTAAATTTTGGGTTATCTTACTAAGGAAAATAACCATGTTAGTAGAAAAACATATTTAGAAAAGTTAACTAAAAACCTAATCAAGTTAGGTTAAATTTTTATTAGAAAAAGCCTAAAAATAGAACTTGGAGGAGGCCATTTGTGTAAATGAGAAAGTAGAACAAAAGGTTTGGATCCTCCACTTGAGATAGATCGCAGGCAACACTACCACCACAAGAGTATTCTCCAAGGTTATGCACTTCCCTAATTGAGTATCAATCCTTGGTGTTGAAGGCAAATTTCCGCAATTTGGGAGTTAGAATCAAGAAGGGAACCCTTTCTAACCCTTAATTTCATCAAATAAATGTTTGAATTAGTCACCATGGTAGGGCTAGGGCTCGAAATTTTGGGGATTATCCCTTCCTAAATTGCTCTTGAACTTGTGTTTTTTTCTTTGATGTCTGGTGTACAATTCTCTAACATGGGTTAGTATGTAATGCTAAGTTCATGATGTCCTAAGTGTAACTTACTTGGGTAATGTGGGTAAATTTTGGATTGGGAGGTTGAATGTAGGATGAAATCATTGTAACTGATGCTTACTTTTCAATTTAGTTATAAGTTCTCTGAAAATATTGATGATTTGGGATGTAAGTTAGATGCTTAGTTCTTATCTTTTGTATTAAAGGGGACTAAGAAAATATCTTAAATATACTTGGTGTCGATATAGGCAAACTTAATTAATGCACACCAAGTACTCGATAAAGTGCCCACATGTAAAATTAATTGTTTTAGCTCTTGAAATTTTGGCAAAGGTGTATGATTGATTCATTGAAACCCATGACCAAAAAGGACCATGAACAACAACATGTTCTAATGGTCACTTGGATTATAAATATAGGCTAATTAAGTGAGGCTTCGGGTGTGACACCAGTCAACGATCCAGGTCTACATCCGTACGCATTTTACTTATTGATGTCATTTCATGTGCATCACTAGACATTTTGCACACACTATACCCCCTAGTCTGGTAAAACATAAATTATTAAGGAAACTCATTAATTCACCCGTTTATGCATACAACACCCGCACGAATCATGAAACACACATATGTTGCCCTTTGACATTAAAGCTTCTTAACACATGGTAAGCTTTCTACTAACATATGTAAACATACAAGCATGATTTATGAATCATGAACACAAAAGTTGGGAAAAATGATACATGTTGATATCGTCATCGAGCATCATGAAACCTAACTAAAACCCGACAATATGGTCACCAAATAGATATCCCTATATCAAGGTTGACTAGAGGTTATCAAACAAACTATCTAGACATTATGCAAGTATATGTTATCGGTCACCTATATGTACATGTATCGACTAGCCCTCATGATCTCACCACCATTTTTACAAGCACACATTTGATAAGTGAAGGGTCTATAACTAAGAGAACTTATCATGGATTTCAACAACAAAGACTACACTTACACATATACATATCCACGGCCTTAGTCACACCCTCAAATTTCCACTGCGGGGTTTATACCGCGAGGCGCATGACAAACCAGGATCCCATAGCCATAAGTCACATGAACGACTCTAAATGCCCAAACCATTTAGTTCGCTATTGTAAAACCAAGTTTACAAGTTTCAACCAAACCAATTAAGTATAGTGGAAGCGAAATAACAACACAATTAAGTAAAAGTCTGCGCAAAACACCGCGCCCAAAACCACAAGTAATTAGTTAAATATTTAAAAGTAGTTTAAGTGTTCATAATCCCATGACACTACATGATGCATGCCCTACTCGTGCTCCATACCTAGTTACCTGCAAAAGCATGCTAACGTGTATCAACATAAAGTCGGTGAGTTCACAGTTTTGATAACAAGCATAAAGTAATCGAAAGCGTAGGTCTCCCAGACCCAAATGTTCAAGTGTTATCAGTTTAATCATGTCAGGGGTAGCTAACCCACTCATTGCAACTAAACAGGAGATTATTGGGAATCTTCATAAATGTGTTAACATATGTTAAACTGCCTTAGGAACTAGTGTCTATCAACACTAGCATAACAGATGTGGTCAGAAGTTCATGCCATGCTCCCAGCATCGCAAACATGAGGTTGCTGCACAACCTAATTGCGCTATCAACTAAACAGGAACTAGTGTCTACCCCGTTCGCCTCCTGCGATTATGTCACACCCTCAAATTTCCACCTGCGGAGTTCTACCGCGAGGCGTGTGACACACCAGGATCCAAGTCAACGGTCACAATAAACGACGTCTAAATGTAAAAACATACGTAAATAAGAACCATGCATAAGTTTAAAACCAACATTCAAACAGTGCGGAAGCATTTAAAGTTTACAAAAGTCATGCATAAGTAAACATAAGTTCAAAAGTTCATGATTCCAAAACGTGCGAATGAGACCCTAGACGCGAGACGACTCCAGTGCGACCTCGTGCGCCTATCTGACAGCTGCTACCTTAGCGACCTGAGAAAACATGCTAAAAGAGTCAACATATAATGCTGGTGAGTTCACAGGTTTTAATTAAGCGTTTAAAGTGTTCCATCGAAAACCGTTACCATCACAATTACTACTATGCTAATGAGAACGCCAATCCAGGCGCAGAATGAGAACGCCAACCACCGGCGCAGAATGAGAACGCCAACCACCGGCGCAGAATGAGATACTCATACGGGTGAAACCATTACTGACTGAGCCGAGTGTTACCCTTAGTTTTGTTAGAGACAATATGCACCCGCCCGGCCTCCAGCCGTCGAGTGGGGTTTGTCAGTCCCCAATAGCGCTATCCATATTTCCCCGCCATATACCCATGTTAGTGGTTTCAAGGGATTTTCGATGAACCGTATAGTAAGATAAGTGAGCCATAGTATAACGTGATAAAGAGTCATGAGCCATAAGAATTTAACAAGTCATAAGTCATAAAAGAGTTTGTAAGCATGTTTCTCACCCCGAAAGCAAAAACTGTAAAATGTGGGGCCGTGAACTCACCTTAGGTTGCGTATTCCGTTTAAGAGTAAACCGTATGCGTGATATGAGTAAACCGTCTGTAAGATATGATAGCCCCAACTATTGGCGACCTATCATAAGATATGTGTCAAGTTAGACTAATAACCCATCGGGTTCATTAGTCCCTAAGTCCAGTCCATGACCATTATGTGTCCGAAAAGCATGTTTAACCGACAACCAGACAACGTAAGACAAGACTCGACATCCCATTGGTGACCCGACATTCCACGTGTTAGATAAATACAAGACATCATGCCACATATGCAATTAAACACTTAATACGCGCAACAGTTCACCTAGTCTAGCATAATGTCTGATTAACGCATAAACAGGTCCGAATACGTGTTACTAAGTCATTGGGTGAATCCCGGGGTTCCTATCATGTTCCTAGGCGTCAAATCATGTTCCGGGATGTTAAAATATACATACAGCAGCATTACACGCGATTAGGAATCAAACTAGCAATCAGGAAAAGTCAACATGTGATTAGGGTTGGTCAACAGGCGATTACAAGGGCTAATCGCCTGTATTCACACGATTAGGCTTCCCCCTTCAGGCGATTATGCCCCTAATCGCCTATAGCATCATGCGATTAGGGTGCTAATCGCCTGCTGCAGCTGTACAGTGCAATTTCGCGCGTTTAACGCTCCAAATCAGATCCGAAACATGTAAAAACATCCAATAATCATCCTAACACATTAACAAACATATTTCAAGAAAAACCCCTAAGTTTTCATCATTCTAACAGTTCCGAATGCGAGCGTTTTCCCAAAATGGCAACTTAGCATGTAAACATCACATCAACATGCAAGAACTTGCCCTAAATAGCAAATATTCAGATTGAATCACATAACCACGTTGTCCGATGGCATCCTACTGTTCTAGCATCATCCTAGAGCAAACCCTAACATCATTCAATCAACAACATACCTCATATCATCCTTAATCATTCAAAATCCTTCAAATGGGTCAAAATATCAAATATCAACAATACACAACCAAAACCATTCAAACTCCTAGGACATCATCATACCAACTTGTAACAGCCATAAACATCATAATAACACAAGAACAATCATGATTCAATCCTAAAAATCCTATCTTTAAACACATATAACACATACAACACATGTAAAGGTGTGGGTTTGTTTAAAAACGGTTTTAAATGGATTTTCAAAGATGAAAACATTTATAAGTCAGGTCTGGACGTTTAGGGAGTAAAACATAATCATTTAAAGGTTTATGTTTGAAGAACACACCTTGGAATCAAGAGGTGATGATGGAATAAGCTTGAAAATGGTGATTTTGATGCAAAAACGAGTTCCAGAGGGTGTTTGTGTGTTGGGTTATGTTATGGGACGGCTAGGGTTGCACAAATGATGTTTTGGAGGTCAAGGGTGGTATTTATAGGCGTTTTTAGTCGTCCAGCACGTATCATGCGAGTATGCAGGTTTATACGCGATTAGGGAGCCTAATCGCATGACTGTTCATGCGATTGGGGCCTAATCGCATGAACAGTTATGTGATTAGCCCCTACTCGCCAGTAATATCCTCCCACTCGCCCTTAATCATGCGATTAGGCTATCCCACACAAGCCTAATCGCCTATAGCCCCTGTGTTCGTGTGTTTTGCGCGTTAAACCCCGTTTTAACACATGTTAGCACATATTCACATACCGACAAGTCACATAATGATTGTAAACATATAATGCATGATAAATAACACGTTCCCGCCCGATCACCAATTCCCGGGACCCGAGACTTGCGTATGTTAAAACCCTAATGATGTGCGATTCGACTCGACCGATCTTGTTATGTGTAACGTATGCGCGACTCGCTAAGGTAGACTTACTAAGTTTTCAAAAGTTAGTTACCGAAAGTTGCCGGGTGTCACAGATTAACCCAATAATACGTAAGGACTTTTCAGTGATAGAGTGCTTAGTTCACAAAGGACCAATAAGTTTTAAACTGATCAAAGCGCAATCCACCCAAGGGTTCGTAACGGACTCTCCTAAAGAGTCAATGTCCAAGTAGTCCCGAACCGGACTAGAAAACGTTTATCAAAGTTGTCTCACCCTGAGACGCATGATTTTGAGAAAAAGTAGTGAAACTCACCTTAGTATGCAAGCAAGTAAATCCAAACTCCAAAGTAGGGTGTGCTACCGACTCCCTAGTACATGTGTCACTAAGTGAGTATATGTGTAATACCATTACACCATATAACCCGTTTGTCCAAGATGTTTAAATGTTCAAAATCGTGTAAGTGACACCTAGTGATTCTACATGCATAAGTAAACCATACGGACCCGTTGGTGAATAGGTTGGTTATCATTAGTTTTACACTTCATATGCATCTCATATAAATGCCCATTCAAGTACATGTCACATACATACCACATAGGACTCCAATTAGCCATATAAACTCACAATACACAATCTGCGTTTTTAGGACAGATTATGCGCCATGAAAACTAATTTATTAAAAATACTTATCCAGTGAGTTAGACTCCCAAAATTTTACTAAATATTCTATGGTGTCTACTGGACAAATACATATTTTTAGTTCATTATAAAACCTTGTACAAAAATTATGAAAATTCACGGAACACAGCTACGTTCAGAAAATACACACATCGGATCAGTTTAGTAGAAAAATTCCCAAAACTCGTGTATTCATCCAAACGAGATGAATTCACTTGGAAATGCCGAGTTATTCCAATGTTAACTTACTGTCCAAATTTCATAACTTAATTCCTTGTTAAACTCGAGTTATGATTGTTTAAAGTTGACTTAGTTTGTTAATCCAAAAATCTGATATGACCTTTATTCAAAGAAAATTCCAAAAACTATCCAAACGACGTCCAAATTAGACGATTTTGCCCATTATGAAAAGATAAGACCATGTATAATACAACCGTGCAAAGAAATCATCAAAACCATCATGTTTAAATCACATAACAGACCTTTACAAGTTGACCCAAACATTCTGTCCAGATTTTAATCATGCATAAACTCTTATTTAAACTACTCACGTATGCCTTAAATAGTATTTTAAGGCGGTTTGGTGATACCTGGTACCCGCGCGCGGCCGCTTGAAGGCTGTGAGCGGCCGCTCACATCTCTTCGGCCCGCGCCGGGTTGCCTGCTTCGTCGTACAACGTGTTTTCATCGATGTTTTTGCTATTTTGGACCATAATACGTGTAACCCCATGTGTTAAGACCCCAACCATCCTACCGGTCCACCTATTATGATTTTTATTAACGTATTCAGTTTAAGTTCACGTAATCACACACAGTTTGCACATAGTTTCACAGAGTATCATAGTAGCACGTAATTGCAATGAATTCTCAATCAATTAATTCACAATTATTTAACTTCATTGTTCACCAGCGTCCGAGTTCACTAATCATGTATACAGTCTGGTAATTCCCCGAATTACCACTTCATGCAGTTATTAACCTATAACTGTGGAACGTGTGTCCTATCTAGCTAACTCTAGTTAAGTAGAATGCAAGGAATGTAACTAGAGTTTAGTTAAAGTGAGAACTTGAAATTGCTGGGTATCACAATATATATATATATATGCATATGTACCATTCGACTACACACATATGCACACACATGACAAGTCCCTATCCCACAACTCTTGAAACTTCCCTTTTTGTTTTCTTCGGCTGAGTAAAAGCAATCCTCACAAGTCACTATCACATGACTTCACCAAAACATGTCCCTCAAACCATGCAACCTCTGTTTGAGGCTATTTATAAAACTCAGGAAAATCCCAGTTCCTCTCCTTCACCCATCAATGAGAGTATACCTCCACAAGTGACTGGGACTGAGGAAAATCAATCAGCCATCCCACAAGCAGAAGAGGAGGTTACACCCCTAGAGTTCAATGAAACTCTAGGTGAGTTTTCAAGTGAAGCAGCCACTACTGATGTAGAGACCATTGTCTCACAACAGGACAGTGGTTACATAGCTAAGACTTCCTTGAAGGCAACAACTGATGAGGCCACTATAGTGTCCCCAAAATCAGTTGGAAGTCCCTAGAACCAAGAAAAAGGGGCATCTGGTTCTCATCCTTTGGACTCACCTCCTAGGACTGAACCAATTACAACTACCACTGGTAGGAATCCAGATGATCCTATTAACTTAGGTGATGGGTTAAAATACCAAGAATTGATGGCCAGAGTACAGTCAATTGAAACCTCTGTTGCTGATATCAAATCAGATATCAAGACATTATTGGGATCATTGGCTACTCTTACCAAGAGTCAACCATCCACAGCTGATATTGCTAGTGAGCTATGGAAATCTGTTTCTCCCATCATCATAGCTCACAGAAAACTAGCAGATCAGACACATGAAACTTACATGGCTGAAATCAGAAATATGGTGGATGCTAGGTACAAAGATACCCAAGCTGACATTAAAGCCATTAAAGACCATCTGCTAAAGACCACTGGCTCTGCCCCTACCACAATTCTCAGAGATGAAGATGATGATGACTTCACTGCTGATGATGCCAAAAAGGGGGAGAGTTGTAGAGATAGATTGCCAAAGCTAGGTCCCTTTGGTTGTCCACCCTCACAAAAGGGAAAATCAAAGTCTGCCAACAAACCAGGGTCTACCCATACACCACCACAACAACAACAACCAAATGTTCAATCCTCTGCTGCTATTGAAACTGCCAAAACCAGCAAAGCAAAGGAAGTTGATACCTCTGCTAATGAAGAAGCTGAAAAGGCTGCTGAGGAAAAGCAAAAGAGGGCTGACACTTTGGAAGTTAAAGCAGAGTTCTTGGTACAATTAAAGAAAGAACATCTACAAGAAGTTGAAGATGTGGGTTCCTCTAAAAGGAAGAAAATGCCTGCCAAACATGTCAGACAACCACCATCCAAACTTGCTTCTAAAACCACTGCCACCAAAACCACTGCTGCTACCAAAACCACTAATACCACCACAACATCTGAACCTATCACCACAACCACTAAACCAACCACTGAACATACTACCACAACCACCAACACACCACCTACAACCACTCCACCACCTAAATCCCAAACATCTGCTGGTCCTACAAAAGTGCCAACAGATGTTAATACAACTACTGCTGCAACACCACCATCACCAAAAATCTTGTACAGAAGGAAGAGAAAATCTACCTTTGCTGTACAGGATGAAAACATTCACACATCACCACCTACTACTTCAACCACACAATCTACACCCATATCTGCCATTCCACTTTCATCATTCTCACCACACACCTCACAATTTACATCCCATAGATCACCACCAACCATTACACCATTGGCTGTCCAGTATCCCCTTGAACTTGATCTACTTAAGGGGGAAATGCAATCCTTCTACAATACTGAACAACCATCTGAAAGATCTTTCCCATCTCTTCCAAATTTTCCTGTTTCCCTAAACATAGACACATATCTTAAATACAAGGCTGAACAGGCAGATGCTATCATCAAAGAGAAATGCAAAGGGAAAGATGACAGGAGTGTTCAGGGCATCCATTCAGCAGAGCTTAGCAAACTGAGAAGGATTGAATATTTTGCTAAGACCCTGAGCAACTCCATGTCTACCATGCCTCTCAGCAGTGACATGGAAAGGGAGGTTAGGGAATCTCTTCTTGAACAGATCTTGGCAACCATGCCTTATAAAGCAAATAAGAAACAATTTGCAGGCTGGACCACTCATGCTCTCAGAGAAGAACTCATAAGAATTGAGGACATGGCCAAGAATCCCCCAGCTAAGGTCTCTGCTCTAGATTTCAGTAAAGGCAGAGATCCAGCCAGAGCCTTAAAATTCAGAAGAATGAGACAAGAGATTGTGACTGCAGACTATGGGGAGATGAAGTCTGTTGCAAGATGGTCAGAGCTGAGGCTGGTTGAAACTTACAAGAAATTAGAAGAAAACAGGAAGAAAGACCCTACCTTGCCCAGAAAACCTGTCTACCCTGATGAACCCTTGATGAAGAGACCTCAACAGGCTTTTACATTAGACAGGCTACTTGATACTTCTGATCTATTTGCTGCTGCAAGAAGACAATTCAAAAAGAAGAAAGAAATGTCTGAAGAAGATCAGAAGAAGTTTGCTGATACTTTTATAAAGGAGGGCCTCTTCAATCAAATACATTATTTCTCTGATCCCACTTCTGAAAAACTCAGAGAACTCATTGGGAGACCTCCATCACCAAACTCATCCAGAATAAAAGTGCATCTCAGTAAATCCTCTGATTCAAAAATTCTAGAATGGAAGGTCAACAAAGACACCCATGAATTGACTCTGCTCAGATCAAATGGAGAAGCTCAAAGACTAAGCATGGATGATGCACATGGCCTGTGTGTAGATGACCTCCAAACACTGCATAACCTTGAGCTTGAAAGAGATGTTGAAGACTTCTACTTATTGAACTTTGAGTTACAATTCAAAGGTCAAATTAAAGAAAGTCTGATGAGGAATAAAGATCAAGAATAAAGCCTAGTTTTGGCATCATCTGTTCTAGGGGGAGATTGTTGGGTCTGCTGACCTGGAGAAGAACAGATGATTGGAAAGCCAAAATATACTACTCAGTTGATCCTAAGAAATAAACAGCATTTACAAGATACTTCTCCCAAAAGACTGTTGACCCTAACATCTGCTGTACTCAACAACTGTTGGAAACAATTGCTGCTGTAAAGGACTGCTAGATAAACAACTGCTAGAGAACAACTGCTGACTAAAGGTCTGATGAAGAACAACTGCTGACTAAAGTGCTGAAGACTAAAGGTCTGTTGGAGCCAACAGCACTTAGGCTCCAACAGATGATACAAGACTATCAGAGTTTTCCTCAACAGCAGTTTACCTTGCAGTGTTTTACAATGTAATAGTAGTTTGTATTTAACAGATGTTTTATGTTGTTATTCTGTTAGATGTCACTGTCTTAGGTGACGTCAGCTGAGATCATCAGTGGTTTAGATTTGTCTATAAATAGAACAGTGCTTGTACTGTTCTATTCATCACTCGAAACATTCTCTCAGACAAACAATCACAGAGTGATCATGCTGAGGGGGGGGGGGGTACTTGTAATATTGTAATCTTTCAATTAATGAAAGCTTTCGATTAAAAACAATTATTCTCTTATTTTGATTTATAGTTTATCATTCCGCTGCACTTTCCATTTATATTCACTTCGTTCATCACATCTTTTATATAAACAAATCAAAACAATCAAACTCAGATCCTAACACTAACACACATGGTAAGGGATCGATGGTACCTTGACAATCATGAATCAACCGATGTTAGTCCCTTAAACGATCACTTTTGAAGCCTATGATATGTGTTAGCTTCAGCTACCATATTATAACACATGTTAGTAAGACCAAAACATATGTTAGAACTAGCTTTGATACAAAGAGGGTCTAAACACATGCTAAATACTTGTTTTATTTATAAATCATCACGTGCACCAAAAACATGGCCCACATACACTAAAACCAAGGTCCACAAACATCGGGTGAACAACTTGTGTGATAAACGACAAGACTATACAACTTATTATGTCCACGATGATAAGGTATCATTTGTCAAGACGATAGCTATTTCATTTTCCTGCCTTACCAGACCACACGTATCACTCTCAGGTGAGTTTCACGGTCCCATTTTACTATTTATACATTTTTGGGGGACAAACATGTTACAAACTAGTACAAATATCATTTTGTGTGTATATTCTATTGTGACTGCCATGTGGAACATGAGACATTTGGTTCATGAGCTCAACAGTCCTTGTACTTACATTATATTGTAACCCTTAGCTAACGAAAGCCATAGAACACTTTAATAGATCTATTGGGTTGACACCCCCACTCTTGGTTCGTCGCTCTAACTAGTTACTGTAGGTCCTTAGAATGGATCGATTACAAGATTAATCAGATTAACCAAGGTGTGGAATCCCTTGATTAACGTTTAAGCAATAACCGATTAAGAACGAACACAATGAGAATATTATAAAAACGTCTTCTATTGATTATAAACGGATTACAACCAATTCAAGACAACACACAAGAACTTGGTGGCTACTATCTCTCTAGAATTTGCTAACCCTAGCCTACACCCTATGCAAGGTATTTATACTAGTATGGGCCTGGCCTGCAAACAAAGAAGATGAATACACCAGAACAAAGAAGATGACTATCTTCTTTGTTTTACATCTTCTTTCTTGGCTATCTTCTTTGTTTGCTATCTTATTTGTTCGCTAGTTACAATAAAGACGATTACACATTATACAAAACGACTATCTACTAGCTATTCTATCTAGTAAGCTGTTGTCACACATAAATGCACCAACAGTTACATACTAAAGAGTGTTAGTATTCTACCATACATACATTGTCTTTAGGTACAATGCATGAGGCACATCAGTCAAGAGGTTTGGTTACGAGACCCATGGTTTGCACAGTAATCATTCGCTTAGCTAGCTTATGATTTGTCATACATGAATTGTACAAACACTTTACTCAGTACATCTAAACTTGTGAACTCACCAACACTATTGTTGACAAATCTTTTATGCATGTTTTTCAGGTAATTGATGATGAATAGCAGAGGCTTGGGAGAGGGGTTCGAGCATGCACCGGGTGGTATCACTTTGGATTGGGTTTTGTCAGTCCCATGATGTTTCAGTTTTTAAGTCATGACTTCAAGACAATTATATATTTCTTAGACATGTTATAACGATTTAAATAATTTATGACAATTGATGCGTTTGGTTTTAGTATTTAAAAAGATGTCAATTTCTCCGATGCCAAAAACTTTGATGTGTCAATCCCAAAACGTTGGTTTGGGCGAAACGACTAATTTTTACTAAACCCTTTTTACAAAGTTTTAAATTTATAAAGTAAACGATAATTACCCAGAAACTAAAACCAACACATATGCAGAGAACCTGACGTGCATAGTATAGCTTGCTAGGGCAAATACCGAGTATCGTATTCCAAGAGAACACACTTTCCCCTAC
Source organism: Ambrosia trifida (assembly GCA_028751855.1). Taxonomy (NCBI): domain Eukaryota; kingdom Viridiplantae; phylum Streptophyta; class Magnoliopsida; order Asterales; family Asteraceae; genus Ambrosia; species Ambrosia trifida. The sequence goes on along the minus strand of CM054123.1, from coordinate 103,032,721 downwards.
CCAACCTTTCATCAGATTACTGATCGGGTTTTAAAAAGAAAATAAAACGGAGAGGTTCTTAAAAGAAAATAGTTTTGAAAAGGTTTTGGTTTTATAAAATAAAAGATAAAGTAGTAGAGTAGAGTAGACTAATATGCACATCTCGGGGCCCTCCGTATAAGTAGTTAAGTTTATTATTAAGAATAATAATTTAAATTAATTAAATGTGAGGAAGACGAGAAGGGTCTTGAAGTGTTGACTCCTTGATAGAGAAGCGGGGCCGCTACTAAGTAGAATGCACAACCTTCCAATGCGGGCCCACATGAAGGTACTCCGACAGGGCCTCACATATAGCGGGCTCCTTAAACCGCGGTCAAGTCTCTGGTCCTCAGACTTATCTTCTTCTTGAATTGGAGGCTTAACTTCCGACCTGGAACACCGTACATCTCCCTTAGCTCTCGCGTTCCGTACCGAAGGATCTCTCCTTAGGGTCAATCCCGGCAACCTCGTATCCTTTAAGTAGGTTAACGATCATGAAGATCGAATGATCTCTCTTACAGTTGACTCAAGTGACTCGTATCCCCATTCGCTAACGACTTTGTACTAATGAGAACTAGAAAAAGAATCCTTAGTTTATGTATCTTTAAAGTGACACTGTAATATTTATTGATCAATTAAATATAAAGTTGGTTAAATGAGTGACCACAGCGCCGTTGGGGCGGGGGGTGTTCCCGATGCTATGGATGGTCAAAACGCTTGCTACGCATGATCTAACTTTGTTGCATTTATTTTTAAACATTTTGATTTTTATATACATGTGAATATAAAGTTACTCAAAATCGTATTGTGAAGAGTAGTCTACATCTACAAGAAATTAGAAATCAAGACACGAACATATATGTCATCAAAGATTCCTTGCATTATAGCTTTTTTCATGTATAAAGTGACCTTGTGTTTTCTCTTTTTGTTATTCTACTAATATACGATGTGATGTGATGTGAATATTTGAATATTTTTATGTACGTTTGCTAGATAAAACAGAGTTGTAATGGTTGAATATTATCAATTTTTCTTTTTTGTTTTTTACCGTCACATACCAGATCAATGTCTTCCTAATAAAAGCGACAACATACCGGATTGATGTCGTCTGAATAAAAACCATTAATATTCGTTGCATTGGTTTTCTTGACTTTCAAACATATATTTTGTTAAAAATGGAGTTGTAAGGGTTAAATATAATTGAATTGAATTGAATTGAACTGATATCATCTAAGCATTTTTACAGGTATTTGTTATAATGGTTTTCTCTACATTTAAACAAAGTTGCATCACTCACAGAGTTATCTCTTTTGGTTGCTATATCAAACACCAGGAATCATACTAGTTTGTTTTAATTAATACGAGAGTATAATTCTTGTTCTAAAACTAATTTATCCTCAAATCTGACTATTAGTAAGTATAGGTTTAATGTTTCACCTAATAAGTAGCTTAACATTAATTATATTTAATTAAATTTAAATTTCCCAATTTATTGAAATTAAAACAGTGCTATATCAATAAAAAAAAACATTAATTAAATTTAAATTTTTATTAAATGTCTAAAACAGTTTATGGTACGATATGGAGAATCATACAAATCAATATTATATTTATGAAAAATGATAAATGCTTCCAACTCATCTCTCAAAGAAAGTATGATAATAAAAGTTGCCCTATATTTATATAATTTCAACATCTTCATCCTAATTTTTGAGACACAAACGCAGTCAATTTGGTAATATTGACAATTCTGTGAAGAACTCATGATAGTAACATAAAAAGTCTATAAATAAATAAAAATTGCAGATTATTATCAAATAAATTATAAATCCATCTGTTGTTTTGGAAAAGTTGGTCGGTCGTCCAAATCTCTTATAAATGCATTGCTTCATGTATTAAAATTTTAATAGAACAACTCATAACTAACCAATGACACCAAAAGGAACTAAGATGGGTCTAGTCTTGGTCCTAGTAATGATGCTATGGGGTGAGGCTACAGCTCAACCGGGTTGCACCGCCGCGCTCATTGGCTTAGCCCCATGCATAGACTATGTGTCAGGAAACTCAGCAACTCCGTCCTCTTCTTGTTGCTTACAACTCTCCAATGTGGTACAAGCCCAACCACAATGCCTGTGCTCGCTGCTAAATGGTGGTACCGATTTGGGGATACCCATAAACCAAACAATAGCTTTATCACTTCCTGGTGCATGCAAAGTACAAACACCACCGGCTAGCCAATGCAATGGTAGTATTTCAATTCATTTACTACGGTCATGTTGGTCAGGTTTTTTTTTTGTTTTTTTTCTAAAATAGATGTGGAAATTTATTCGTTCTCAAAAAAGACAAGGCTAAGGCTAGCCCACACCCAAAAGTAGGTGCTAAGCCTCCAAAAGCATGTCGCTAGTGTAGGCTAAATTCTAGCCATCATAGCTAGCGAAGCTGATGCGGTGGCTTCTGATTGGTGGAATTGAAGTCTAACTATATTGCTGAATACCAAAATACCACGTATATTCTGTAAAAAAAACTATCTAGTCAAAATGAGTATTTAAGTAACTTTCCCACTATTTAATTTGTTGCGGAAAATATAAATGTATTTAAATTATTAACTCGAATGTAAATATTGTTATTTATGAAATGTGAATGTATTTATTATCGACTTATCATATTGTTTGTAGGTGTTGCAAACGGACCAACATCTAATCCTCCAATGAGTAATTCCCCAGACAAAAATCCTGAAGCTCCGGCTAGTATGGTTAACCAGACAACTTCACCTAGTCCTTCAGGTACAAATTATGTAATCTATCTTTCATATAAGTTTAACTAATATGAAATCATGTTTTTAAGAAAAAATATGTTTGAAATGCAGGAGGATCTAAATCAGGGCCTTCACAAGACAGTAATGTATCAAATGCAAAGGCCCCTAATCCTTTACTAGTGCTTACTATTTTCATACTACCTGTCCTCACAAAATTCTAAACCGCGTGTTTATTGTTATTGTGCCAAATCATTCTGTAGCAATACACAAATCATCAGGAAGCTTGGTGGGTTTGATGGAATGCAATTTAAAATAGCCATTTATATCATTTATGATTTTATGAGATATTTCAAGATTTGTGGATTGATGATGCTAATGACACATGAAATGCCCTTTGTCGAAAATCATGTGATAGATTTTGAATATAAAAGAGTAAACGCTACTAAATTGATGCTATACTTAACGTTGTATTATAATTATTTATCTAATCCAAATCTATAGATGCTAAGCAAAATATCAAGAAAATAACATTTGTACATAACCATTTTTATTCGTATTTAATATAAATCAACTACTTTTACAAGGTAGGAAGTGTGATAAAATTAGTCTATGGATGGATGGGGTGGTGGGTGATTCTATCACACCATCACACCCAATACCATTTTGCCACCTCATTTTCATCACACCCCATCACATTCATCACAAACAACATGGAGTGGAATGATTTTATCACACTCAATTTTTTTTAAATAAAAATAATCGGTGGAGCTACGGCGAATGGTGATGATGACTGAGGAGGATGGTGATGACGACGGTGGAGCTACGGTGGTGATGATGACGATCCCCTGTTTCCTGCCAAAATTCATTATCAAACAAAACAAGTTGATAATGATGATGGATGGTGGTATGAGCTGAGGATGACGATGATGATGACGGGTGGAGCTACGATGGTGACAATGATGATGATGACTGGTGGAGCTACCGCCCCTGTTTTTTGGTTCAATTTTTTCCCGCCAAAATTCATTATCAAACAAAACAAGTGAGCTGAGGAGGATGATGATGACTGAGGAGGACTTGGATGATGATGCATGGTGGTCGGCGACAGGGATGGTGGTCAGGTTATGGTGGTGACGATGATGATGATGATGAAAAAAGAAAAGAAAAGAGAATGATGGTCGTGATGTAGGTCACAGAATTCCATCACGCTAGTGTTATCACGGTTGTGATTAAATGGTGGGGGCGGTGTTCGTGGCCATCACGGGGTGCACATGGCCCTCACGGACCACCCCATCCACCCTAATAATGATCAAATTTTATTAATCTAGCTGCATCACCATTTACTGAATAATTTAGACTGGATGCTAGTTTATGTTTACTTCAATAATTTTATTTGTGATGCCAATCTCAACAAATACTGAATGGGGTTAGAATATATAAGTTTATGCCTTCTTTTGGAGACAGCCCGAGTAAATTAGACTGGATGCTAGTTTGTACAACGTTTCCAAACCGGTGGTCAAACACGTCGCTCATGCGCGCTCCCAGGTAGTTTTCAAATCACAGCCAGGTTGAGAGAAGTAATAGAAGTACATAGGTGAAAAATTAGATGTTGTTGGAAAATGCTAGGCGTCAAAACTTAATGCAAACTGAGAGAACCAAGTGGGCTACGGATGGTGAGGAAATCACAAGCTTTTTCCATGGATTAATAAAAAATAATCAAGCAAGGGGCGGGATTAACTGTTTGAAGTTGAATGAGAACTGGTTAACAGGGCTTTATTGACATAAATTCACAACCTACAACATTAGGAGGAGAAGGAAGGGGGGACGATTAGGAAGAAGAAGTGCAAAACAGAAAAGAAGGGAAGGAGTATAATATTTGGATGGATCAGAAGGTGATAAATACGGTGGCGTTAGGGGTGCAATTAGGGGCACGATTACAAAATCATGAAGAATTGGTTAGACAAACACTTGAGCAGGAAGGTTATCAATTGGGTAAGATTGAATTATTTATCAGTTAACACTAGTGGGAATGCCTGCACGTTACGACGGTGTCTCGATTGATATCATATTGTAACTAATACCAACAAAATAGTAGACAAACGGCACAAATAGTAATTCATTTTTCTCTCCAAAATCGACGTATTGATACCAACTTAATACCAACAAAGTGAACAATGTTTCTAATATAAACAAAATGACGATTACAAAAGTCAGCATGCCTTCAAGAAATAAACGTCTCCACACCTACAATTCAAGATGTAGGGGTCCTCCGAAGTCAAAAGTCCCAACGGTTTCTCCTATGCAAAATCTAGACCTTATCTAGCCGATTTATAAGTATTCTCCAACATCAATAAGCACATGGTCCTACTGAAATAATATATTATGTGCTTTTAATACTAAAGATACTTGTTCACTCAAATACAAACAAATTCAACATCATTATCAATAATGATACATACAAACATACCATTTCACTTCAACCCTGCAACTTCACTGGTTTCTTTGGGCACCAGGGGGTGCTGGTGGCATTGTAAAATGAAAGTTTTCTACACCAGCAAAATTTGGAGCTTCTACGTATGGGCTATAGAAAAAGAAATACAATTTTTGTTATTTTATTCAAATTGAAACAAAATTATATAAAAACAAATAAATATGAATGATATGCCTGTGGAGCCATGGTGGTTTGAGAACTTTGACCTGGTTTTGCAGTTCTGGAAGCATGATTGGTATCAACACCATTCAAATTATGCTTATTAGAGTTTAATATTGGGTCGCCTTCATTTCCATTGGCTGATTTTACCTTCTGAAAATAATAATCGTTGATGCATCAGTAATAAAGTTAAATGGTGGGTCATATTATTTCTAGAGGACGGGGTAGAAGAATTTTAAAAGTTTTACCTAAATATGAAACTGGTCAAATGGGCCAAGTATAGTTTCTATAATAGTATTTAATACATCACTTTCATAAAATGCAAAAAAAAAAAAAAAAAAAAAAAAGTTGATAAAGATTATTGATGGGTCAACCTCAAGTGTACTTACTTTAAAAAATGCAATCCCAAATACGCCAAGCATAGTTACCTAGATGAAGAGGCAATCCTAAATACCCCAAGTATAGTTATTTGGATAATAGTTGACTTAATAAACATTCTTATGATAAATCCTACCAATATCAAAGATTGTTGATTGGTCAACCCAACCCGACCTGGCCAGTTTCGACCAGTCACCCAACCCATTTTTCCATAAGGATAGTAGCCAAAAGTACACATAATAACACCATCCGACCAAGAGTCCTCAATTTGCTTTTGCATGTAGTTCCTCCTTTTTTCACAATATTATCTCAAAGATCCAGAAACAACATATATAAATATAAATAAGCTCTATGTTATTTATAAACCTAAAAAGGGGGAAATGGATTTTTAAGTAACAACCATTTGACAAACACGGATAAGTGTGGCTTCAATATCAGCTACATTTAGTTTCCAAAGAGAATCAATCATGACTTTCTTGTGTGACTGCATGTATTCTTCAAGTTCCTCTTCTGTGTACTTGCCCTTTGCACTCAACTGTTTTTTCATTCCTCTTGAAGCTGAATTAAAGCAAGTGCACCTAAATACATACAAATACAACATTTTATAGCTACAAGCCTACAATGACAGAAATAATGAAGAAAACATTAATGTAGTGATAATAATATAAATAAATAAAATTTGCAGATTATTGTCGAATAGATTATAAATCCATCCGTTGCTTTGGAAAAGTTTGTCGGTCGTCCAAATCTCTTATAAATGCATTGCTTGATGTATTAACAGAACAACTAATAACTAACCAATGACACCAAAAGGAACTAAGATGGGTCTAGTCTTGGTCCTAGTAGTGATGCTATGGGGTGAGACTACATCTCAACCGGGTTGCACCACCACTCTCATTGGCTTAGTCCCATGCCTAGACTATGTGTCAGGAAACTCAGCAACTCCGTCCTCTTCTTGTTGCTTACAACTCTCCAATGTGGTACAAGCCCAATCACAATGCCTGTGCTCGCTGCTAAATGGTGGTATGATTTTGGGATATCCATAAACCAAACAATGGCTTTATCCCTTCCTGGTGCATGTAAAGTACAAACACCACCCACTAGCCAATGCAATGGTAGTATTTTAATTCATTTAAATTGTTTTAATTATTTATTTAAGGGAAATTTACGGTCATGTTGGTCGATTTTTTTTTTTCTAAAATAGATGTGGAAATTTATTCGTCCTCAAAAAAGACAAGGCTAAGGCTAGCCCACGCCCAAAAGTAGGTACTAAGCCTCCAAAAGCATGTCGCTAGTGTAGGTGGCTTCTGATTGGCAGAATTGAAGCCTAACTACTTTGCTGAAGACCAAAATACTACGTCTATTATGGAAAACATAACTATATGGTCAACATGACTATTTAAGTAACTTTCCCACTATTTAATTTGTTGCGGAAAATATAAACGTGTTTAAATTATTAACTCGAATACAAATGTTGTTACTTTATGAAATATGAATGTATTTATTATCGACTTATCATATTGTTTGTAGGTGTTGCAAACGGACGAACATCTAATCCTCCAATGAGCAATTCTCCATCTTCAGACGAAAATCCTGAAGCTCCGGCTAGTATTGTTAACCAGACAACTTCACCTAGTCCTTCAGGTACAAATAATCTAATCTAACTTTCAAACAAGTTTAACTATAAAATCATGTATTTAAGAAAATTCTATATGAAATGCAGGAGGATCTAAATCAGAGCCTTCACAAGACAGTAATGTATCAAATGCAAAGGCCCCTAATCATTTACAAGTGCTTACTATTTTCAAACTACCCATCCTGCAAAATTCTAAACCATGTGTTTATTGTTATTGTGCTAATCATTCTGTAGTGATACATAAATCATCAGGAAGCTTGGTGGGTTTGATGGAATGCAATTTAAAATAGCCACTTATACCATTTTATATGATTTTATGAGGTATCTCAATATTTGTGGACTAATGATGCTAATGACATGTCCTTTGTCGAAAATCATGTCATTGATTTTGAATATACAAGAGTAAATGATACCAAATTGGACTCTAAGTGTGGGGACGGGAGAGAATTTGATTTTTTTCAAAAATGTCCTTATTTAAGCATTCTAAAAACGGAAGTAACTAAGTCAACACAGGATTGTATGAACCATTTTGTTCGTTTGTCATGGTCAGGTTCTAAAAAAATCGTATGATAAATCTCAACTAGTTTTGGCAAAAAGAATTGCGGGTGGTTATTTGGGAGTAGTTTGCTTGAAAGGTCAACTCACGGCACACATGTCATATACCCTACCTATCTTTTCATGTGAGATATTGAGCCACCATAACATGTTACACTTTATAAAAACTAGTGGGAAACCCCGTTGCAGTGGGTTTCCGTTGAAGTTACATACTAGAGCAACTCTTATAGTAGTATGCGTGGCAATTGTGATCATAGTAGCTCTCTTCTTTGTAATAATAGAGATTCACAATAGGGATATCTATTTGTAAAAGAGTTGCAATGCCAACAATGTAGATTTTGAAATGCTTTAATTACATCATGTTTTTATAGTTCTATGGGCATAAATATTAGTAGTGTTTCTATAACACCTCGAAGTCTCGAAGTGTTACGTCACCTTACGTGTCTCTTAAACGGGTCGGGTCGGACCTGACCACCCGATTACTAAATTAAATATTCAAGTTCGAATCTCGCGATCAACCGTTTCAACCGAATATATGAATAATAATTATGGAATTATTATTATCACGGTTAAACGCTCCTTATCTGTTATTAACCCGCTGCCAAACGCCTATTATTCTCTTGTTATACTCGTTACCAATTATCGCGAGTTCTAGTAATTATCCCCATAGCCAAACACCCTCTATTATTATTCTCCTATATAAACCACCCCTCTCTCTTATCTCTCGTTCTCTCTCTCTCTTCATATCACAAATCAGACAACACACTTGTGTGTGTGAGATGCCGGAACCAGGAAGCCTCCACCGGAGAACATGGCAGGCTTACGCCGCCTCCTCTCCGACCACCGCTGCTCCATCTCCGGCACCACCGTTGTCGTATGTCGTCTTCTTATCAGGTGAGCACACCGCCTCTTTCTTCCCTGTTTCCGATCTGGATTAACTCATCTTTTCCGATAAACACCATTAAACAATTGGGTAATCTTCCTGTCCGATGAACCCCAACCCGATAACCTTTCCCTTCGTCCCTCTGTTACAGTTAATAAACCGGACAGTCACCGGAGCCGGTGACTGTCATCAGGTGTCTCTCCGTGTCTCAGCAGCCAACAACTGGAACCAAACCTTAATCGTTCTTCTGTTTCGAACAAGCTAAGTTCCAATCCTTGTTCCGATTATAACTCGCAACTGTCACCCGGTCTATATATAACCTCCGATTGAACCCCACCTTGTTTCTACTATAAATCCCAACCCCTGTTAGGAACCGGACAGTTGTAACCTTGAATCCTCCTTGTCCGATTGGTATTGGATATGTGTATGTATGGATGTGCCTTATGGGTTCTGTTGAGAACCCGAGCTTTATCCGGTCACCTACACCCCTGTTAATGGGTATGATATCGTGTATAAGGATTAAGGTGACGGGTACGGTCTCTAAGGAGTTCCGGCGAGTGCCGGTCATAACCCGAACCATATTAACCTCCTGATTAAACTACCGAGTATCATTGATTGGGTTACTTATCCGATCATCTTTATATCCTATTAGTTAAATTGGTGATATAATATTATAAGCCGATATTAACTTACTGGTTATGGTATTTGCGAGGTACCGATAATCAAGTTGGAGGATACAAGTCGTTACCGAGTCGACTCAGTGACTCGGTCAACACCCGGAATAGAACCCGGTCCAATAACTAGACGAGGAATATTATTAGAATTATACGAATATATATATAATACGGATAACGTACGGACTTGATAATAATAATAAGAGAATAATAAACATATATAAAATATATATGTTTATATATATAAGATTTGATATATAAAACGATATACTAGACTCGGGTAAGTTATGTCTAGAGTTCTTTTAGGTTCGCGTGCCAAGCTGTAAAGGCCAGCTTTATTTCTTTTTGCCTAGAATGCCCAAACCCCGAGTTTAGGACTATCTAATATATACTGAATTCTATATATATAAATTATATATATGATATATATCCTAAGTATTACAATCTCACAAGTCTCACGCGTAAAACGTATCAATATATATATGAAGATTACCTAAGTATTCATTCTCTAGAAAAACTCGTTGATTATAATCACTCGTCGCATCTCTCCGAAATTTCCGTCTTAATAATTATTCAGATCGTTAACCTCACGGTTATTCCAATAATTATAAACAGAATACAAATATACGCTCCAACTTGAACATTCCTATGCTCGAGTTTCCAGAAGTATTATTTTTACATCGTAATTTCCGAAATTTTTATAAAATCTGATATATAAATATTGTGTTTCTAAAGAATTTATTTCGATTACTTAATTAAAGATTAAATATATTTCGCGATTGTCTACATTGTTTTAAATCTTTTCATTATGATTTTGGAAGTTATTAAATTTATTCTTAGTCATTATTATTATACTAAACCAGTATTTCAGTTTTGAATAAAAATATATAAATATTCATCGGTTTAAAATAAACGATTTATTCAAATTTATAAGACTACGAAAAATCTGTCGATACTATAATTTACGATTTATTAAATCTATTATTGATACTCCGTATAATTATTAAAACGTCCCCCGAATCTATTTTAATATTACGTTTTCAGATAAATCAGTATAATTTATTTGACAGTAAAAGTTTGACGTCAACATTTTTAGAAAATCTATTTTATCTTATTTTCTGTTACATAATAAAGAATTTTGTTTATTAAAAATATAAGAATTCAGACATTAAGAAAGTTTTTACCACGACTCTTTTGAATCGTAAATTTTATTTATTATAAAACTTGAATCCGTATTGTTCCTATAAATTATTCCTAAAAGTTTTTATATAAAAGAACCACGACTATATTATTTTACCGAAACATATTTCATATCGCATTTATCAGTATTTTCATGAACATTTATTAATCAAATTCGTATTCGTATATATATATATATATATATATTAAGAGCCTTTTTCCGTATAATTTTATATCTATGTTCGATTATATAATTTCTCGATATTATTTCAATATAAACGATAAATGTTATATATATTCCGTTTTATAATCTAAACTCGTCTTTATAATTATATAAAAATCACAGTTATACGTCATCCTCGATCCCTTCCAGAAATAAATAATATTTGGACAAAATATTATTCTCGAAATTCCGTAACCAAAATACTTTGGAATCTGTCGGACGAAACCGAATTCTTACTCGCTCGATTATACGAAAATATAACTACCGTCTTAATCCTATGACTCGAACAAGTCAAGGGATACTAAGAAGATTGGATTGTTATATTGAATATCTTCTAACACGAACAAATTCTTGAACGATTGACAGTCTATTTCGTTAGACTTAGATCAACAAGTCTTATCCCGAATAATATAATTGCAAATCTAAGAGAAAATAAAGAACAGAATATCGAAATAATATGTAAGGGACACATACCTATTGTGATTAAAATAAACAAATACTGGAATGTTAGGTGAGGTGGAATAGTAATTATGGTTGCAAACATAATTACGAATACCACAGACACAGGAACATTCGAGTAGGAGTTTATCGAGATCACAGTATGTTTGAATCACGAACATATTAAAAGAAATAATAAGAAAGTAAATGATAAGAAGAAATATAAATCCGAACTATCAGCGTAACGTATGTGGAGAATACGACCACAAAACTGGCAATATAGTTGAAATTTCTTCATGAAATACAACTAAGAATGGGTTCGCAGAATAAAAACCATCGCTCGGTTAAATTCTATGAATCAAAGAAATCATTTTATTGATTTTGATTGCCAACCAAAGCTAGTTATATGTCCTCTGTGTAATCCCTGCGGCAAAGGATATCCGGACCCTTACAGAAGGTATATCCGGACATTTGCCACTAAGTCACAGGATTCTTTATGAGGATATATACTACTATGAACAAATCTTCGCAGTCACTTCGTATAAAAACTCACGTGAGTTATAGTACAATCAAATTGGTAAAACGGTCAAGTGTTACCAAGTTTGAAATTTAAGAAGTGATAAAAGAATTGTTAAAATTCCAAGAATATAACAGATAAAAATATATATGGATTCGGAAACCAGAAATGGTAGAATCCAACGAATATATCAAAATATAATTGATACCAAGCGGAATCGCGTAGAGATTCGCAAGGTATAATCGAAGTGAAAACGAAAAATGAATAGAGTTATGCTCATTTTTCCAGTGAAACTCTCTGGCCCAGGGAATAACGGAATTCCTGTTCCGGGTTAAAGGCTGCGAGAGATCATTTAAGAAATCACTGTTCTGGCAAGAACTATCTATATGAAAATCCAGATGAAATAAGCCTCGCTTATAATAAGTTGGATTAAGAATCTATGATAGATTGCCTATATATAAGTTTATCAGAAAGTGTTTCCAGACACTAAAAGTATGAACTTCAATCGAATACATAAATGAATTATTCCAAGCAAACATGTATTATAGAAATACTGAGTTTATAGTGTGTGTGCTATAGATATTATCAGTATTTGCTTGGATATAAAAGAATATGAATAGATAAATAAAAGAATATAAATCGAAAAATAAGAAGAATTATAAATTAATAAGACATCCGGTATGTCTGAAAATAGAAAGGCATCCGATATGCCAAGAAATATAATTATCAGAATAAGAATATAAACATTAAAAGAAATTATCAAATAAGAATATAAGTCGTACGAAAACGACTAGAAATTTATAAAGAATATTTTACCGAGAGTGTATCGAATCCCGAATTAGAACTAAGAAAGAATTTTACAGAAATAATTAATGTAATAAGTATAGTAATCCGGAATGATAATCATGGTTTTGAGATAGAATAATTGATGCATTGCCATAACAATCTTAAGTCAAGGAATCGTAACAACGATTGTTACCAGTAGATTCTGAGACTATAAAGAGAAAGTACATATATTGACTGTAGAATTGTGAAAGACCTCGTTCACAATAATACACTAAGAAAAGTCAAATAATATGTATTAGACACAATGCAGTTAATCATCAATGAAATAGTCAGTAAGACTATTATAGATGATTTAAGAGAAATCTCAATCATCAATGAATTAGTCTTTTCCGGTACCTTTAAGAATTCAGAGAAGATACATCTAGTAATCTGAGAAACCTCCTAAGTATGTCCACAAATGGAGATAACCTAGAGATCAACCATATAGATGGAACTTAAAGGGATAGAATTTATAAGAAATAATCCGATAGTTACCAAGGTTATCCCTACTCTTTAAGAATCGAAATTACAATGATGGTAAATTCTAAAAGTTCAAATCAAAGAGGTAGTAGCTCGGATCCCGTTCGAGTCGTGATAACGAAGGGACTTCTGTATCTATCTCCTAAGAACTATCTAGAATCCATCATTGTAAATAAATCCGAATATCAAACGATAAAAATATAGTATCAATACGAGAACCTTTAATAGTCATATCGAAATGATACAGATAATCCACGTATCTGAAATAATATGACTATAGCAAGAAAGGTTAAAACGTAATTAGAAATATGATCAAGATGTAGTCGTACAGATTGACATTTCTAATACTGGAGTGATACAAGATCGATTTCCTCGCAAACCATGAGAACCAATCATGTCTAAATGACAAGTATTTCGTTCTAATTGTAACGTCCTTATAGATTAAGAATATAAAGGACAAGATCATTCAAATTTCGGGGACGAAATTTCCTAAGGGGGGGAGATTGTAACACCTCGAAGTCTCGAAGTGTTACGTCACCTTACGTGTCTCTTAAACGGGTCGGGTCGGACCTGACCACCCGATTACTAAATTAAATATTCAAGTTCGAATCTCGCGATCAACCGTTTCAACCGAATATATGAATAATAATTATGGAATTATTATTATCACGGTTAAACGCTCCTTATCTGTTATTAACCCGCTGCCAAACGCCTATTATTCTCTTGTTATACTCGTTACCAATTATCGCGAGTTCTAGTAATTATCCCCATAGCCAAACACCCTCTATTATTATTCTCCTATATAAACCACCCCTCTCTCTTATCTCTCGTTCTCTCTCTCTTCATATCACAAATCAGACAACACACTTGTGTGTGTGAGATGCCGGAACCAGGAAGCCTCCACCGGAGAACATGGCAGGCTTACGCCGCCTCCTCTCCGACCACCGCTGCTCCATCTCCGGCACCACCGCTGTCGTACGTCGTCTTCTTATCAGGTGAGCACACCGCCTCTTTCTTCCCTGTTTCCGATCTGGATTAACTCATCTTTTCCGATAAACACCATTAAACAATTGGGTAATCTTCCTGTCCGATGAACCCCAACCCGATAACCTTTCCCTTCGTCCCTCTGTTACAGTTAATAAACCGGCCAGTCACCGGAGCCGGTGACTGTCATCAGGTGTCTCTCCGTGTCTCAGCAGCCAACAACTGGAACCAAACCTTAATCGTTCTTCTGTTTCGAACAAGCTAAGTTCCAATCCTTGTTCCGATTATAACTCGCAACTGTCACCCCGGTCTATATATAACCTCCGATTGAACCCCACCTTGTTTCTACTATAAATCCCAACCCCTGTTAGGAACCGGACAGTTGTAACCTTGAATCCTCCTTGTCCGATTGGTATTGGATATGTGTATGTATGGATGTGCCGTATGGGTTCTGTTGAGAACCCGAGCTTTATTCGGTCACCTACACCCCTGTTAATGGGTATGATATCGTGTATAAGGATTAAGGTGACGGGTACGGTCTCTAAGGAGTTCCGGCGAGTGCCGGTCATAACCCGAACCATATTAACCTCCTGATTAAACTACCGAGTATCATTGATTGGGTTACTTATCCGATCATCTTTATATCCTATTAGTTAAATTGGTGATATAATATTATAAGCCGATATTAACTTACTGGTTATGGTATTTGCGAGGTACCGATAATCAAGTTGGAGGATACAAGTCGTTACCGAATCGACTCAGTGACTCGGTCAACACCCGGAATAGAACCCGGTCCAATAACTAGACGAGGAATATTATTAGAATTATACGAATATATATATAATACGGATAACGTACGGACTTGATAATAATAATAAGAGAATAATAAACATATATAAAATATATATGTTTATATATATAAGATTTGATATATAAAACGATATACTAGACTCGGGTAAGTTATGTCTAGAGTTCTTTTAGGTTCGCGTGCCAAGCTGTAAAGGCCAGCTTTATTTCTTTTTGCCTAGAATGCCCAAACCCCGAGTTTAGGACTATCTAATATATACTGAATTCTATATATATAAATTATATATATGATATATATCCTAAGTATTACAATCTCACAAGTCTCACGCGTAAAACGTATCAATATATATATGAAATATAATTGTAATAAGAAGATTAGCTAGAGATTAACGCAAACCGGTGAGTATCGTGAACTCCCCACTTTTACTGTTTTATTAAGTGTTTTCGGGGAAATACATGTCATTTATAAGAAAACATAATGCTTTACACAAAAGAATAACTATTAATAGAAGTTATATAAAGGGGCAATAGAAACAACGAGGACAGTACTGGACGGTATCGCCATTTCCTTTCTTGTCCAACTAGAGGACAAGAACCAGTTTTACCCGAGTAGAGGGTAGAAATAATCATATATTATCACAAGCAGAGTGATACCATAGACAGGAATGGCAACTCATAGAATATAATCGGAATAATAGACATATCATCGAATTAATAGAATATATAGTTCCCCTCCAGAAATAGAATTGTAAAGCATGTTTATAAAAGAATATTTTGAATAAAAGAATTATAAATAAACGAACTGGCCATTCACTTTATAAAATACACAACCTCACCAACTTTATGTTGACAGAAACTATTTTTGACATGTGTTCAGGTAACCCAACAGATATGATGACGTGGATCCTGGAAGACTAAAAGACTGTTATTACCCTGGGTTCCGCTGTGAAGCTCCGATAACCCGACCCGACGACCCGGCCACATCAGCCAGGGTTGTTATAGTTTCCTTCATAGAGAGCAAAGCATTGTATTCTCCGGTTCTTCACCCACAATTTGGATTTGCACCTCCATACTTGAATCCACACTTAAGTCCGCTGTATTTTGCCAAACAAAATGAAATTGGTAGATGCAGAAGTTGGAGATACCATCCTAAGAGTCATAAATTTGACAGAACTTGGTAAAAACTATTTTATATATGTATCTATAACTATAATTTCATGAATAAGTACTATTAAATAGCATCAACAATACCAATGTGACAACCGGTAAAAAAAATTCAAATATTACTGTACGCTCGTACAATATGATGATTACTAACAAAATATTGGAGACCGTATATTAGATACAATTAGTGATAATTAGATCTCTTTGGGAAGATATTAGCAGAATACGAATATGCTAAAGACTTATCGGGAATCGTAGGGATTTTCGAATCGTTTAATCATAAGTTACCTACATTGAACATTGGTAACTATCCGGTTAACTTTAGAAGGTCTAATCTCGACCCGTAATGCTTGGTCTAGCATGAAATAATATTTTAGGGACGAAAATATTATCAGAACTAGGGGTGGTTATAAGTAGTGATTCTTAAATTGTCTAGGTCAAGTAGTTGCGCGATCTAGGATGGAAACGCGAGACTGAGACCCGGAACGGTAGGGAAACCCCTAATATAAACTAAATTAGCTAAAAAATGGATGTTTTTAATTGGGGAATAATATGAGTGGCCAAATGGATAAAAACCTTAATTATTTGGTATATTGGGATTTTTATAGATTGTGAGAGGGGTGTATTATGTTATAGGATTTTATAAAAAAATATATATATATAATACCCAACCCCCCCCCCCCCCCCCATGGCCGCCCACCCACCCCTCCCCAATTACCATATTATTATTATTATTATTATTATTATTATTATTACACAATCCCAATACATAAACACCTCCCAACACACATTTATTCACTCCCTACACCATAACCCACACACAAAAACTCTTCATTTTCTTCTCCTCTCCCTCTCCCCAAATCGTAAACCCACCCCACCCCGTTATTATCATCATATTTTATTGATTGTCCACAAAACAAGCATGATTCATCAAGTTATGAATTGTTTTTGGTAATCTAGAAGCAAAATCTTTCAAGAAACTAAAGATTTCCGAACAAGAAACGCTTGTTTGCAAGAGCCTTTAAGGTAAGATTCTTGAATAAAAACCTTACCAAAGATTCTTATCATTTTCTGTTTTGTTCAAGTTTTCACCAAACAAACAAAGATTTTGAAAAGGGTTTTGATAAATAAACAAAGGGGATGAGAAAAATGGAAAGTGGTGATGTAAATATGTGTGTATGTGAACCGTATATTATATATATATATATATATAAAACCGTATATATGTGTGTGGAATAGATGGTTTTGTTTTAATAAATGGTTAAACATGTGTAGATCCTTTGATTCTTATGACATGCAAGATGATTTTCTAAAAGATTTTAAATCTGAATTAAAATGAAGATTTGATGTTCTTGATGATTGAAATTAATGGTTTAGAGATGAGTCTAGTAGAATGTAGCTTGCTTGATTGGTTGGTGCATGTTTATGTGATGATTCATGTTGAAATTCGTATGATAATACAATTATTTTTAGATCTGATTGAGATAAAGTTTTAAGAGTTTTAATAAGCTTCATATAGTGCAAAACAAGTTTTATTAAGGTCTGCATGCTTGGGAAACCTTGCATGTACGATCAAAACATGTTTTTTGGCTTAAAACGCCAAAATACGAGCTTGAGAAGCGAATATTTCAAAACTAATTTAGAACAGGTTTTTGTGTTTTATTTTGATACAAAAAAAAAGTGTGTGATTAAGTGAATATGAATGACCTAAGTTAAAATCCTCGGTATATTTGCGAAAGAAGCACAAAAACGTATGCTTTCGACAATTTATACGCATTTGGGACACCCAATTCCAGGTCTGATATAAA
The DNA here is from genome assembly GCA_028751855.1 of Ambrosia trifida. Taxonomy (NCBI): domain Eukaryota; kingdom Viridiplantae; phylum Streptophyta; class Magnoliopsida; order Asterales; family Asteraceae; genus Ambrosia; species Ambrosia trifida. The sequence goes on along the minus strand of CM054123.1, from coordinate 103,014,750 downwards.
ACAGCTTGGTTAGTGCCAAAATGAGTAAAAATTTCATTATTTAAAGTATATAGTGTGTTTACCCTAACAACAAATGTTTACAGTGCGAAACTATGTCGCGAAAGTCGCCGAAACGCGAATTTTGAGACATAGAATAGTACATTTGGTGGATAGTTTTGAATAGCAAATTAGACTTGTTTCATGGTTAATATGTGTATTCTAAAGTTTACACTGAGCTTACAGAATATTCATAAGTTAACACGAGGCATTGAAAGTTGCTTAATATGAGAATTACTCGAATGTGTAAATATGAGTTCACATGACCATAGATAAGTAGAGTAGTTAGATAGGTTAACTGTAATATGTGGATGACGTGTAGCATGAAATGAGCTATGGATGGATGTGTATGGAAGCACCCACGGATGGGTGGTTTATTGTTGTATGTAATGCATGAGAAGTCTAAAATTTAACCAACCATCAAAGTCACCATTGGGTCTAACGGGTAAAAGGTAATGAAAATGTGAATATTTTGATAAACTAAATTAAGAAGGTTTGGTGAATTACTTGCTTAGACTTAGATTGGTTGCTTAACGGCCCTATAAATACTTAGGGCATAGTTCGGCAAAAGAGGGTGACTTGGATTGGAAGAATTTGTGATTAACTGCATTAAGGTGAGTTTCACGGCCCCTTTTCTTTTTAAATGTTTTTGAACGTTTTTACAAATAGGGGGATTAACATGCTTGTATGATGAGTTAAACTAGAATTTGTAGAACACTTGAAGGCCTTAGATCGGTGCACCTGCGGGTACGTTTACATGACACCAGTGTTCCTTCGGGTTGACACACTCCCGGCACTTCTTAATCATTAGCTCTAAGCCAGAGCCGTTGTTTATGTTATATATCTATTGGGTTGACGACCCCGTTTTCGTGATGTTCCGAGCGTCATCTGAATGAAAAATGAATGTAAACTCCAAAATGCCCCTCTTGGTCTAGAGGTCACCCCGGGAACAAAGTTATGGTTTGACTAGGAGCCTTCGGATACATCATACTTGTTGGACCTAGCTAGTCTACTTGGTTCTCTTTCAGTAATAATTGATCATACATTTTCGTTAAACTTGGAAGTTTGGTTATAGCTTTAAAACCCGTGAACTCACCAACTTTTGTTGATGTTTTAAGCATGTTTTTCAGGTACTGATGTGTAGGGATTTAGAGGGAGTGGGTTTAGCAGGCACTACGAATAGACATGATGTTGGGACCTTAAATTATGAAATCTATGTTTTTATTTTTAATAAATTGTAAAACACTGATTATGTACTTTTGCTCCATCTTAGCTATGACATATTTTTAAACTTTCTTAAACCAGAAACCTAAATGTGTTAGGCTAGAAGGTGGTTGCAATATGTCCATACGTATTCACAGGTGATTTGCTAAACTTTTTGGTAACAACTTCCATTACCTCATGACTTGCATTCCCTGTGCGCTGTCGGGGTGTGACAGAAGTTTGTATCAGGGCAAAAGTGTGACACCCAGCATATTTGACTTGACATTTTTAAACTTATAAGTCTACCTTAGCGGGAAATGTTTTATTTACGTACTTAACTGGGTTGGTTGAGTCAGGATTTTCTTACGTATTGTCCAGGGTTCAATGATCTCCAGGGTTCAATGATCTGGAGGATCATTGGTGTCTTTTTATATACACACGAGTCTTGAGTCCCGTTGTTGGTGAATTACATAAACTAGATTAAGTGTTATGCGTATATTGATTCATATATAGTGTATATACGCAAATACGTGTTTAAACGGTGTTTAGATGATTATCCATGTTTATATATGTTAAACATATGTTAGGATTACATGTTCATGTGTTAGGATGTGTTAAAATGCGTTAAAACTACAAAACTGGAAAATCTGGAAAAGACCCTGTCTGGTTCGACCTTAAGGAGGGTCGAACCTGACTATCAGTTTGTTAAAAGTCTCCTTCGACCACTTAAGACCTCATTCGACCTCTACATGAGGTCGAACCTGCAGGAACTATAAATACCATACTTAGTCATTTTCATCATTTCACAAACCCTAAACGCTTCTAAACACTCTCTTTCGACTTTTATCCCTGGGAAAGGAGTTTTTGATCTCGTTTTTCATAATCTAACCCTCTAAATCATTACAAGTGAAGATCTAAGGTGTGTTCTTCATCCTAAATCCCTTTTGGAGCAATTTTAATTCGTTTTCATGAAACCCCAAAGTTCCAGATCTGATCTAAGGCAACTTTTATGATTGATAACCTTTCTAAAACCTTTCTAAACAAAACCTTGTCAAAAACATGAGTTTTCATAAGTGTTAACATGTGTTAATGATCCTTTATGTTGTGTTATGTGTTGATTGATGTTTGTATGATTGTTTAGATGGTGTAGAGATATTCTAGGACTGTTATATATGTTGAGTTTTGTTTATCTTAGGTCACAAGTTATTCGATGATGATGTTATGTCTAATTTGGGGATTTTGATAGATTTAGGGATTGATACATGATATTGTTATGGATGATATGATTAGGGGTTTTGTTTCACATCATGACCTGAGCATAATAATATGATTGTTGAGTGATTTCACAAAAGTTTCCAAATTGGGTAAAGTTTTCATGCATGATGTGACATCTCCATAATTTTGCCCTTTTGGGTAAACATTAAAACGAACTGATGTTTCGTGATGTTTTCGGATATGTTATTCATATTTGACCGTTGTGTTTCATGATGTTTCGTGATGTTTTCGGATGTTTTTGATGCGTTTTAGGAAGTTTGAAACTGTCAGGGTCGAACCTGGAGTTCCTTTGACCATCGTGGGGTCGAAGGAGAGCATCCAGGGTCGAACCTGGCTTTCTGCTGGTCGAATTTGCATCAGTTTAGTCGAACGAGCTTGATTTAGGTCGAATTAACACATGTTAAGGTCGAATGAACATGTGTTAAGGTCGAATGAACTTGTTTTAGGTTGCATGAACTTATGAAAGTGTCGAAGGAGCATACTTGGGGTCGAACCGAGCTCTTTGGGGTCGAACAGGCTTGTTTCTATCCTTATTCGGCCCAACTACTTCATATGTGCGATTCTTGATGCAAACTAAGTATTATATGCTTGAACCTTACTTGTAATCTATGTGTACTTGATTTATTTGTGTAATGGATCACCAGCGGGATGTCGAGTTGATATAGTGTGTCGGTTAAACAGTCAAACACGTTTTCAAACTTACTTAGTCATGATCTGGATAATCGGGGACTAGTTAACCATAGGGTTATTAGTCAAAACTCTTATGCAAAATTTATTGATAGATCGCCGGTATTTGGGATTATCAAGGCTTATCTTTATTCTTATTTCAACAACGCAAACTAAGGTGAGTGTCACAGGCCCATCCTTTACTGTTTTTAAAACTTTTATGGGGAGAAACATGCGGTATAAACTTTCTAACTTTAAACTAACTTATTACATTATATCACATGGATACTTAGTGACTCTTATTTCATCAGTAAAGTCCTCTCATGTCTTAGTGAACCATTAATATGTGGGTACATAGCGGGGAAAGTGTGAATAGATCCATTGGACCTGGCTAGCCCCACTCAGGCCGACTGGAGGTCGGTGGCGGGTGCATATTTGTCCTATATCTTACGGCACTGGGTGATGAACCGATGACGGATTGAGGCATTCTTATTGTTCAGTAGTGGTTCACGACACTATAGTATCATGTAACGATGTCTAGCTAGCATCAGGTATAGATGTAAGGATTGTTGGGTCTAGTTTACTTTGTGGCAAACTTTTGCAAACTTTATCTCTGTGACTCACCAGCACTTTATGTGTTGTCTAACTTCGCATGTTTTCTCAGATCGCTAAGGTAGCAGGGAGTCTTAGGCGCACTGGAGTTGCACTGCGTCTAGTCTTGCATTCATAAGCAAACCGGGTTGTGTTTGCATTCATACTTTTGACTTTGGTTTTGTAAACATTTTTAGCTTCCGCTGTCGTTGTCTACTTTACTTTTGAACTTATAAACTGCGTGGCTGGTATTTTCTACGTAACTTTTATAGCATATAGTTGTCATTTATTATGACCGTTGACTTGGATCCTGGTATGTCACGCGCCTCGCGGTAAAACCCCGCAAGTGGAATTTGAGGGTGTGACAAAAAAGGTTATAGACGATTAAAAACTTTTGATCTATACTATAACCATAAACGCTCTCAAGAACCCCGCAAATTGTTCTAGGATTTAGTACGCATCACATAGAGTACCTTGTACGTGGTAAGAATCTAAATACATATGTGGTTGTGTATAGTTCTGTGACTAAGTAGGGGTTAATGGTGTTACTAGGAAGATGTCCCCATAGTTCCTTACGAACTTCGTTCCCTATTGACATGTCACTTCTATTATTGCCTTGCATTTTAGTTGTGTTGGTACAAAAAGGGATAATAGCCTATATGTAGCATTCGTACCACCCTAAACAATTAGTATGTAAGAATAGTTATGTTCTTAAGGTATACTATTAAACGTGCTTGTGTGATTAAATATATTATACTATATGATTATATGTTTATTAAGTACGGAAATTGATTGTCACAGATCATGGCTTCGTCGAGCACCCGTTTCTCCAGCACTGAGAAAGAGTCACCACGAGCACCCCACAGTCCTAAAGCGACACCAGTGGCTCGGGAGGAAGATGACCTAGATGTGCCTGGAGTAGGATGGTTAGTAGAGCGAGACGACGAGGTTGTAGTGGCACCAGTAGTAGTTGAACCGGAGGTTGTTGTACCTGCTAATGTAGAGCCATTAGTTACACCCGTTATTGGCCGTGAGCCTGATGAGATAGCACCCCTCATGGACAAGGCAACACACAAGAGGCCATTGGATACCGAAGACCAGATAGTCCCAAAACCTAAAAAGCGTAGGGCAAAGGCAAGACGTTGGGTTTGGTTGCCACAACAGTTTAATGAGGAGGCAGAGATAGAGGGCATACCTCATACATATGAACGGGGTGGATCCTCATCAGCTGTTCATATTCCCACACAGACAGGTGAGCCCGTAGCGCACACCGTAGCTACTCTAGCGGCGCATGGGGCGCGTACGGATATCAAAATTATTACACTTCAGGGGAAGTATGTCAGAGTAGACATGAGGGCGGATTCTTTACAGCATCGAGTGGATGGATCGGAATATAGGACGAATGGGTTGAATGATAAGTTTGAGTGGATCCGAGATCGTGTGAAGACAATGGGAGATCAGATTGGCCCCTTGGATGATAAGGTGGATATTTTGGATGGTAGGATCACTACTTTTGAGGAGGATCCAGTGGTTCACAGCGATGCCCACGACCAGATGCGCTACCGGATTAAGATGCTGGAATCTAATTTGTTGGTTATACAAGGAGATTTGGTGGAGACGAAGAAGAAGATTGCCAAACAAGAGGAGATTGAAGCTAGTAGGGTTGGATTGGGGCAGCGCGTGATGGTTGCTGAAGAGAGGTATAGTGCGGCTACAGCACTAGCTACTGTGGTGTTGATGTTCATGGCTACTATTCTTCGTGGAGGCAGGGTCCCATGAGTTGTTATGTTATGATGTTGACTTTGGGTATGTTAGACCCTATGTTTTGATGAGTCCTATAGGACAAAATTATTTTGGTGATGGCTGTTTTCCTCATTTTCTTTGTTGTTTGCTTGTATTGCACTAGACAATATGTATTTTGGTTGGGTGACGTTTTCTTTTATGAACAAGTACTCTTGGCTATTATTTTTAAGTTTGTCATGATTATGGTAGGATTGGTTCTGTTTGGATGTTATACGTTAGTGGTACACAAGTTGTGGAAATAAAATGGTAGATATGAATGTCGATTGGAATGATATTTAGAAAATGACATAATTAGTCCCGAAATAAGTAGATTATTTCTTATATATATATATATATATATATATATATATATATATATATATATATATTCTTCTAGAGAAGGAATAATGACACCCGTATCAAAAGCAAATGTCGAGGCGGGAGACTCCTCACTTCCCATTTCGCCAGAGCAGTTGGCCAGGATGGTGGCTCAACAAGTGACTATTGCTCTCGATCAACGTGAGACCAACCCAGAGATCGGTGGAGGTAGGATCGGTAACATGTTAGGTAGTGGCATCCTAGGCGGTAACAGTGCACAGAGTCGAGGCACGATCGAGCATGGACTAGGAGGAGGTTTTCGTGTTGGAGGTTCATCAGGTAAGAGCAGTTGAGATTGGTTCTAACGTTTCACGAAATGGTTGCTTTGATTCTTATATCGGATAATAACTGTTACGTGTCTTGATGACACAGGGGAGCTGGAGCAGGGTTGTGATCATAAGACATTTCCGTCTTATCATCCCAGTACTTTTTCAGGAGCTGAAGGTTCATTAGGAGTTATCAAATGGATCAAGGAAATGGAGACAGTCATGACGACCAGTAACAATTCCACTACTCAGAATGTTGGGTATGTTGTTAGTCTTCTTCGAGGTGATGCTGCTGCATGGTGGAATATGCAAGTTCGTATACTAGGACGTAATGTGGCATATGGTATTGAGTGGGATGAGTTGAAAGAAATGATACTGTGGGAATATTGTTCCTGCAGCAAGATACGGAAGATCGTAGCCGAGTTTTTGGCACTTACTATGGAAGGAGCAGAGGTGAAGGCTTAAGCAACAAGATTCAGTGAATTGGCTAGTTTGGTCCCTAGGTTGTTCATATTGTAGTTTGCTATTATTGAGCATTATACGAGGGGTTTGGTACCTCAAGTCAGGGATATGGTAATTCCTGTAGGACCAACCACCCTGCAGAATGCTATGTCTTTGGTAGATTCCCTAACTGAAGGTGCAGTCAGAATGGGGATACTGGTAGATGAGGGCAAAGCTAGGGAAAAACCAACTGAGGAAGTTGAGGGAGGTATGGAACCAAAATCGCGGAGGTCGAGTAAGAAGAGAAAGAGGATTGAAGATCTAAATAGGTGGTATAGGAGGAAAAGAAACAAGATCTGCAAGGTAAGAAAGTGGAAGGTTATAAGACTCTGTGAAAGATGTGGTCGAAGCGGGCATGCTACCCCAAAATGTAGAGCACACATCCCAGCTAAGAATGACAAGAGTTTGGCTAGCCAAGGTTGTTTCTATTGTGGCATGGTAGGACATCTCAAGAGGGAATGCCCAGAATTTCTTAAGATGAACCCAAGAAAAAGAGAAATGGAGGAGAGCATGGGCGCAGTTTCTCAAGATCCCACGATGGTGACTGGTATGTTATTTGTTTATAATTGACCTACATCTATTTTAATAAGAGACCAGAATTATTACGAGTTTTGATTTGAACAGATTAAATGTGTGATAGACTTCCTATAGAACTAGTGTGTGCTGTATGAGCAAAGATTTTGTGAGGTAGATAGTTGCGTGACAGGTAGTCTAAGAGATTGGTATAGAATCTTTTTATAGAACCTAGGAGTTCATTCTGTGGTAAAAATGGGATTGGCTATCCGAGTGTTGCGAAATGAACTGGAAATTTAATCGTGTTTCGAAATATTGATTATAGAAATTTAGGCTGGTCGCAGGGAAAGTTGCTGAAATTAACGAGTACAAAATGGATACATAAGTTCTTGTGGAAAGGATTATGCAGGGTATGATTGGCGCCATTAAGTATGGGAATGAAGGATGGCCCGAAATGAGTCCAAAGGAACTACCCGGTTAATCACTTTTAAGGTAGTTGGGATTTTGAATGGAGCTTGTGCATGGAGTCACCTAGTTGATAATGCCTCTAGCAAATTACAACCTAAGAAACAACCGAAAGCGTGCGAGCTATTTGCAAGAAGGACCGGACAGAGGTTTGGCAGAGAAGAGGTGCATCTTCCGTAAGTTTGAATGAGGAGTACCGTAATTTTTGTTAAAAAGAGAGCAGAAATTTTTATTCTCTTAGGATACGTATTGATTTCAGGGAGTCGAACAAACTTATTAATGAATATTGATACCTTTTATCAAGGAAAGGTGAATTGCCGATCGGCTATAAAGGTCTAGTTTTACTTGAAAATTCATCTTAATTTAGTAATTGTTTATAAAAGAAACCAATAGAAAAAGTCCTAAAGATTGCATTTTAGAATGCAAATGCGTGGATAGGCACTGTGACAATTGAGTTTGGTTTACAAGAGGCACTGACAATGTTATTGGCGGTAAAGATAAGAATGATAAGGATTTATGTGACACCCTGCATTTTCAGGTTCTCACTTGCACTAAACCCTAGTTAACTTTATTTACATTTAAAGCATGTTACTTAACTAGGGTTAGCTAGATGAGTCACACGTTGCACAGTTATAGGTTAGTAACCGCATGAAGTGGTAATTCAGGGAATTGCCAAACTACGTACACGAGTATCGAACCCCAGACATTGGTGAATTGAGAAAATAGATAATTGTGGATTAATTGATTGACATTGATTGCAATTACGTGTTTCTGTGAATCTATGTGTAAACTGTACGTGACTACATGAACATAAACCAAACGCACTATTAAAAACCGTAATCGATGAACCATTAGGGTGGTTAGGATCTAAATACATGGGGTTACGCTTGGTATGGCCCAAAATAACAAAAACATCGAAGAAAACAGGCTATACAATGAACTGGGCTGCCCGAAACGGACAATTCCATTGCGAACTGCCGTTCAGAAAATCCAAACGGGCATTCGGCGTATGCTGACAAGTTAAACAGACTTTAGACACCTATTTAAGCAACCTTAAACCCCATACACCTCATAACCTTAACCCTAATTGTCCCTAGCAGCCACCATACGAAAAATACACTCCATAACCTCTACCATAACCATAATCGATCAAGCTTTGGAGCTCTAATTGTGTTTCTGGCACCCGAACGAAGAGCTTTAGGTATATCATCAATCCTTTTGTGTTTTATCTTCTTTATTATGTTATAAAGCACCATAAATAGGATTGTCCAAGATCTGAAATAAACTTACAAAGATTAAAACATGGTTTTTATAAAGGTTTAATGGGATTAAACAAGGTCTTGTGTGTTATTATGTGTCAGATGTTATGTTATTGTATGATGAAGGATTATTGAACATCTAGGGTTTATAGATGATAATATTTACCAAGAAACTTGCATGCTTTGATCAGATTGATGTGTGATAAATCTTGTATGATGTTTATTTGATGTTCTTGATTGATGATATGCAACTAGGGTTTGATATAGTTGATAATATTGCATGATTAAAATCTGGACAGAATCTGAATGTCGACTTGTAGGCCCTGTATCATGACTTTAATAAATCTGTTTTGATCGATTCTTTGCATGATCATGTTGCACAAGGTCTTAGATTTTTAGAATGGGCAAAATCATCTGATTTGGACAACGGTTGATATTTGTTTGGAATTTTCTTTGATTAAAGGTCATATCAGATTTTCGGATTAGTAATTTGGGTCAACTTTAAACGGCCATAACTTGAGTTTTACAAAGAGTTAGGTTATGAAATTTGCACAGTAGGTTGAAATTGGTAAAAATTGGCTTTTCCAAGTGGATTAATCCTGTTTGGATGAATACATAATTTTTGAGAATTTTTCTACTAATCTGATCTGTTGTGAGTATTTTCTAGACCTAGCTGTATTGTATGATTTTTCATAATTTTCGTGTATGATTTTATCACAAAATAAAAATATAGACTTGACCGGTAGACTCCCTAGAATATTCAGTAAAATTTTGGAAGTCTAATTCTATGGATAAGTATTTTTAATAAATTGGTTTTCACAGGACATAACTGAGTATGATGATAATGATGATGTTTTCACAGGGCATAATTTGTCCTAAAAACGCAAATTATGTAATGTACACTTATGTGACTATTTGGAGTCCTGTATGACTTGTAATTGACATGAACTTATATGAGTACTTATATGAGGTGTATATGAAGTGTATAACTGAGGTTAATCATTGTGTTCACCAACGGGTTCGTATCATTGTTGATAGGCAATGATGTAAGGCAATCCGCTCACATTTGTGACAACACGTACATTAGCAGTTCGGTATATCGGTGTTAGTTATCATGAATGGGTTAGCTACCATTGGCATGCGATGAACTAGTGGTTACATGGTTTTTTGGAACCTACTCATTTACTTACTCGTCTACTCTACTTTGTGAACTCATCAACTTTATGTTGACACACGATATACATGCTTTTGCATGTAGTTAGCTTCCGGTGTCACGATTAGGAAGCACTGCACGTTTCACTACATTTGGGGTCTTCGGAATACACCTAAAATTACATATCATGCTTTTACGTTTTCTTTCATATGGTTTTAATTTGGGCGCGTTGTTTTGCGCATGGTTTTAAAATGTTTAAATTTGGTTTACCTTTCCGCATCCTAACAAAACTTGATTTCTGAAAACGAACTAAATGGTTTGGGCATTTAGGGTTCGTTTATATGACTTATGGCTATGGGATCCTGGTATGTCATGCGCCTCGCAGTATAAACCCCGCAGCGGAAATTTGAGGGTGTGACAATTTAGTTGGAAAGGATTAATCTTACGATAAAGAGGGTTAAGTAGATTAAATGTTCATAGACTATGCTGGTAGATGCGATTGATTTTGGAGGGAACCAGAACACTCACCTTTAGTTACAAGACCTTTTCCCAATGATAGTTACCACACCAACATCAACGCTGTACCGATTAAAGTCTTGAATGGTTAGAATGTGTTCGCCGCTTCGTACGCGCGATCGAAGGTTCAGAAATTGTTTAGTCCCATATTAGTCAGAAAATAGTAGACGAGGAAAATTTGGAATAAAAATAAATCTAAATGACAGGCCTTAGATAGTAGAACTCTGCAAAGCAATCAGAAGACTAAGGATTCTTAAGGTCGGAGGCGGCCTGTCATAGATGTACGACAGGAAAGGCAAAACTAACTTGGTAAGGGAGGAGAACGGGTTACCAGAAGTTTTAGATGTGTTATGCGAAGATGAGATGAAGAAGGGATTCGTCTAATGAGATACCTGGAATATCTCGGGATGGAGTCAAGTGTGAGGATGAATGAAAACCCGAACACAAACCAAGATTAACCTGGGATGTAGAACACAAACAAAGAAAGGTGACACATTTTTCAGATGTTGAGCCATGTTCACTAAACCATAAGAATTTTTCATCAAAAGTAGGTTTATCTACAACCTTATTAACAATAATAATATCAAATGCTAAATATACCTGACACCCTGAATCTAGGCAAAAGTGACATGCTCTCTTCGGCATTATTGTTTTAGACAATAGCCTAGAATTATAATAATTGACTATAAAATAAAGAAACACATTCGCTATATCATCCATTCAAGGTTTTTTTTTTTTTTTAAAGCAAAAAAGGAAGGAAAAAAAAACTCCAAGACAATACAATCATACAGATCTAAAATTTTCTAAAGATATGTACTCCTTTTAATATATGGTAACCGCATTTACTAAATTAATAAGATAGCACCTTCACCAAATGAACATCATGGGTTGTAGGAGACACCCACCTATTGTGTTGTGCACCTTTTCACAATCCGTACATTCGAACAAAACACAGGTGAATCACAGGTCTGTTAAAGTAATTTTATTGATTCCATCTCAAGTGCATGGTGTGATCTGGAAAAAAAACAATCAACTGGATAAGTTCAAAATATCATTGAGATAGCATGGATTGTACTTAGCTGTTAATTACAGGGCATAAATTTACAATAGGACCAACATCACCTCTTAGCAACTAAAATCGGGGTCCATTTATTGCATGCATAGGAATACCTATTTGATAAAGTAAACAAAATAGTTGCAAGTTCATTATTTTTCTACATCATGTTCTACAAAGCGAATGGAATGAGATAAAATATACCATCAATTTGTTTCTGCAAATTGTGGCCAATGGCATTCAAAATAAGAAGCATACGCCGAGCCTACATATATAATAAACCACATTTAGTAGGCTCAACCATAAAGATCATCTACACTCTTATCTGCAGAAATTAAAAGAAAAATGAACATGAGTAACGTGCACATCATACACTGGTTTCGACAACAAAATCTTGGTTACTCTTGTAAGTTGAAAACTTTTTTTAACACTTTGCATTGGGTGAGTATTCAATCCGCTTGACTCTTACGAATTTTATTTATTCTTTTTTGTTTGACCTATTTGACCCGTCAAAAATAATAAACTGAGTAATTCATTAATTCAAACCATTTTCAAATTACAATACATTCGTGGATAGAAAGAAAAAAAAGCTAATTGCACATAAATCAACAATTAATCTATATGTATTTCTTGACATTGCAACATCTAAATGTATTTTTTTCATAGACAATAGTTACAGAAGAAATAAAGTATGACCACACAAATATACACAAAAAAAAAAAGAAGAATAAAAACCTGAGTAGAAGAACCATAAAGTCCATGTATCTTTGTTTCATTGACAATCACCTCGAAGAGTTCCAAGAGCATAATTAGCCCAAGCCAGGCATATAATCCCACATCTTATAAAATACAACTGTCACTTTATATAGGCCATTACATAAATATAGGAGTTAAAACATATAGAGAGTCACATGCCCATACATAAATACATGAGTAATAATAATATGGGAGTTAAATATATGGAGAGTCATTATATAAATACATGTATGTGGAGGGTCACTAATTGATATACTCATAACATAATACAAGTGACTAATGCAATAAGAGGGGTACTATGGGAAAGTTTTACATGACATCTAGAGTTTAAGCATGAGACCTTTAGTCTCCCATCTTAAAAAAAATGATAAAATTACCATGTTACCTACCTTTGCTCCTTAATAAGGTAAAATAATAAAGATAGAGATTTATCTATTTATGCATGTTGTGTTCTTTTGCATTGAGTGTGCCATTATATTTGCATAAGGTAGAACTTGCACCTTTAATACCTTTACCGATCTAGACTAGTTGTGAACATAAGAATGATTAAGGCATTAGGTTACCTTTTTATTTTTAAACCATTTTTATTATCCCTTACCCGTTACAATATCCCTTAGTTAACCAATCTTGAGCCTTAACCTTTTTATTTGACCACCCAATTTAACCTATTTGACCCGTTTAGCCTTTTTAATTTTAAACCCGAGCGATGAAAATTCGATTATAAGATATTGCTTTGTATTGTAACTAGTTTGCAATGATTGATTATAGAAAAAAAATCTGGAAAAGCATAAAAAAATAGCAAAATTGATTATAGAAAAACACAAAAAGATGCTCTAGTTAGTCGTTGAATTAAAAGGCGCAACGTTGCTTTAGTGTTTTGATTAGTTGTTTAATATAATAAGAGTCAATTTTTCATCACCTTAGTCACTTTACAAATATCTCATTCCATACCCTTCGCCCATCCACGTTACGACCGTTTAAAAGACCTTTTGACTTGTGTTCACTTTTGTGTAATTTGGTGAAGTACGATTAAGTAGAAAGTATATACCAACATGCATTATAACCAGTTTTGAGTGTACCACATATATATACATGCATTAACGCTAGTCAATTGAACCGAGTGAAGAGAACATTGTGAGGGATATGTGTGTGGTTTGTTTGAGTTAGATGGTAGGCTAATCTTGGGTAACCACTTGAGTTTTAAAAGAATGATTTATTCAAAGTTAAGTACTTTTTATTGTTGAAAAGCATAGGAACCGGGTATGACATTAGACCTTACTAACTCATGTTTGAGAATGGGGAGCGCGTCTTGAGTTTGGAATTATGAAAGTGTAATAAGTTTGTTTGAGGACAAGCAAAAAGATAAGTGTGAGGATGTGAAAGTATAAGGTTTATCGTGTTTAAGATTGCATTTTTATGTGATTTTATGGTTTGGGACACACTAGTTTGATAAAGTTTGCATTTTGCATGTTTAACGAAGTTCAAGGTGTATTTCAGAGCTAAACGGGACCTTAGATCAAAGATAGAGTGAACCGAATGGAAGAAACGGCTAAAATTGGGTTACACGCGTCGGCCACTACCTTTTTTGGCGTGATTGACTCACTAAACTAGCGTGGATGGCTGGTAGACAGCTAAAACTCGGGTCTACCAGCCTTGGTGTCGCTAACGAGGGTGGTGGCGTGGCCGACGCCCAATATTGAGTTAGCGACGTGGGCTGCTGGGCGAAGACTTCTTTTAACGATTTTAATTCAATTTTTATGGGATTTTATGTCTTCTGTGACCCTTGACTCGGATTGGAACTATTATAAACGAACTTAGGGAATTAAAAACATTATCTTTCGCTTTTAAATCACTAATATATCATCACCCAATAACACCAAAGTCATCAAGAATCATCATCCATTAATTCATTATCATCACCAATCACCACAACCATTCTTCACCAACTAAAACCTTTTCTTCCCTAATCTTTTCATGGCCTATTCTCCTATCCTTTCCATCATCATTGAGGCTTCCATCACCATGAGCGGCTATTCTTCTTGAAATCACCCATGTAGACTTGTAATCTAGGGTTCTTAAACATTTGGGTATTTTCTTATTTATTTTGTAATTAAGTATTTGAACAAACTTGTTAATTGCGTTAATCTTGTTTTCAATGATCTTCGATAATTGTTTCTTGCGCCAATTACTAGGGAAATGAATTCGGTTAATTATGCTTTAACATGTTATTAGGGGTATGTTCTAGAATAATGAAGTGCAATTTAGTCCATCATTGATGTTGATGAAATTTGACACCTAAGCCTATTAAAATAATTAACCCGTTAATCCTCATTGCAATCTCTTGATTAATCCCAATTTGTTATAGAATTCTAGGTTATTTGTTGAACCGGTGTGATATCCATTTTTATTATTATTGTTTTCAATCAATTTTTTTCCAGCCAAGTTCTTTTTAGTATTAACCAAAGGAATCATTTTTATAATTGCAATCATCATTTTGAATAACTTATTGGTTCACAAACTTTCAAATCAAAATTCTTAAATGATAAACAATAGCAATCTCAATAATTAAATAACAACTTTGATAATGTTGAGATTGAATGTGTTATAATGTTAATAGAGTTACAATATATAGATTTACAAACTACACTTAACTACCTAAAGACTATATAAATTACAATAGTACACGATAATATTTCATAGTATAACAATCTTCAGAAAAGTGAACTTTTAAATCAAATAAGAATGAGTTACACCGACTACAGACTCTTCATGGTTTGACACCCTTGTTACCACTATTTATATAAGTTGAGGTTATTAGGACTTATAAATACTATTTTTGACTGGACCTCGACTTCTGATCAATTCATCACATTAGTAATGTTAATGTTTACATGAGAATGGTCTTAGGTGAATGACCCATTCGCATGGCACACGTGTAACAACTTGAATCATCCATTGAATCCTCACGGACCGTCGTTTTACCCACCTGATTCTACCATGTTAATCCACTACCACCGGCAACAAATATCGGTGATTAAAAGAAATCGATTCCTTATTCATTGAAACCAGTACCCACAAGTCCGAGGAACAGGTTATGTGGGATCACTCGTCGGAAAGGATTACCGCCAGGTTATATGACACATGAATGTCATTAGAAAAACATCTATGGGCCGATAATTTATTACAATTTACTATTATCTCATCGTTGCCTATAACTTATTAACTTGTACAGGATGATGCTACATTTGAAAAACAAAGTGCACTTTTTGTGCTTGTTGTTTCAAATATAGTTCTTATAAATATGTAACTTAATTTGCAAGTTGTTGAATGTACATATTGTCTAATGAAGTGCTCTTATCATGTGTCATGTGAATGCAGTTAAAACATCATCGGGCTAGTAATTTATTACAATTTACTAAAAAAATAATAAGAGTCAAACACTCTTTAGGAGTTGACGGTGATGATTGTAAACATAATCACATATTTTCTAAAGAAAAAAAAGGCTTATATCATGTGTCATATGAATGCAGTTCATCTAATTGATTGTTTGGAAGGTCAAAAGTACAAATTGTGTTCAAAAGCTTTGAGTTACACCCTATGATAGATTCATATGTTACATAATCCACCAACTTCTTATAAGATGTTGAAGTCAACATTTCCATAAACATTGTTTAGAGAAGTCTTTTTATCATGTGTAATGTAGACACCGTTATTGTTTTTCATGCATATAGAGGTAAAATTCATAATCATGGGAAATGAAGAAAATTGATATTGGAAGAGATTGAACATTTGGGTTCCACTTCTATTCATGAAAATCACTCTTAAGGAGTTGATCATTAAATGTTATAAAAGAAAGAAGTGTTTTTATCATGTGTGAAAAATATCGTTAGGCTAATAAATAAATTTTATAAAATTTACAAAAAAAGTGAACAAAATAAATAAATAAATAAAAACTCAAAACACCTCAAACCTTAACAAAAAGTTATAATCATCCAACTATATTATCTTAGATGGAGATAAAAAAACACAACATTTCAGTTATCTATACGACTCGTATACATTTATATTTATATGAGTGTATAAATGACTGATCATGTTTTTACCTCATCATCTATACGATTCATATACATCTCTGTATAGTCCAATAGATGAAGGATGGAGAGATAACTCGTGTACTTTCAACTATTGTATACTAAACAAACGCATAGTCAAAGTGGAAACATTGGGCATAATTTATGAAATAAAGTGGGATTATTGGTCAAATATAATTATTCTTCATCATGACAATACATCAGATTGGAATAAAGTTTATTAATATATTATAATTATTTTTCAGTAATGTGTTTTTTCCTTAAAATATCCCATAATGGATACCTCCCTTTGGCCACTTAAGTGTATATATAACTTTTTATTGTTTCTCATGATTCTATTACTTTATCTTATATAACTGAAATAGGTAATGATTTTTTTTATTAAAGAAAACGAGTATACTTTCTCAGTCTTTACAAAATGTTTAGATGATTAGATGATATATATGGAGGTTTCTTTGACAACACTTGTGATGTAGGTGGAGTAAGCGACATTGTTCAAATTTATGCCAAGTGTTCGTGAATTCAAATAAAAAAACTAGATAACATTATAAGGGGAAAGTTCCAGTACAAATGAGATAAACGTACAAAACGTATGAAGTGAAGAAAATGAAATAAACACAGGTGGCATAACTATAAATATCGAAAACTTTATATAACTAGAGTAATTACATGATAGCTCTAGCGTAATTATATAATTACTCTAGAGTAAAGGTTGTTGTCGTTATTAACAAAAATGTCACCGCACTTTTTTTTTGTTTCCTTCACTTCGTATGTTTTGTACGATATCTCTATTTGTATTTGATCTTTCGTCAACATTATAAATACCTTGGATATAAAATATTATGTGTATATATATATATGTGTGCGCGCGCACTCATTCTTCAAAGTGTTGAAGGTTCAATTCCCATGGCGGACAAAAATGCATAGTTTAGACATTTGGTAGTAGAACTAAAAAGTGCCTTGGTTGTCGTTATAAAAATAAAAAGATCATTTTTTTAATGAAATAAGGAATTTTGAAATTCGATCCAACCATAGATCCGGTTCACAAGTTCAACCATAGATACGGGGATGAGGCCGGCCCGTGTTTTGGCCCATTATCGTACCCACCAGTCTCTCAATCCACTTTGTTGGTGGCCTTTTCAACTTTTTCTCTCTTTTTTTTTTTTAATATAAAAGTAGTAACAATAATGGAGTTCTTAAATTTTGTTATTTTACTTGACAAAAATAAAGAATGCGATTAAAGATTACAGGGACAAAGTTGAATTTACCCCTTGTTGGGGCACATGGTATAGTTCATAGAAAGAAAAGGGGACCGGCAACCACGATTTGGACGGAATGATGTTGCTTCCCGATTCCATACAGTATACAAACGAAAGCAAAATCAAAACATGTAAAAAGTTTAATTGGATCAAAATCTAGCTGAGAACATACTGACGAGAACAATAAAAATTACAAACATTCAAATGTAGAAGTGTGTGTTTACTGGTGTATACATTAAGGCACTAAGTAATAAATAAAGGCACCAATGGGTAGTGGTCCATTGGCAAATACAAAGCCTTTAAAACACCTAGGTAATGAGAAGGTCTTTAGTTCAAGTCTCAAAGACCACAAGATTAAAAAGAAATCAACCTTTAAAAAAAATAATTAATCAATGCATTACTATGCTAAGTATGCATATGAAGCCTATTAAGTAATGCAAAGATTAAAGCATTAAATTATCATCACCAATGCATTTACTATACTAAATACAAGCAACAACAAAAATAAATATATGATGATAAATACAAATAAGTATTGTTGCCGCTTACATGAGACAAAGAATGACATCTTCACTCATCATGAAGGCTTGGCACGATGACGAAGCTTCGATATGAGTGTATGTTTTGGTTAACATATAGTAAAGGTTGGAAAAGAGAAGTTTTGTCCACGTCGGTTGAGGAAAATTTTTTAACCATTGTATCTTTCACAAGTAAGAGGAAAATTTAAACTATTGTATCTTCTACATCTTTAGTTACTACTAAAGATGTATTGTCTTTTTTGCTTTGAATGATATAGTTTTATTGTTTAAGTTCAAATTATTCAATTAAGCTAATGACTCGATTATTACGAATTTATTTTTGATCTATTATTGGCATTTCTTATTTTAACTCTCATGTTTGTAAAAAATAAACGTAGTTCATTCATTGTTTTACTCTACAAATACGTAGTAAGCTTCCACCATTCTATGATATGTTTATGTCTCAATTTATAGACATTGTTTAGGTTCAGAATTATTCAACTTAAACTACCGGCTTGATTGTTACGAATTTATTTTCATTCTATTTTTTACATTTTTCATTTTAACTCTCATGTTTACAAAACATACGTATAGTTCATTCATTGTTTTACTCTACAAGTACGTCGTAAGCTTCCATCATTCCATGCCATATTTATTTCTCATTTTATTATAAAAATTCAAATGACATTGCCGGTTTAAATAATTTAAAATATATGACATTGATTAATCGGACCATATGTAAATCATTGTCTACAATATATGACATGTAATGAATGAGTGTCTTTTATCAACCAATAACCCAATTGTGTATATCACTATATAATCGTAATATGTTATAGATTGTATTCAGATCATATGGATACTCTGAGGCCTTATTCTTACTGATATAGGGTACTGATCTTAAGGTAACCTTCTGTTCACCATTAAAATCATATTAGGAATTCTCTCATTCCTTATTCTCTTTATAATCTTTTGTTTGTTAGTAGGCATTGTCACCAGCTTCTTTCTTCAGTTTGTGTAACACCCCAACCGATGGCGGAAACATCGAGGTGTCACGTAGTGACGATTGTTCAAAATCACATGATACTAAAGTGTAAATATTTGATTCAATGCTTCAAGTTACAATTACAGATATCATCAAGTACAAATACTATTCCACACGTTGTCTTGATTAAGCCCTTACTAATTCCACATGTCCTATATGAAATATCTCAACAATCAACCTGAAACATATATGAAAACAATTTTGTCAACATAAATAATGTTGGTGAGCATACTTGGTTTGTATACGTATAAAATAAGTTTAAAGAATAAGATCTACAATTCAGGTGTCATGTCTCATTCAAGGCAAATATGGAAAACACGTAAGTACACAATACGGTCAAAATCAAACCTCTTATGTGACAAAGTTTAATACATTAACAATGATCTGGGACTTCCCACCACCATAGGTACTTTCCACTAGGCGGGTTGTCAATTCAAGTAGCGCTATCCATTGTTAAAGTCGGCTTGTACGGAGTTAATGATTTCGTAATGATTGTAAGTAAACTACGTTTATGTTTAAACCTAACCTCATAATACGTATCAATATTCCCATTTTAGGTATGTTGGTGTAAGGCTAATTAAAACTTTGTTTTAAGAGGCCTGCCAGACAATTTTTTTTAGTTTTCTCAAGTTTTGCGTTTTCATGAATTTTTTAAGAATATTTTAATTGTTCCTTCAAACCAAATTTAATAGTCTTCATGTAAATAAATTTCGAGACGAAATTTCCTAAAGTATGGGAGACTGTGACAATTGCATGTTTGGTGGACTTTATTGTATTTACATTCTTAGTCCTTGTACTTTCATCATTTTGGATTTTAACTAAAAGTTGGATTTCGTTGACCATTACATCTTCGTCTGATTGTACTTCCTTTTTAATCGTAAACGTATACCGAATCATAATTTAAAACATGTCGTGTTTTGGCGTTCAATCAAATCTTATCATTTTACTTTTAAATGTATTTTTTATACATTTTTTTATATATTCAAACGTGAGTAAACTTATCAAAGGAACTTGGGAAACGTTGAAGTTTTTTATAGGAAAGTTTTTAAACATGAAGAATATAATGTAAAGTTTATAGTAAAGTTATAAAAAAAAAATAAGTTTTTATGTTTTGAAAACTTTTTAGTTAGTTTAGTAAGTTTATAAAAGAAAAAATAAACCAAATAATATTAGAAACTAATTACGTTAAACATGGGGGACCATAATTGCCATTAACTCAAACATTCAAATCTCAAACTCCCTCCTCCTCCTGCCTCATCGTTTTCCGGCCAACCATGGGGCCGCTGGCGGCGGTCTCCGGCGGGTCTCAAAAAAACCGGTTTTAAAGCATCAAACATCAATTATATTGGTTCCCAATTATTTCTCCTTTGATTATCAACCATTTCTAGCATCTAATTCGAAATTTATTTACAGGAAGACTATTAAATTTGGTTTGAAGGAACAATTAAAATATTCTTAAAAAATTCATGAAAACGCAAAACTTAAGAAAATTAAAAAAAAAAATTGTCTGGCAGGCTTCTTAGAAAAAAAGTTTTAATTAGCCTTATACCAACATACCTAAAATGGGAATATTGTTATGTATTATGAGGTTAGGTTTACACATAAACATAGTATACTTGCAATCATTACGAAATCATTAACTCAGTACAAGCCAACTTTAACAATGGATAGCGCTATTTGAATTGACAACCCGCCTAGTGGAAAGTACCTATGGTGGTGGGAAGTTCTAGGTCATTGTTAATGTATTAAACTTTGTCACATAAGAGGTTTGATTTTGACCGTATTGTGTACTTACGTGTTTTCCATATTTGCCTTGAATGAGACATGACACCTGAATTGTAGATCTTATTCTTTAAACTTATTTTATACGTATACAAACCAAGTATGCTCACCAATATTATTTATGTTGACAAAATTGTTTTCATACATGTTTCAGGTTGATTGTTGAGATATTTCATATAGGACATGTCGAATTAGTAAGGGCTTAATCAAGACAACGTGTGGAATAGTATTTGTACTTGATGATATCTGTAATTGTAACTTGAAGCCTTGAATCAAATATTTACACTTTAGTACCATGTGCTTTTGAACAATCGTCACTACGTGACACCTCAATGTTTCCGCCATCGGTTGGGGTGTTACAGTTTGTACCTTTGTAAGGCCTTATTCTTACTGATATCTTATGACTGCCTTCTACCATGAAAACAATTATTGAACAATTTTCTTTTGTTTCTACATATTCATAAGGGATTTTATGTACGGGAACATTGGGGATAACCGTTATGCAGTATATGGCCATTCAGAATTTTGTGAAATATAGGGTACTGATCTTAAGGTAACCTTTTGACACAATTATAACAGTATTCTGGCAAACATTATGTGTTTATGTCACCAACCAATCCATACTTTGTTGTTTTTATAATCTTTTATACACTTAATATCTAGAATTGTATTTTTATATTTAGGAAGTTTATAGAAAAGAAATTAATAGTGTTGTGAAACTTGATTACTATTACATGAAATATTCTTAGTTAAAAAATATATCATTTAACATGGCATATCCTTGGAATGAAAAATCTTTGAGCTTAATAAAATCAGCCAAAATAAAAATAAAAAGAAAATATCATCATGTATAATGTAGTTAACTTAATTATGCCTTAATAGTCATAAAAACGCAATCTTACAATCATGTTTATCAAACTAATCACACAAACAAATTTAACAATAACCTAAAATAACTCCAAATCTGTGTAGTGACAGAAAACTGTAACCAATCATGAATTAAAACAATCGTAAACAACTTTTGTTTTTTTTTTTGAAAGATCAAATTTCATTGAAAAACACCAGGCAACCTATCCCACGCTGGGAAAGGAAACAAAACAACAACGTACAATTACATTACATTGAAACTACACCACTTATCCCAATCCATCATCCCCCGACGCGCCCTATTATTATACCAAAGAAAACCCGAAACTTTGACATCCGAAATAATATCCGCAACTTTAACCGATTTGCTTGAAAACACCTTTTCGTTTCTAGCTTGCTAGATTCTCCAACACGTGATGATGCAAATACCATGAACCACATTCTTCACTTCACCCGTCACCTCACTATGATCAGCCGTCCGCACAAGATCCAAAACTGAAAACGCATACAAAGGCGGAATACGGCACCACCTAGATATACCAATCCACACCCCCGCCGCAAGACCACACCCCGTTAGAATGTGATCAATCGTTTCGTTCCCATCTTCACATAACGCACACAAATCATCTTGCATGTGAACATTCCTTCTTTGCAATGCCACTTTTGTTGGAAGACGATCGAGAAAAGCGCGCCACATAAAAATATTACACTTAGACGGAACCCATTTGCACCAGTTGAAACCAATCCTTTCCTCGCTACCACTACCTCTCAGCCATCGCTTGGCTGTGGCAACTGAAAACGTGTCGTTCTTATTATCATTCCAACACCACCTATCTTCTTGGCCTGAGAAAGAAACTGCGACCATCCTTGCTTCCAAATCTTGCCGCTGTTCAATCTCTTGTTGTGTCGCAGGGGCCCTTTTCCACTTCCAATTAATAACCGAAGACTCCTCCTTTAGGTCACATCTATCGCAGACAACACATTTCTTCTGCATCTCTAAGGCGAATAAATCCGGATAACATTCTTTCAGAGGTAACCGGCATAACCAAGGATCTATCCAAAACCGAATATCCTTCCCACTACCAACCTGACCCCTTATCATGTTCATAACACCCGACCCATCTACTTTAATCTTACCACATAAATTCACTATATTTTTCCAAACCCCTGACACTGTATTGTTGACAGGAAGTGCACCCCATTTCCGATCCGAACCATGAATTGAATCGACCACTTTACGCCATAAGGCCTTTTGTTCCGTAAAATACCTCCAACACCACTTCCAAATTAATGCCTTATTACATTCAACCATCCTAGCCAAACCCAACCCACCTTGTTCTCTATTACACGTCACTTTATCCCAAGCAACCCATGCCATTTTCCTAACTTCATCTGACCCGCCCCAAAGAAACCTCCTCATGAGTTGTTCTAACCGATTAATGACCTTGACCGGAGCCCTAAACAACGAAAAATAGTAAGTTGGCAAACTATCCAACACCGACTTAATAAGTCTAACCCGACCTCCTATAGAAATATTATTCGCCTTCCACTTTGATAACCTACTCATAAAAGCATTAACGACCGGGTCCCAGTGAGTCACTCGATTCATATTAGCCCCTACCATAATACCCAAATACGTAAACGGAAGCAGCCCTGACTTACAACCCAATCTATTAGCCATCACGTCTAAATCTTCTTGCGATACACCCACACCATACAGAACTGATTTATGAATATTTATTTTAAGTCCGGAGCATAGAAAAAATAATCTTAAGGTCCTTTTCATATTTGCGAAATTAAATAAAGACCACTCAGCCATCATCATCGCGTCATCTGCGTATAAAAGATGAGAAATAATAGGACTGTCTCTTGGTAGCCGAACACCATAAAAAAAACCCACTAAAGCAAGCTTTTTTAACAATTTCTGAAAACGCTTCCATCACAAGAATAAACAAGAATGGGGACAACGGGTCGCCTTGTCGAATACCTTTTTGGCAAGCAAACTGAAAAGTAAGCGAACCATTCACAAGCACAGAAGCATGCGAAGTGTGTAAAACCCCTTTAATCCATTTGCACCACGTAGCCGAAAAACCCATCTGCTTAATAATTGACAAAAGGAACTCCCAGTTTACATTATCGTAGGCCTTTTCAAAATCGATTTTGAACATAAACATCTGTCGCCCTGCCTTCTTTGCCCACGCCAGCACTTCATTTGTAATCAGTGGACCATCCAAAATGTATCTACCAGAGAGGAACGCCGACTGTGATTCGGAAACAACCAAATCCATGACACCTTTAAGACGGTTTGCCAAAACTTTAGAAACCACCTTAGAGATACTACCAATCAGACTGATTGGCCGAAAATCACCAAACTCTATCGGCTCCACCTTCTTCGGGATAAGAGTAATAAAAGAAGTCCCGACACCATCACTAAACTTCCCGGACTCATAAAATTCCTTCAGTATCTCAAGAAAATCATTTTCCAGCAAAGACCAGAATTTTTTAATTAACCGAAAATTAAACTCATCAGGCCCAGGTGCTTTATCATCCCCGCATTGCCACACCACTTCCTTAATTTCCTGCAACGAGAATCGATCGCAAAAACAGTCCGCCACATCATTCGGTAACCTCTTGAGACTAGGACATACAAGTCGTGGTCTTTGTTTTAAATCTTCAATAAACTTTTTGCGAAAAAAACCCAAGGCTTCTCTTTTAACGATCGTCGGGCGAGTCACCCATTCTCCATCAACCATCACTCCCGGAATACTATTAGCCACCCTTTTTTTGTTTATAATCCCATGAAAAAAACGAGTATAGTCATCTCCTTCCGAAGCCCATTTGCATCTCGATTTTTGTCTAAGGTCCATGTTTCTTAATCTCTCCAATTCTCTAAGCCTTCTTTTAGTTTCTTGTAAAATCCACAACTCCTCTTCAGATAAGTCGTTTGCCTCCATCTCCAATTCCAACTGTTGAAGCTCTAACTCCGATACTTTCTTCTCTTCTAACTCTCTTCCCAAACACTCTTCTTTCCACTTACCAATACCTTGACGAAGTAACCTATACTTTTCCAACAACCGTTTATCCGGAGGACCTTCCACCCTAGCTACATTCAAAATACCAGAAACCACTTCATGAAAATCTGCCCTATCCAACCAAGAATTAAAGAACCGAAACGGTTTTGGGCCAAAATTCCTGGAAACAATCTTCAAAACCAATGGAGAGTGATCCGATTTGTCTCGACACAAGGCTCTATACTCTGATGAAGGCCATTCCATAAAGAAATTCCAATTTACCATAATACGATCAATCCGACTAAGTTTAGTGCCAGCAGCAAAAGTAAACTTCCTTCCTCGTAAAGCATACTCATGTAGATCCGCATTATCAATAAACTCATTAAAATCTTGAACCGACACAGCATGAAACTTAGAATTACGCCTCTCTGTACTATCCCGAACAGAATTAAAATCGCCCGCAACGACCAAAAACCATCTGCCGTACACATACATTGTTCAATCCGACTCCACAAAGCACTCTTAGCAACCGTCTGCTGAGGCGCATACACATTCATGATATGCGAAAGTACCCCACTACCTTTTATCGTCCCGATAAGTAACAAAAATGATTCGACTTCTTAACATCCAACAACGTAAAAACTCCCGGGTCCCACATAGAAATAAGACCCCTAGAACGCCCATTCGCATCAACCACCCGTTACCCCAGAAATCCCAAAAATCGAGAACCGAACTATCACCACATTGAGACTCTTGCAACAAAACACAACCTGCCTCGTTTGATGCCGCAAATTCCTTACCCACGCTGATTTACCTGGAACTCCCATACCCCTAATGTTTAGATAAAGAATATTCATTGGACAACACCTTGAAAGCCTTCATTAGTAATCTCCTGTCTCACCTTTGGAACATATTCGCTTAGATTTTCAACTCCCAATGCATTCCCTAACACCATAGTAGCATTCGTATCCTTATCTATATATATCTGATTATTAATTTGCTCTAAAACACCATCAGACACACTCTCCTCAACCTCCTCTAGAACATCAACTGGACCCCTCGAATTCGCCATGCTACGACAATGTTTGTTTAAATTCGGCGTACAAAAACCTTTGGTTACACTCTGTTCGTATCGGCACTTGATTCACTACCATTCAAACTATTGTTAATAATACCAATAAACTTGTCAAGACCGAACATATCTGAATTCTCCCTCGGCCTCTTCTTTGGTCGCTCATTATCACTAGGAGACCCAGCCCTGTTTCTAATCGTTTTCTTTTTTTTTTATACTTCTTTCTAACATTGTTCAAACCGCCCGACCCATTCCTGCTGGACGTCACAGGAACTGGAGTTGCATGAATGTTATTATTCTCAACTCTATCTTCCGGACACGAACCGTCTTCTACATGCACCTCCTTCTCAATCTCACCTTCTTCACATGCCATATCACCCACTGAAACACGCCTATTAGCATCCTGGTTGGGCTCCGAATGATCTACACTAGAACCATTGATGTGTGTAAATGTATATATAAAAATGTGCACAAGTTTTTATTAAAACGACTCACCTAAAAACTACACACGCTCGGCAAGTGTACCGGTCGCAAAGTAGTAAACAGATAAGACCGAGTATCGAACCCAAAGACGCGAATGCAACTCTAGATCACAACCTCTACCGAATACTAGCCTAAATAAATATATACTTAAATGGGGGGTATTTTAAACTACTAATTATAAACTTAAAAGAAACTAAATATAAACAAAATAACCTCATTTGCTTATACGAACCCAGGAACTTGGAGAAATCAGATAGGAAGAAGGCTGGTTACTTAGGTAAAATCCCTAGACACTAGCAATAAATCCTGAATCTGGTAATTAACTTGAGACCCTATTCTTATCTAATAAACCTCCTGTCAAAGATAGCTCACTAGACTCAAGGCGGGACAAGTGTAGAAATGCTAAGATGGATCTGGATCGCCCTAGCGTACCGAAATCCCACAGAAATCAGATTAAAACCTCTCCTGGATTAAAACCCTTAAACTATGAAGCAGACTTAAACTCTACTGAAGAAAACCTAGGAAAACTCTAACCACGGACAAGTAGCGACTCCCGCCCTAGCGCTTGCCAACTACCGAACAATGCCTAGTTAGTTACCTAGCAAACTCGAGTTAGATTTCTCACCCTCAAGAATGGACTGCACGTCTTAGTTAATTTATTATATTAGTTTGTTATACTTGTGTCGTACTCCAACTCCAAATACTAGCACGCTAACCTAAGTTGACGAACTAGATTGATTTCTAGACCTAGGGGGTATCTCTACATGCCTAGCTCCACAAAACCAATAAACAAACTTCAAATAAAATTAACACCAACACACATATATCAAATCCAACAATAAAATTAAAGTCATGTAATTCTACACATCAAAACTAAAAACCAAAAATCATTAAATACTGCAAATAACGTGTCTAGTTCATATACCTAAGCAACCATAAAAGTCTAGCTACTCATAATATTTAGAAACATAAATTCAAAGTTTATAAAAAACAATTTCATCATGTCTATAAAAATATAGAGCGAAAACTAAACCTAACCCAAGGCTCGTTGGCTATTGATCTTTAACGTGCCCGTGGCCTTTTCTCCTTCCGTGCTCGTTCGATCGTCACCGTAGTTGACCGGTGACTTTTTGCTTCTCCTGTGCGATTCCAAAGAATTAAAAAATTCCCCTCTCCGCTGAATGTCCAATGAATGATAATATCCCTTCTTTCTTTTGATGCGGCTCTCCCCGTTTAATCGTGCAGCACCATTCTTTATAAAATGCCCTACCCAAAATTGGGTTGGGCTTTGCAAGCGTGACAACTAGGGGTGTTTAAAAAAATCTGAATCCGAATTCGAATCCGAAAAATCCGATAATCCGAATCCGAATTTCGGATATCCGAAAATCGGATAATCCGAAATTTCGGATTCGGATTCGGATCCTGATTTTGAAAATTTTCGGATAATCGGATTATCCGAATCCGAATATTAAAATATATATATATATAAATATATAATATTATATAAACTACATAACACAATACACAATCCTAAATGCCTAATCCTCCTAACCCTAAGTCCATACTACTCCAATCCATAGCAGTCGCTCCCTCTTCTCTTCTCTATAACAGCCCCCATCCACCTCGTCTCCGACCTCCACAGCTCCCGTCCACCAAGCGGCAAGTTTCTTTTACATTTTTTTTGTTCATGTTTCGTTTATCTAACTTCGATTTTTGTTTTTTTAACAAGTTCACATTTTAGACATAAAGGATAATGGTTTTTTTATATTATTTTTTTTTTATTTTTTTTATTTTTTTTAAGTTTCGGATTATCCGTTGGATGATCCGAATCCGAATCCGAAATTCGGATTATCCGAATTTCGGATATCCGAAATTTCGGATCCGGATTCGGATCCCAATATTGACTATCCGAAATTTCGGATTATCCGAAATTCAGATTATCCGAATTTGAACACCCCTGACAACAAAGTCACCAAATTATTATTATTATTATTATTATTATTATTATTAACTCTAGACTTGGGTGTTCTTGACTTAACCAAAGTTGCTCGTTTACGCTCCGACGTCCATGAACATATGCCCTCAAGTGTCCGTGTCTCAATTAAAATTCTTTCTTTTTTAGCTCATTCTCCACGAACACCTAATAAAATAATAAATTAATAAATAAGTACTAAAAACTAATAAAAACTATACAATGATAAAAATAGGCCAACAAACGAATACACGCCTAAAACTACTAATAACTATATACAAAAGACTCAATTTATAACTCAAAATACATAGGAGAATAGATGTGTTTTACGACACATCAACCATCATCCAAATCTTCAATGCAATCGGAAACCCACTCCCCTACATCCTCCTCTACCCACACCTTAATGAAAGCCCCCCTCCACGCAATAGTGAAACGTTCGTCCACCCTAGAATCCCTACTACAAAGCACTCCGATATACCCATAAGACATATCTTTATCATCATTAGAGACACATGCCGGTTGAATAACCGAGCCATACTTATTACCCACCGCTTCAAAAACCTGGTCTACAGCAAGACAACACGGAACGCCATAAACCTTGAACCAAGCGATCCGCTCAAACTTGAATATCTGCCCAACCTATTTTTCCACAACCTCAAACCATCCAACCCACACATCTTTCTTATCTAAAAAGCTGTTACACTCCACTTCATTCTTGAAGACCAACAACACATTAAAACCACCACCATATATGATATCAACCATGTACTCACAATGCTTCCTCAACAGGCTATTTAATGAAGTGAGAATATTAAAATCCTTAACCCTAGCACATAGAGACACCTTATGCCAATCCAGAAAACCTTCTATACTATCATTGATCTTCAACACATTCTCTTGAACCTCCGCATTACTCTTGTTTAGAAACGTATCCCGATACGACCTACTACTATCTCCTTCTCGTGACGCCAATCCGCCCTGAATCGGTTTTGCATGGACCTCATGAGATTGCTTGTTCACTACCGTACAGTCCCTATCCCCTTCCTTGTTTTTACCTTTGATACCCTCCTTATCTCCTTCAACATGATCACCATCAACAAACCTTGCCCTAACCACAAATAGCTTATACGTACCCAACCAGACATCATGCATATCTGCTTCCAGTCTCTTCACGTCTCTAACGTTACGAAAAGACAAAAAACCAAACTTCTTACCCATTCTATCGAACTTTCGTGCGATATACGATCCCACAAAATCCCCATAACCCTTAAACACATTCAATAAGTCCACCGATGTACACTTTGGTGGAGGATTCGAAACGAAAAATTTTGTTATTACCTCGTTATGAACACGCCTCTGATCTCTGGATTCGTTACCCTTTCTAGACGGCACATCGTACCATTCGTTGAGTTTGTATCGGCTGAAACTTCTCATGAAACCCTAATCGCCAAAAGTCGCCCGACTTCTTCGGAGAAAAAGAATGATCGTATTATAAACGTAAACAACTAAACAAATGAAAAAAATAGATTCAAATGATTGTAGAATTCATGATCATATAACCGGCCATTTTCACTGATAAATTCAATAACTTGATAATCTAGATTAAAAAAGTATTGGTACCTGCAGCTGCTACTATGAAGGAATATGAGAAACAAAAGAATTGGTGGATTGAGATGCATATAATAACACAATGACCACTCTTTATAGGGTTCTAGTAGAAGGTCTAGACATAAATGAGATAAAGGGGTTAGGAATATGGATAGTCACTACTAAGTAATAACTTATAAAGGAGTTAGAAACATAGATAGTCACTAATAATAACCTTATTCTTTTATAATTAACTTAATTGTTAATGTAAAAAAAGACAACTTCACCCATTTACTACCTTCATTAAGTTATTGTACCATAAGCATAAAATGTAGTATTTACTTAACTTTGGTTGGTATCCTTCCTAGATGCTTTATGATATAGTATAGATTTTAACATTTCTAGTTTTTGCACTGATCAAGAACGATGATCACAATCGGTAGTGTAGACTATAGAGTACTAATGTCAGTCAGTATCGATACAATGATTGTGAATAAAAAATGTCAAAACTTAATAATCGGCGTCAAAATTTTTAATATTCATCAAGTTAACTCTTATAAATTTTCTATAGTGTCCATCAAAACCATCGGTTACGGAAACTGAACGGGTGCCATAGATTTTTTTTTCTTAAGTTTCATTAAACAATTTCCTCTTCTTAAGTTTCATTAAAACATTTTCCTAAGTATTTATGTTTAAATTAATTTCCTCAAACAATTTAATATGTATACACAAAGACAATTTTACCCCCTATATGACTTCAATAAGTATTGTACTATAAGTATCAAATGTTGTACTTACTTAACTTTCGCCGGTATCCTTCCCTCATGCTTTATAATATAGTATAGATATAGATTACTGATGTTTCATATCTTTACGATACTACTATTGAAAGTAATTTTGTGTTTTTTTCGAATCTTTTGCTAGTGTAAAGTTAGGTGGTCTTTAGATATAAAAATCTTTTATTAAAAAAATTTAACTATAATAATACACCTTGTGATTTGAACAGTGTTATTATTTTGTCCTAATTTTGTATGTTGTTAAATATGTTCTGTTTCAATAATATTAACATCCTATGGTGGTAGTGTGGTGGTGATGTGATGTATGTTATAAAGAAACTACCTAGGTTCGAATCGTTTATGGCTAAGTTTTTTTTTTTTCACATCAGAATTGATGGTAATTATCAAGTCATGTGGGGTTGTTTTTGGTAATTTTGCTTCCGCTCCCTAGCCACGTGTTCTGTTTTGAAACCCTCCACCGAACACATCACCTACCCACCTCCATTTCTCCTCCACAAACCCACACGTATCCATCTACTTCCCTCTGGTCATCAACACCTGTATCCATCTTCCTCCTCGCGCCACACACTCTCTAATCTCTCTCTTCCTCCGTATTCCTCCTTTTCTCTATACGATCACCTATACACCCACAACCACCCAATCTTCGTCACCCACAGCCCTACTACAGGAGGAGCGGGAGATATGCAAAACCCTAGATCCCTTGCATCATCACAATCTGGGTTCCTATCCGTGATAATATGTGCAATAATATCTGAGGCGGCCATTGGAGCACCGACCGGTGGGTTTATGGAAGAATGTCTCGCCGTAGGGTGGAAAGAGGAAGTGAGGCGGTTAACTATTTGATTTAGATGAGAGTTGTTTTGTTAGACTCCATGCCGATCGCCAGGCTGAAGTAAGAAACTTTTAGTATTTAGAGTTTTAATTTTATCTAACATTCGATTATATTCATACATGATTATGTGATCTGTCATTTCAGTAGCTAATTTTTAAGTGGTTGTGTAACTGTGTTCATCACTTGGTTCTGTATTGTTTTTTGCTTCTTAGTTTCGTTGATTTTTATAGCCTTTAACTTTAAATTATATAAGTGTATTTATTCTATAAGCAATTAACAAAGAATAATTGATCACAAGGGAATCGTGTGGTCTTGGTTCTAAAAAGCGCGCTTAAGCCCATCAAGGCGAAAAGACAATCGCTTTTTCTCTTTTACTTTCGTTTCTGGATTTTAGGGTTATTATATGTTAATTCTGTGTACACAAACTGGTAACAAGATATGAAATTGGATATGAAAAGGTGATGATTTAGTGGCTATGGGTTTGGTTAGATCTAAAAGTTCGTTTTTTACATATATTGTATGTAGATGCAGGCGACGGTCAGCTCCGATCAGTACTGATTCTTTGTTGAATGAGTATGTGCTGTGCATATGTTCGGATATGCGAAGACCGCGATTTCGGATGAAGATCCGAGAACGCGCGTTGATAAAAATTAACAACACTTATGTAACCCTAACACATCTATAATTATAGATGTAACTTACATCTATAATTGTAATAGATAATATTGGCTGATGCTTTGGTGATCAACCAAGGCCATAAATGGGATGTCATGGTATGTATGCATAGCATTTTGAATTCTGATTGTTGGAATTATTAGACTTTAGTTAAGGTTTGGGTTTTCTGAAGGCGCTTTGCATTTGCAGGTTGATTTATTTTTCTACAGGGAACCAGAGGAGGCAAAGGAAGAACAAGAGGATGATGTAGCCGTTGCAGCAGATTACGCAGATTATGGGGCTGGTGCACTTGGCATGGGTGATCAATGGTCTTCTCAAATTCCAGATGCTTAATGGGATGGTGATGCGGTGCCTGCACCAATTGCTGGTGCCCCTGTTACTGCAGGAAGCGGATGGACTGGTGCGGAAGGTACCTTCCTTTAGTTTTGGTTGTTTATGTTGCCCAGTTGGCTGAATAGATTTTAATATATATATATTGGTTTCAGCTGCTGTGTCTGGTGGGGATGGCTGGTTTAAAATATATTTTGGTTTGAACATATGATGTAATTATTTTGAATACCGCTAAAAACCCACATAATGTATTCGAACTTTCAGAACTTTTGTCATGAAGATTAGGTTGATTAGTGTAAGTATATCGTGGGCTGTGGCGATTACGTCTAAAAATTGAGCCGGCTAATACGGTTTGTCCATCATTTTAAAAAAATGCAAAACACACCAAAACCAAAATAAAAATCTAAATCGTCTATATACTAAAAGAAATTAAGATATGCCTTTTGGTTCCCATACCTTTTGTTTCCGATTCCAGGGTCCAATCAGAGAGGTATGCACGATGGCGATGACCGATCAGCGGATTCTTATGGCGTAACGGTTTCTCTTCCAAACGGTATGTTTTATTGTTATTATTATTATTATTATTATTATTATTATTATTATTATTATTATTATTATTATTATGAGCATATCTTAGATTCGGTTATGGATACCTAGATAAGAACATAGGTTTATTTGTAGTATATGTTGTATTCAATGTTTATGAATTGTGAGTTTATGACTACTGTTATCTGTTTTTAAGTAGTTATTTATGTTGCACCTTTTGTTTGTTAAGTAGTTAGTTAGTTCTGTAGATAATACATTAGGAATAGATTTTAAGGATGTTATTGAACTTTTTGTTTATTATTGTTTGAATTTACCTTATTGATCATTATCTGGGAAAGGAGTTGGTGCAAAGGCTTAATGTTATTAGGCTATAAGTGTTAAAGAGATGGCAATTTCAGCTCCTTTTTGAATATCGACTCAATTATTTTTAATTGGGTTAAACTCTATGTTGTATTTCGTAGTACCAACACAACTTGAGCAGAATCAAGAAGATTACAAGTCAAAACATGTTATTCAAGATCTTTATTGGTAGTTATTAATCGATTTTTCAGTGAATAAAAGGTATGTTTTTCATTATCTTAGTTGTTATTCAGCCTCTGTTTTATATTGATGTTAGTAATTTTTCTACAATGAAATTGTTTGGTTTTTGATGTTTTAGTGGAAGAATAAGACAATGAGGAGGTTGAAGAGGAAGCGTCGAAAGATGAGGCAGAGATCTAAGTAATCTGTTTGTTTTGAATAATCGGTATTGTTTCAGTATTTTGTTTTGTGTTTTTTATTTCGATCTGCCGTATTATTTAGCTTAAATCGGTTGTTTTTGGTTTCATGTGAATTGAGCTGAACTGGACACATGGCTTAAATCGGTTGTTTTTGGTTAAATCGCTTTTTAAAATAAAGTTGCCTAGGATGTTATTATTTCCGCTTTGGACATTCACTTGAATTGGACACATGGCAAGAGGTTGTTCATGCCGGAGAATCTTGAGGGTTTCACTTTCTTTGTAAATTTGTAGTCGCGCTTATTATTCAGTCTGGTTCAGCTGATACTGAATAAATGGTTCTTCTGGTAGTTGCACTTTGATTTGTTATCGATTCTTAATATTATATTTTGATCATTTAATTTGTAAAAATAACTTGTCATCAATCTTTTCACATATGTTTTTTAATGGTAACAGCTTGATAACAAAAAAAACTTGGAGCTTTACAAAACAAGAAGGGTGCGGCTCCTGTAATGCAGGTATGATCATCCAGCAATCTCAATTGTTATGATTGAATAATAGTTTCCTTAATGGCTGAGTATATACAAATATTTTGTGATAAGAAACTGATGTTACTTTTGTTCTGAATATATAAATGCAGATTTGACCTACATCTTCCAATGTGCAAACCATTCAAAACTACTAGAAAACTTTGGACCTGCCAATTTTTTCTTATTTCTTTTTATTTCTTACATCCTCTATTTTTTTTTCTTCTTAATCTTTTTAAGTTTCATGATTGTACATTAAGAAATATCACAAGTCACAAATAGGTTAGTTCGTAGAGATAGGAAATCTTACTTTTTAGTGTATAAAAAACCAACAACTTAAAGTGTTATATATAAATAAGTGTTTAGTATTTTTTTTTTTTTTGGAATACCAAATGCCTTGCGAACGTAGAAACTCGCACCTCGCATTAAAATTCAATATATGCGGTTTATACACGAGACTCATCAAAAAGCTGGAAGCAAGTCGAGTTAAACGGACCGAATCGATTGACCATCAAGGAGCCATCCGCCAACGTCGTATTGTTGGATTTTATTTCGTCCAAAAAATGGAATGAGGTAGTCGACTTTGATGACCACCTTGATGACATAAGCAAGTAAGGGTCATTGTTTCTTTCAAATAATCATTGAGATTGTAAAAATTAATCCTGGAAATAATAAAAACCTTTTATATGTGCAGGGATTGGTTGAATTCTGGACTCTTCAAGTGACATAGTTTGACTGGTAATTGGCAAGCAGAGATAGATCAAAGACACCTCAATGCATCTTCTTTTTAACGTTTTAAAACATCGTATGGAATATGTACAATAAGAACAAAACAAAATTGTAAGACGCACAACGCGCGCTTTGACAAACAGAATCGTTAGGCGCGCAATGCGCGCCTTGATTCACACTAGTTGTAGGTAATATACCTATGATTATGAACAACCTAACTATGTGTAGGGAAATGGCTAAAGTGTTAAATTAAAATAAATATTGTATTCACGTTCGAGCTTTATCTTCGTCCATATAGTTTAGCTAAAACTCATATTTATCTCTAAATTAACGAATCTTTTAAATACCCCTACCCATTTCACATATCTATTTCTATTCAATTAAATAATATTTGTTTTAATCATTATCTTTTAACGGCAGACTTACCTACTCTTAACTTCTCTTGTACTTGCACCTTGCGGATTTGAACCCTCCATTTCTTGAATAGAGAAAAATCACCTTACCTGATCATGTCATTAAAGTATTTCTTTTTTCTCTTATTTTTTTTAGGGAATGAATAGAGATATGATTATTTCTTTTTTAAGACATCTTTGTATATTAGTCAACTAAATTACTAAATTTTTATTATGGTAGTGTTTGTTTTCTTGTCAGAAGTGCTTCTGGCCACTTCTGTCTGTGCCATGCAGACGCAGGTGGACATTTGGGACGCGCAGCTTATTTGTTTTTTAGAAGACATATCCATAAAAAAGCTCTGCCCATGCTCCTCTCCCCACATACATGGTTCCACATCTTCTAACCTCTTCTTCATTCCTCCCCTTCTTCTTGTTGTCAGATATCTCCTCTCCACCTCTCAAACCCTAGAGCAAACCCTTCTCCTCCTCCCTCCCTCGCCACCGCCAGCCTCCCTCCCTCCTTGCCACCGCCAGCTTCCCCCCCCCTCGCTTGCCGCCAGCCTCTTCCTCCCTCCCTCGCCGCTGCCATACATGTATGTTTTGTTTTTTGTTGTGTTCTTCATATACCCATGTTTTAGTTGATGATATTATCTTGTAAAGATTTGGGTTCTTTGTATTAGGATTAGTCAGGTCTTCTCTTGATGTTCCAGCTTCGAAATGCTATGCCTATCAGGATCATATGACCTAAAATGTTATGCCTATCAGGATCATATGACCTATTCTGTGGCATGAGAGTTTGCATAATGTGAGTTGCTTTGTTGAATCTTGGTTCTTGAATTGTTAAGGGGTATTTATTTTTATTTGTGTTTAGAAAGTAAGGTGCTTTATTGAATCTTGATTCTTGAGTTGTTGATGGGTATTTGATCTTGATTATGGTTATGGTTATGGTGGGTTGTGGTGGTTCACGGTGTTTATTTATTTTTTATCTTGAGTTGTTGATGGGCTTTGTTGAATCTTGGTTCTTAAATTGTTAAGGGGTATTTATTTTTTATTTGTGCTAGCAGATTTGATAGTATGAGTTTGTTATATTTGTGATTGGTTATGGTTATGGTGGGTTGTGGTGGTTTAGGGTGGTTGTGGTGGGTGTTGGTGAGTTATGATTATGGTGGGCTGTGGCGAGTTATGGTTATGGTGGGTTATGGTTGGTTATGGTTATGTTACGATGCAGACGTTGACAAACAAACAGTCTTCTTCTTGTAGACTGCAGACCTTTGGTCCACCTCTTCTCTTAAAGATGTCTGTAGATGTGGTCCATAGACTGCACCTATGTGTTTATTATGACTAATTTAATCCATATGCACCCAAAATTAGTATACACTTAACGAAAAGATGTATGAGCCATTATGATTAAGTTTTGACTAAAATCAAGGGTTGTTTTCGAATTTGAATGCTTTTTTTTTCTAACACACAACTTGAGAAATGTAATTGATTGATAGTTACTCAATAAATACCACACATGTTTGGGTTGTTATACCTAATGGGTATATTTAATATACTAACAGAGTAACAAGTTTACATAAAACATGATTGGTAATTACTCTATGACCCTGTTGATTTTGGCTAGGTTTGAGAAAACCTTTTACAATATGATATGAGGTTTGAACTACCTAAAACAATGTTAGAAAAACTTACTAAAACGCAGCAGAAGAAGTAGTAAAATAGATGACTGAAACCGGGCTTGTGTTTGACACAATTCCCTTAAATAGATTCTCGGGCTGTTCCCAGGGTACACCGGTTCGCTAACAATGATGGTGCACTGTCGGACTCTAACACTTGCCTGAAAAGAAGTCGGTACTGAAGTTGTTTATAAACTGTGTTTGTTGCTTTTTATTGTGTGTTTTTATCTGCATAAATTGTTGTCTTATATAGATGATCAAACGGTAACTGATGCAGTAATGCAGGTTCATTATTGTAGCAATAAGTGCATTAGGTGAGAAAGTGGAAAGCCATGAGACACAAAAGCTGAACAATCTGTTCTAAAATCCTCAAGTCTATGGTAACATCCTGTGGTCAGTGGTGGATCCTCTATTCTAGAATCCTCTAGTCAGTGGTAATATCCTTTGGTCAATGGTGGTGCAAAAATAAAAGACAGATAGCAAAAACCAACTTCACATGGACCCGAATTTTCAAAACGGCATTCGTGTTCGCAGGTCATGCGGGTGCCGTTTTGGTTCAGAATTTTCCTTGAACCAAAGCCCATTTTTGCACTCCCCCCTCTCCCCGCACCCGCATGTAGGTTCCCAAGTATAGTGTAACCAAAGAGTTTAATTTCTTCCAATATTTTCCCACTTATAAACTAACCAATGTTTCATCCTCTCACCAATGTGAGACAAGCAACATTGAGTACATTTATTCCAACACTAGTGTGACTCTCATTCACGCATAAATTCCATCAAACCCCTCATGAATGGGAGTCATTCAAAAACAATCTCATTCCAATTAAATTTCAACAATTGAGTTTTCTACACGATAGGTAGGTGTGACCCTTTGAACCTTCGCTCATGAAACGCACTTAGCCTCTTGGCTTTGAGTAGAAAGCGATGTCTTTGAACTCGTCTACCGTTTGTGTAGACGACCATACGCTTCACACAAAGCTCTCCCTGAAAACATCACGTCCTCATAGTTGTGTCCGTTATGATCATGGACACGTGCCTGGTTCTACAAGAGCCATTAAGTATTTTGCCCCAACAATACCCTTCAAAGCGACCCCACTTCTCTCTCTCATAGGTGATTCACTAGGACTGGTTACCCGATAATCGTTAAAAGCCATATGCTTAGCCTCGAACTTGTCACTTTTAGGAATGGACTAGGAAGCTTATTAAATCATATAGTAAACTCCCCTTTTCAACCCGTGAACCCGTTTAGCTAAACGGTTCGGGTTCGGGTCAACCCGGGCGGGTTGGCGGGTTGACCCGTTCAATATATTTATACTATATATTATTTTTTTACAATATGTTTTATTTTATAAATTAAATTGGTTAGGTATTTTATGCTACACTTATAACTTAAAATAAAAATTGGTATTAGATTTTATATATAAAACATAAATGTTTTATATATGTTTGTGTTTTTTTAGTAAAATTTTAATTTTAATACATCAGTTTGTGAAAAAAAAAAAAAAAAATCAAGTTGAACGGGTCGGGTTCGGGTCAACCCGCGAATATTCAGTTCGGGTTCATATGTATGCCAAAATTTTTGGGTTCGGGTTCAGGTCGGGTTAGACCCGCGAACCCGCGAACCCGACCCATTAAGCACCCCTACGTGACAAAGAGAGGAGAGAGAGAATGACAGGCAATTATTGAGAGAGAGAGGGGGGGAGTGAGTGTATGGGAAAGAGTAATATATTATTATTATTATTATTATTATTATTATGTGTGAAAATAATGAATTGTTAGGAAAAGAATCGGTGAAATGCTGCTTCTAAAAAACCGTTTTAGTGAAGTAAATCAGTAAAGTAACGTGACAGTAATTGATTAATAGAAATAAGTAAAATTAAAAAACTACACAGTAAACACCCATCCCTTATAAATAAATAAATAAGTTGGTGTAAATAGGCTTTTCTCAGAAGTCAAAAGATACTACTGCAAATACAGCCATACATTAAAAGTCGGGATAGAAAAAAGATGAATGAGTACGAAAAAGAATCCCAAGCACACACTCCATTCTATTTTAGTGCAACGGATAACAATTAACTGATTAAGTATTCATTATTTATTCATATCAAAATAAATGTTGTGATTCAAGCTAGTCACATAAATTGTTTTGTAGCTGGTGGCGTCGTTCACGGGCCACAACATACACTATAACAATGCATAAGTTTTAAAAGATATCTCTTTTAAGCAAACTAAATAAGAGAAATAAAGAATTGTTATCATACACTATCATACAATGTTTTCCAAAAGGCTTTTCTGATTGACGGCTTGAACGAATTTAATTTGTAACTTTAAGAAAAGCTATTTATTTTTTTCAATAATTTTGTAAAACTGCTGAGGTAATCTTTTTTATTAAACTTTTTATAAGAATGTTCAAAGGGGGACATGTATATATCTTTTATTTCTTATAAATATTGTGTAACAATTTATCAAACAAATCTATATCTATATCAGTATCAGTATATATAATAAACTAAAAGGGATATACCACATGATACTAGGTGAGACCTTCTTCACATCCATTGATTTTTCTCCAAAAGTTTTTTTTCTCACTCATGCACATGCACTTCCCCCACAAGCTTAAAAGTTAGTGGCTTTTATACACGACATTTAAAAAAAATTACACCAAATTAACGAGCGTTTTATTATCTTTCTAACGAGCACTATAGTACTATACAAAAAACAAAAAAAAAATGACTTTTTAGTAGGTTTTTGTTCATGTAGAAAAAACAAAACAAAATCTGTTCAGGTAATTCACTAATCATGTCTAGGCAAGTCACTAATTATGTTAAGATAGTATATATGCTTTTGAACCTAATATTACATATAAGAACCCGTTAACTACATATATATTCACAGATATAGTCAATTTGGTAAGAACCTATTTTTTTATTGGTGTTGCTAGAAACATTGATTATAAAGGTTGTTAAGCTGGTTAGATGAATGTCACACCCTCAAATTCCACGTGCAGGGTTTTACCGCAAGACACGTGACACACCAAGATCCAAGTCAACAATCACATGAAACGACATCTATATGAGTAACTAACGTAATAAAACAGCATAGCTAGAATTCAACGTTCATCGGAAGCATTTTAAAAGTTTACATCAATCAAAAGTACCAATTTAAAACAGTAATTTGAAAATCAGTTCAAGACAACGTTTAAATAGTAATGAATGATAGATGAGACATAGTGAGACTCCAGTGCGCCCTAAGCTAGCTGCTACCTTAGCGATCTGAGAAAACATGCTATATGTGTTAACATAT
Organism: Ambrosia trifida; assembly: GCA_028751855.1. Lineage (NCBI taxonomy): Eukaryota > Viridiplantae > Streptophyta > Magnoliopsida > Asterales > Asteraceae > Ambrosia > Ambrosia trifida. The sequence continues at coordinate 102,974,123 of CM054123.1, read as the reverse complement.
ACTGCTGGTGAGTTCACAGGTTTTGATGTTTGAAAGAAAGAATTGTTTGAAAGTTAGACCCACATAAGCTTTACATATATATTTAATGCTCGTTAGATATTGTAAAAGTTACTTGAGCGTTTTCAACCATTGCTTACTGTTTGTAATACGTTTGCCTTGTTTCCCCGCCACCGGTCATCACTCGCTAACGTAATAAGTTAGGACAAATATGCACCCGTTCGACCTCCAATCGACACGGGTAAGGCTTGTCAGGCCCAATACATATATTCACACTTTCCCTGCTATGTTCCACATATTCATGGTTCCTACTATTAGAAGAACATAAGATGGGTCGCTCAGTACACAAGTGATATAATGTAATTTATGTGTTCTACAATATTAGTGTTTGCGTAGTATGTTTCTCCCCCAATAGGAAAACAGTAAAAATAGGTTGCATTATTTGTTAAGTAATACCCGGTGTGTTATTGTCACACCACGCCAATGGTGGAAACACGTGGCTCAACGCTCGAAAGCATATCAAAGTCAAGATCAATACAAACCATATTTAATTAGAAAAGATCATTTCATTAAGATGTCGAAAAAGAAGTACCTTGTTTCAAACATTTCACAAAATAACAAACATAAAGTTTCAACATGGAGTGTTTGCGTCTATGTCCCAACCCAATGGTAAATATAGATGAACCCCCAACAAGTGTCTGACATCCCATATTCCACCATACTAGCCGCATATCTATTTAGCACTTAGTTACCTGAAAGATATGTTTAAAAAAAAGACGTCAATATATAAAATATTGGTGAGTTCACAGGTTTTAGTTCCATTACAACAACATTTTAATAACAACATGTGCGGAACAAACACAAGTAATGACCTTTGTAAGTAGTAGCTAGCTTATAGAAAAACTATGACGAGCAATCTCTTAAGCCCATAACCAAACCAAGACAAGCAATGCCCCGCGAGCAGAAGTTGTTTCTCGAAAAATAACAACTTAGTTCAGAATACGTGCACCCATGGTATACACAGTTGCATAATCGACGCTATCGATTAGGGGTGGGCCTTATCAGGCACCAATAGTACTATTCAAATATTCTTTCGGTTCTCGATTTCACACACACACAACACACGAGTAAATGGTTACAGTAAGCGAGGACTCACCCCGAGTGGTGTACAACAAACCCAAGTACTTATCATGCCACTTATCTCATTTTAACATTTAAAAACATTTTGACATGTAACAAGATTTGACAAAACATATCTTTCCCCAAAACAAAGCAGCAAAAAGGGGTCATAAAACTCACCTTAATTTCCTTGCATAGCTAGAAAACAAAGCCCGAAGCTTTAACTGACTTCCTCGAGTCTTAATTACCAACAAAGGGCACCTTAAAAGTCTATCGCATATAAACCTAGCTTATTTTCAATTAACAGATAGTTTATTTAACTATCTAAACTCGTGTGTACAAACCCGAGTCTTAAGCGTTTAACTCAACGAACCAATTGTGACTTATCATAATTCATGTGTTAACATACGACATAGTACCCAAGTTGTGCACCTGTTACTATTCGTGTGTAACCACGTTGGACTATTAACACGAAACATATAAACTCATCACGAGCCATAGGTCGTCTCGTAATCCGGATAAACGTATTTGTCTTGTATAATTACTTTTAGAAAAATACACTTTGAGAAAACATAAATATAGTTATTAAAATCAATTAATAACAATCGTTACATCTTTTTTGAAATCCGAGTATCTTAGCAACTTCAAAACTTTGCTTTTTATAAAAGGGTTTCCAAGTAAATTCGAGTGTTTATACGTTCTTGAATCCGGACAACAAACATTACTATTTGCCGACAATCTTCAAAAACTCATCATACTTGATGCTTGGTAAAAAGTATATACATTTGTTTTGAAAATATTGTCAGGGTTTTATTTATTATTGTTACAACCAATAATTTGTTGAAATGTTGCAATTTTGTGTAAAATACACTTGTCAGGCACTTTGAAAATGGTTAATAAAGATGCACAACAATATCGCTTTCGCGCTTCGGATTTTATACAAATTTTGGCAAGGTTTCCTCTGTTTTTGTACAAACCAGACAACGTGTTGATGATTTATGAGGCTGGATATTACTTATGAACCAAGATCTCTCCTGTCCACGGTAGATGTGGGATATGCCTAGGGTGTTACACCTTCGGTTCTTGATTTCACACACACAACACACGAGTACATGGTTACAGTAGGCGAGGACTCACCGTGAGTGGTGTACAACAAACCTAGGTACTCATCATGCCACTTATCTCATTTAACATTTAAAAACATTTTGGATGTAACAACTTTTGACAAAACATATCTTTCCCCTAAAACAAAAACAGTAAAAAAGGGTCGTGAAACTCACCTTAATTTCCTTGCATAGCTAGCAAACAAAGCCCGAAGTTTAAGCGACTTCCTCAAGCCCTAATTACCAACAAAGGGCACCTTAAAAGTCCATCGCATATAAACCTAGCTTATTTTTCGGTTAAAAGATAGTTTATTTAACTATATAGACTCGTGTGTACAAACCCGAGTCTTAAGCGTTTAACTCGACAAACTGATCGTGACTTATCATAATTCATGTGTTAACATACGACATAGTACCCAAGTTGCGCACCTGTTACTATTCGTGTGTAACCACGTTGGATTAATACCACGAAACGTATGACTCATCCCGAGCCGTAGCTCATCTCGTAATCCGGATAAACACAATTGTCTTGTATCCTTACTTCTAGAAAAATACACTTTGAGGAAACATAAATATAATTATTAAAATCAATTAATAACAATCGTTACATCTTTTTCGAAATCCGAGTATCTTAGCAACTTCAAAACTTTGCTTTTTATGAAAGGTTTTCCAAGTAAAATCGAGCGTTTATACATTCTTGAATCCGGACAACAAACATTATTTAGTTGTCGATAATCTTCAAAAACTCGTCATACTTGACGCTTGGTAAAAAGTATATACATTTGTTTTGAAAATATTGTCCGGTGTTTACTTATTATTGTTACAACCAATAATTTGTCAAAACGTTGCAATTTTGTGTAAAATACACTTGTCAGACACTTGGAAAATGGTTAATAAAGATGCACAACAGTTTCGCTTTTGCGCTTCGGATTTTATAAAAATTTTGGCAGAGTTTCCTCTGTTTTTGTACAAACCAGACAACGCATGTTGTCTAATGATTTCCTAAAATCATTTCCAAACACAAGACTACAATCTATTTATCCGCAATTCCCAAATCAAACGAGACTTTAAACATTTCGATAATATATAAATTATATTTATATAAACATACATATATAAAAATATAGTCCAACAATTTAATTACGATAATCAACAACACCATGTCACACTTTAATATACAATTACTTATCGTACAATACTTTTCGTTTATTATGCTCGGTTCGTTCGCGAGTTCACCCTTTTATCTTTCATGTTTATATATATTTTTAAATATGTATTTATAGTGAAATTCAAATAATAAATACGAATTACTTTACCGTATCGTACTCCCTTGTCTCGATCTACGTGTTAACCGTTACCAAACCATTTATACGGACCCGAAAGTGACTCAACACGCCGAAATGAAACCCGAGCTGACTCGGTTGGCTATTGACCGAATTGATCAGAGGCTCACATCACCTCAGCACGTTGGTCAACACTAGAATGGGGTATATGAAATATCAAGAAATGGTTGCCATAATAAACAGGGGATAAATTTTCAACAACATATCAACACGTTGGTCTCCACCGATACGGGCATACAGAACACCAGTAGCTACCCAAAAAATGGGTATCCAGTACTTGTCCTATTATATATGCCACACGGGCACAAGTGTCCTATCAGCATTAGCAATCTAGCAAGTCAATTCCGAACAATACAACCACTTGACTTCGAATTGACTATCATATCTTATGCAGAGATCTGAACGCCGAGGGTTCCATCATTCCGGGATCATTCGAGGTAGTATGTGAAACCAGGCCATAGATGGATGTAATGAGTAAGCTCTCGACCACGATAATACGATAAGCAAGAATCTAGAGCCTTCCATCAAGGCATCGCTTTCAACAACTCAAGTCGCACACATATGGGTGTAATGAGTAAGCTCCCGAGCTCATCTTGAGTAGTCAAGTACTAACTGTACTGACCTGGCAGTTCACATTACTATGGTGTCTCCAATAGTGTTCGCTAAGGACGTGGAATTTTGCTCTAGCACGAGCAAGGCTACTAGACGATAACTAGAAACGCTAGTATCGACCTAAGGTCGAATTGGTTCCACTATTCCAACAACAGAAACAACAATGCCAAGACAAGATGGACCTGCCTTCTCAGTAATAACAATATTAATCGAAGAGCTGAGTTGATTGACTATCTCGACACGGTAGGATAGCGCCCTTATAGAGTAGACAAGGCTATATGCCCCTTAGGATTCAAGGTTTCATAAAACCTCCGAAATCATGTACCAGGGACTCCACCAATGCACACGCCATGGGTGGGTCCACACTGTTATTTCTGTACTCATTAGCACGACAAGTTAGCAGAGATGATGTCAAACTAACTACTTAGGATGAGTATTAAAGAAGTGAGTATTTCAACACTTGTTAGTCCCCAAAAGTTTGGGCCATAACATTGCTCAGATTCACTTGATACCTTTGGGGTTCGAGACACGTTCGAAGTCCCTTATCACAAAGACGAGCCTCACCTCGTCCTGTGAGGATCACGGGATTTCTTTTCGATAGTGATTTGCATAGACGATCATTAGTCGTCCAAAGTATACGTAATAGGTTAAGGCTGAACACGGCGTCACTGATACCTTAGATTTTGAAGAAATAATGCTCACGAAAAGCGTGAGCGTATAAAGAGGTTAACACACCATTCGGTCAATTACTCAAACGACCACGAGATTCGGACTTCAGGGAAATACACGTGCTAACACTAAGACTAGAGTGTCATAGTATGACTTTTGGAAAGTCTGTTAGACACCCTAAATCCCACATAATCAATGTCGACACTACACAATCACTTTAACAGAACAATGACAGCAACGAGGGGTTGAGGTGATGTCTCCGTCCCGCGAGAACCAAGAGTGAAACAAACGACAGGTCATCAGATCATCAAGGCAATCCAACTGTTATAGCAATACATCTACGGAGCAACACGACAGTAGGAACAACACCACAATGACAACAACACATCTGCGAAGCACATCAACAAGGGAACACCGCATAAGGAGCAACACAACAACAGACATGCATTATCGACGACGCAATGCAACCACATGGATATGCAATCGGCAAAACCGTGCAATCACTAGGGGTAACACAACAACTGAATAACACAACCTAGCGAATCCAATATACATAACTACAAGAAGTTCCATTACGGTGAGCACGCACCCCTGTGCGTTTCAGCTCACTTATGGTTGCAGAGTCCTTATCCGTATCCTCGGCCACAAACCTATATTCCATAAGCTCATTGGTAGGGACGGTTGGGTCAACAGGTGTATCCGTCATCACATCAAAAATGGGAACGATAGGTTCCACATAATTTAACTAACTTACCAAGATGATATTGTTCTTAGAGAGAACGACCATGGGCTCGATATAAGTCACTCGTATGATGGCGTCAGCAGCATCGGCAGACTCAACCCAAGCCTGAGAACCATCGCCAATATTAGGCTTGGCAGGATCCCAAGGAATGATAACGATGGGTTTAATGAAAGCCTCAAAGAAAATGGAATTAACAACAACAAACTCCACATAGACACATACATTGTCATAGCGGCTTGGCAAGGGTCACAGAGACGTCTACATCAACGACAGTAACCTCCGCAGGAGCCTAAAAAACAACAACAACATAAAACTCGAAAAGAGCCATGGAAACAACAACATCAAGCCCGACAATAACTACACACTTAGAAACGGCAACAAGATTCGATTGCGCCTTAGGACAATAGCAGCAGCAACAATAACAGGCTCGGCGGGAGCCTTAGACTCATCGTAGTTATTAGATGTGTGGCAAATAGGATCCATAGGACCTAGGAACCAACCAACATCTTTCCCAATATCAAAGATAGTGGTCACAACGATAATAACAACAAGTAGAAGTAGGAGGATCATGATTTATCAAGACACCATGATTAAATGGAAATGGTACAGACTCTGACGAATCAGCCGAGTCATCCTTCCCATTGGGGTCCTCTTCCATGTTATCTTGGTACAAGCATCGACAGTCATCTGATTAAGTGCCTTTCCGTCATCTAAGCGATGTCGATGGAGTTTCTTCCTGATAGGCCACGCAGTGAGAGTACCGAAATACGACAAGAGATTAGACAGGTCGCGTTGTCCATAACGAATGGCCCCGCAACCTCCGTTTACAAAACACCAAGACGAGGGGACATAACGTCTCAGTATCTATAGGGACATATGAAAAACACTTTGCAGTAGTTGTCAACTAAATAGATAACCAATGTCGTCACCGTGACGAGGGTGGCTAACATTCAACATTGCAACAAGAACAATGGAATTATCGTTCCATGGATACGTTTAATTTAATAGAATAACGTGAATGATCACAGCAGTCAACCATTTAATTTTTAGGGGGATTTCAATGTCCGCGGGAGGCGTCTTGCGACATTTGAAAATTAGTGAACGCACACTTTACGATTTCGGTTCCCGAAGTGTGGTTTCACTCCCCAAGATTTATGAGGGATTCAGACACAACACACACGTCAAACATACTCGGGCGTTCACCGGCTATAGCGAGACTACCATTAATCCTCGAAAAATAGTTATGAGAGAGGTGGAGGAGTCTTACGATGACTTTTGCACTTCAAGAAAGTAGCATGACATAAACATCAAATTGCTAAGTCAATCTCGAATCATCTTCCAGAATACGATCCAGCACTACCGCAAGGGACGTTAAACCAAACGCGAACACCAAATACATCGGGAAGTGGCTTCGTATGTATTAATCGTATGCACTTCCGAGTGAGTCCATAGCCAAACATAGGCTGAGGATTGCTTTTACACTACACGCCGTCATCATAACACTGGCCAACGCTACCTCAGTCGTGATCAGTGGCCGAAATTTTTGACATCTTCGAAAGTTAGCAAACCCCTATGACTTGCAGATGTGCGTTACGGTTGGCTGATTTCGAATTCAGTCCACAAATACATAAGAACAACCAACATTGTAAATTCAGACGAGGGCTATTTAGCCTTCTAGATAAGAATGATCAGGCCTCTTAACTCAGCAAGGTCGATTATGTCCTTCAATTGGAGAGGGAACACCCGGCCCTTGAAGACAACTTGGGCATGAGTTAGATCGAGACTGACTTACTTACAATAAAGACATAGCAACACATAGGCCATGAGTCTCATAACTGATCCACACAGGGTCACGTGCTCAAACGCGCTGGTTTTGCAGGGCGCACCCTCAGTCTTCACTAGGTTCCGGGTATAACATTCCACGCATCGTACCAGACATTCATCGCTTCGGTAGACAGTGCATCCTTGTACGTCCGCTCCTTTTTAAGAACTTTGTGGCGAAGGCATTCAACTCCTATACAATGAAGCTTTCGTCTCCCATCCTTGTCCAATGCAAGGGTTTACGTCAGATTACTCATATAAACTAACGTCCGAACTCTTTCGTGTTCGAACCGTAGAGGTAATGTTGAAGAAAGCTCATTGGGCTTGCTAGGATCGAAATCAAGGGATATTAACAAGACCTCCCTTTTAGCCCATTGGCCAATCAAAAGCTAAGTTTGAACCTAGAGAACAAGAACAAACAAGACAAGGAGTGATCACCAACCTCGGCCCTAGCGCCCACCAAGGTTACCGTGCACCCCAAATTATTACTATGTTGCCAGGTAAACTCGGTGCCCGCTAGTTCCCAGCTTCCTGATCCAAAAGCAAAGGATTCTCACAACAAATGACTTGGACTAGAGGTTAGTCCTTCTGATTATCCCGTCCACATGTAAGTGGGTGAGTTCATCATAGACCACAGGTCCTTCCCACTTGTTGTTACCGGTGATCGATGCAAGAGTGCGAACTAAGGTGAAGGGTGACATGACATCCTTACAGGCTGAATATCCATACTACTTATATGCATTAAGTAGCCCTAGTTAGAAAATCGGATCTCTACACAACATAAACATTCCTATTCTTATTGTCTAACATTTCATATATTGACAAACATGGCTAGTCGGTCGGAATTTCCCCTTGTACAACCCATGTACAATCTTCTTTCTTTTCTAAAAGTATTTCGTTGTGTTTTAGTTTTGAAAACTTTTGTTTTCGATCCGAAACTGGTTATAATCTAGATTTTCAAAAATACTAGTTCGCTATAACCTTGGATCTGATATCACTTATGTCACACCACGCCAATGGCGGAAACATGTTGCGCAACGCTCGAAAGCATATCAAAGTCAAGATAAATACAAACTATATTTAATTAGAAAAGATCATTTCATTAAGATGTCGAAAAATAAGTGTCTTGTTTCAAACATTTCACAAAAGAACAAACATAAAGTTCCAACATGGGGTGTTTTTGTATATGTTCCAACCCAATGGTAAAAATAGATGAACCCCCTGACAAGTGTCCGACATTCCATATTCCACCGTAGTAGCCGCATATCTATTCAACAGTTGGTTACCTGAAAAATATGTTTAAGAAAAAGACGTCAATATATCTATACTACTATATAGTGGATGCTGGACAGGTAAACTTGTCATTTCATGTTTATACATAAGGGTAAAATTGTAATTTCATTATAATGACAAGACAAATTTAATACAACTATTAATTTCTAATAATTAATGACAAAAAAACAAGAAATTAATGATTAATTATGGTATAAAATACCAAAAAAATTAATGTAATTTCATTAATAGTTGAAGGTTAAAAAAAGGAAAAAAAAAGAAAAAAAAAGAAACAAAAAAAATTAGTTTGTTTAATATTACACCATTCACAATTTTAAATCCCTATATTTTGTATGTCTTATCTACAATAAATTAACCGCAAACAAACTCACATGTTCGTTATATAATTTTTGAAATTAGCCTGTGGAGATTAACAAACAACTAGCAAGAATGCACTTTACCCGTCATGCTTTCGGGTAACATCGTAATGTTCTTTTTTAATCAATAATAGAGGATAAATTTGATTCAGTTATAAGTGGGTTTGAATCTCTATAATATAATAGGTAAAAGTAATAAGTGGAATATGAATGTTTAGCGCGACTGTTTTCGGGTTATTCAAGTAATTTAAATTACAATTTGATTTATGTTTGAATTCGAATCGACCTAAAAAAACAAAATTACAATTAATATATGTACTTTTTATAAAAGAAATTCAGGTTATATATAAATCAATTTGAATTTTCAGGTCGAATCGGGTCGAAAATCATAAATTTGACTAAACGCAACATCTAAACATTGTACAGCACCGCCACAACGCGCGGGCTCCTGCTAGTAAAATATTGGTGAGTTCACAGGTTTTAGTACCATAACAACAACATGTGCGGAACAAATACAAGTAGTGACCTTTGTAAGTAGTAGCTAGCTCCTAAAAATACTATGACGAGCAATATCTTAATCCCATAACGAAACCAAAACAAGCAATGCTCCGCGAGAATAAGTTGTTTCTCGGAAAATAACAACTTAGTTCATAATACGTGCACCCCTGGCATACACTGCCACATAATCGACGCTATTGATTAGGGGAAGGCCTTGTCAGGCACCATTCTGTAACACCCCGCCTATAATATCATCCAATATTGTCCGCTTTGCCCACTAGAAGCTCACGGATTTGTTTTTGGTTGCCTGAGTGAAAACTTCCCAGGAGGTCACCCATCCTAGTACTACTCCCACCTGAGCACGCTTAACTGTGGAGTTTTCATGAGCTCCACGGCAAACTAAGCCCAAAACGTGTTGATGATTTATGAGGCAGGATATTACTTATGAACCAAGATCTCTCCTGTCCACGGGAGATGTGGGATATGCCTAGGGTGTTACACCTTCGGTTCTTGATTTCACACACACAACACACGAGTAAATGGTTACAGTAGGCGAGGACTCACCGTGAGTGGTGTACAACAAACCTAGGTACTCATCATGCCACTTATCTCATTTAACATTTAAAAACATTTTGGATGTAACAACTTTTGACAAAACATATCTTTCCCCTAAAACAAAAACAGTAAAAAAGGGTCGTGAAACTCACCTTAATTTCCTTGCATAGCTAGCAAACAAAGCCCGAAGTTTAAGCGACTTCCTCAAGCCCTAATTACCAACAAAGGGCACCTTAAAAGTCCATCGCATATAAACCTAGCTTATTTTTCGGTTAAAAGATAGTTTATTTAACTATATAGACTCGTGTGTACAAACCCGAGTCTTAAGCGTTTAACTCGACAAACTGATCGTGACTTATCATAATTCATGTGTTAACATACGACATAGTACCCAAGTTGCGCACCTGTTACTATTCGTGTGTAACCACGTTGGATTAATACCACGAAACGTATGACTCATCCCGAGCCGTAGCTCATCTCGTAATCCGGATAAACACAATTGTCTTGTATCATTACTTCTAGAAAAATACACTTTGAGGAAACATAAATATAATTATTAAAATCAATTAATAACAATCGTTACATCTTTTTCGAAATCCGAGTATCTTAGCAACTTCAAAACTTTGCTTTTTATGAAAGGTTTTCCAAGTAAAATCGAGCGTTTATACATTATTGAATCCGGACAACAAACATTATTTAGTTGCCGATAATCTTCAAAAATTCGTCATACTTGACACTTGGTAAAAAGTATATACATTTGTTTTGAAAATATTGTCCGGTGTTTACTTATTATTGTTACAACCAATAATTTGTCAAAACGTTGCAATTTTGTGTAAAATACACTTGTCAGACACTTGGAAAATGGTTAATAAAGATGCACAACAGTTTCGCTTTTGCGCTTCGGATTTTATAAAAATTTTGGCAGAGTTTCCTCTGTTTTTGTACAAACCAGACAACGCATGTTGTCTAATGATTTCCTAAAATCATTTCCAAACACAAGACTACAATCTATTTATCCGCAATTCCCAAATCAAACGAGACTTTAAACATTTCGATAATATATAAATTATATTTATATAAACATACATATATAAAAATATAGTCCAACAATTTAAGTCCGACAATCTACAACACACCATGTCACGCTTTAATATACAATTACTTATCGTACAATACTTTTTGTTTACTATGCTCGGTTCGTTCACAAGTTCACCCTTTTATCGATCATGTTTATATATATATATATATATTTAAATATGTATTTATAATGAAATTGAAATAATAAATACGAATTAATTTACCGAATTGTACTCCCGTGTCTCGATCTACGTGTTCACCGGTAGCAAACCATTTATCTGGACCCGAAAGTGACTCAACACGCCAAAATGAAACCCTAGCTGACTCGGTTGACTATTGACCGAGTTCACCAGATCCGACCGAGTTCTCGGTTTGACCGGATCTGACCCGAACATGCAAAATGAAACCCGAGTTGACCAGGTCAAATTGGACCCAAACTGAACCCGACACCATAGAAGAACCAAACTGGTCTTGACTCGGCACAAATCACCACCAAAACCCAACACAGCCACCATCCGAACCACCACAACCACCGGAAACCCCATATGCCGTTGTCATCACCACAACAACAACAACACCTCCGACCATCAATACCAACAACCAGACCTGGCCACTATTGGCCAGCACCGACGACCATTTACACATCCCTCGACGAATCCATCAAGATCGGCCCAAGCCATATTATGCTCGAGAATCTACAACCACCCGAATCGCTTGACCCATACGCCTCCACCACCGTCACCCAACAACAACCCCGCTTAACCACCTCCATAGCCTTTGTAAGCTGTCCCTAAGTAGCTTAATGCCATCACGCCGCCACCGAGACCACCACAATTGTCTCATTCAGCACCATCTCCACGCCATTCATGCCTACAACCACCCTCTCTGTCCCTCTTTTATCACTGCGCCGCCGCCACCGATGATCATGGTGGTCGGTTGTTGCTTAGAACTGGGATGGATGGATAGATCATGAGAGATTGCAAGATTATAAAGAGATCAAAGGTGAGAGAGTAGAGAGAGGATTAGGGTTTTCTTGAGGATTGGGGGGGGGGGGGTTGCGGCTGTAGGAATGAGGGAAGAGGGAAGAATATAGCCTTTTATAGTTAGGGTTAGGGTTAGGGTTAGGGTTAGGTGGGAGTTTATCGCATAGTCAAACCCGTTAAAACGCAAAATGCTTTGGTTTTATTTGCAGTTTGTAGGAAACATAAAAAAAATAGTCGATTACGTTCGATTTTAAAAACACAACTAAAACGCGCAATTTAAATATTATAATTATAACCCGGCGCGTGTATTTAGAGCACACGTCTAAATCGCGTTAACCAAATCCATCGCGGTTTCCTTCCTATAGACGAGCCGTAAGCTTCTGAAACTTAACGAATAACAATACTTATACTAAATAATTATTCCGGAAGTACAATTACGGCTAAAATAATGCGTTTTGGAGTCCGACTCCCACGTCGGTACCTTTCCGCATTCCAAAACACTGCCATTTAGCTGTTTTTTCGCCGATTTCACATTCAACCGCTTCAATAGAAAATACGTGCCTTCTTTACATGGAATGACCTTATGCTAGTCCAGTTTGACAAATTTTTACTGATGTCAGTTCGTTAACGTTAAATACGCATAATCTTTCTTTAAAAGCATCAAGGCATCCACGAACCTCGAGAAGACATCGTAGGACTCATAACAGCTCAATTAATCCAAATTAACTTTAAACCATATTAATTACTTCGAAAGCACGATTAAAATCATGTTAAATGTTGTACGGAATTTGCCAGTTGTTACGGTTATGATAGTGTCTCGACTGCTAGAAACCTATCATTAATATCCTATAAGTTGTTTGACCGAAGATATGTTGGTTTATCAACCCATTGTTACCCGAACAATGACTTAGTGTGTTTTTGTAAAACCTTTGATTTTGATTGACTATACCCGACATCCCGTTGGTAACCTGTTATAATAGTTTATCAATCATGTATACATTTTCAGATAACTGATCATGCAATACACGTAAAATCACATAACCTGTCCTAAGCGAAGATAAGATAACGAATATAGTTTAATAGCGAAGATGCACAATAACGAATTTAGGGGTGAGGGCGAAGATGGGTCCTTAGCGAAGATGTGACTCTATCTTCGCCTGCAACTGGGCAAGTTCGATGTCTGCAGTAACTTTGGAAAAGTTGCATTTTCTAGCGTTACAGGTCTGATTTCAAAGCATGCACCCTATGTCTAGCTTGTTAATACTATAATAAATCATTTTGGTACATCAATTGATCAGTTTCAAGCTTATATCTGCGTATTTCCCAAAATAGCATATTATGGGGATGTCACATCAAGTGCATGAGGAAGTTTCCAAAAACAGCAAATATTGCAATTGATCACATACTAATGTTCATCTGATCACCAAACTTATATATAATTATCATATAGTGTTTTCTAACATATTATTATCATCATCATTATCTTGAATAAACAGACCCTAGATCTACAATAAATCCTTAAACGAGTCAAAAATCCATAGACTTTATACACAAGCCAAACACTACCTAAACATGTTTCTAACTCATAAAAATTCATCCAAACAACATCATATTATCATTTAATCAACAAATAACACAAAAGCCCAAATTTCTAGGTCACTAATCATCACCCAAGTTCATACTTTGAGAAAACTCACTTTTAATGTTTAAATCTAATTAGGAAATCATTAGAAAATGTTTTGATAGAGGAAAACACACTTAAATTAGATCTGAACATTTGGGTTTATAAACAACATAATTTAAAGGTGATTAGAAATTGTGTTACACACTTTTAGATCTTTACTTGGTTTGATTCTAAACGTCATTTAGCTTCTAGAATCGAGTGTTTGGGGTGGAAAAAATGTGTTTTCACAGGTTGGGATTTGTAAAGGGGTATTAGGAGGTGATTTAGGGTTTTAAAAGTGCTAAAAATGAGTTTAAGGGTGGTATGTATAGCCAAAGCCCGTCAAACTAGCCAACTTAGGTTGTTGGGCGAACTTATGCTAAGTTCACTTATAAGTTTGCTAACCCAAGTTCACTTATAAGTTCGCTTACCTAAGTTCAATTATAAGTTCCCTTACCTAAGTTCACCTAAACGTATGTTTTCCCACATATGTTTAATTCTCTAACCTGGTTTATCTACAAAACGTTTCTGGAATAGGTTTGATATCACTACAATGTCTCTCTTATTAAAATAAATTGCAGGATGTTGTGCAACGCGAAAAAGAACACAAACACTTCTAAAGGCGTGCATAGTTAGGTTCAGTTCGGTTATTAGCTTCCATTGAAACCAAAGTCACCGATTAATTGATCTTATTAACCAATCAGTTAATTTGTTTGGTTTATTTGTTAGATTGTCAGTTTTCAGTTCAGTTCAGTTCAGTTAATTTTGGTTAATAACCAAAACCAAACTTTGACTAAATGTTTTGCTTAACAGTTAATGAAATGGGGCATAAATATATGAGGTAGATGTATAAAAGTTAAGAATATATAAATGGTTTGGTTTCATTTTGGTTAATTTCAGTGAATCAGGGGTACAACAAATACTGATAACCGATTTTAAGTTAACACGGTTTTTGGTTACTTCATTTCTCAATTGATCTCGGTTTGGTTTGTGCTGTTAAAAATGGATTTATTCAACCTATAATACGAGTCACATTTATGTGATGGATTGATGTATACGGGTCCCAAGTAAATGCAATATCTTTATTTAAAGAACTGAAGTGAATAGGCTCCCTACTTTGTGAGCGCAAAATGAAAGAAATAGTCAAGTCCCTTCAAAAACCTGCCCCATTTGTCATGGACCTTTACGTCACGTGTAGTACTATACGCACTGTATCAGGGCTTCGTGAAAATTTGTACAACCCCTATGAACCACGTATAACCCTATACGAGACATATAAAAAATTGAAGTTGTGCAATATATATTGAGGGTGTGTCAATTTCCAAAATCTTGAAAAAAAAAAAAAACAAATCTATGGTATGTATGAAAATCAGATGTGACATCATTTAAAGATAGTGGGCATGATCCTAATGGTATGTATAAAACCCTAAAATTAGTAAGGTAATACTAAAATATACAAAAGAATCAATTTATGGGGTCAAAAAACAAAATGAAAGCGTTAAAAGGGTCCCTATCCCATATGTTCCTCACTAGAGCAGAAAAATAATTTTGTTTTCAGACCGTTGGGTGGTGAGTGTCAAAGCTCTCTTTAACACTTCTCATCCTTCTCTTCCATCACCACCACCAACCACCACTACAACTGTACAACCATTGCCTTTACACCATTTCATAACAACACAACAACAAAAATCCAAAAACAACACAAACATTACATCACTAATTACTCAAATGGATCTGCTCTCTTCTTTATGTGTTATTCACATTCTCACAATCTTTGTTGCTCTCACATTACTCTCCAAAGGTAATTTCTTCTCCTATTTTTAGTATTGTTATCATGTTTTTTAACGGCTAACTCACACACCTTCTTATATTACTTTTTATTTACACACCTTGGTACTGCTAAACTAGAATAGTTTTCTATGTTTGTAACATTTTTTTCTCTCACTATAGGTGTTTATGGAGCTACATTTACATTTGTCAACAAATGTGACTATACGGTTTGGCCAGGCATACTGGCTAATGCGGGGAGTCCATCTTTGGACTCCACCGGTTTCGAGCTTCCGGAACAAAGCTCCCGCACATTCCAAGCTCCAACCGGCTGGTCCGGCCGCTTCTGGGGCCGGACCGGCTGCAAGTTTGACCATTCCGGTTCCGGCTCTTGCCAAACCGCTGACTGTGGCTCCGGCCAAGTCGAATGCAACGGGGCCGGAGCCGCACCGCCGGCTACATTAGCAGAGTTCACTCTCGGAACCGGTGGGTCAGACTTTTATGACGTGAGCTTAGTAGACGGGTACAATATTGCTATGATTGTGGAGGTGTCTGGCGGGTCGGGTTTATGTGCTACAACCGGGTGTGTTAATGATTTGAACCAGCAGTGTCCGAGTGAGTTGAGGGCTGAGTCGGGTCAGGGTTGTAGGAGTGCGTGTGAGGCGTTTGGGAGCCCGGAATATTGTTGTAGCGGTGCGTATAATACACCTGCCACGTGTAAACCGTCGGTGTATTCGGAGATGTTTAAATCGGTTTGTCCTAGATCGTATAGTTATGCTTACGATGATCCAACTAGCACGTTCACATGTGCTGGAGGAGATTATACTGTCACATTTTGTCCTTCTATGCCAAGGTTAGCACGTTCACTTGTACTGTGTGTAGTATTATTTGTGCATTTTGTGAGCATTGATTAAACATAATAATTTTTTAACGGCATTAATCACATTAAATTTTTAAAGGCAATAAACACAATCATTTAACATAGTGGAATAGAGCCTCAACCTTTGTGGTGAAGTGGCATGAAAAATGGAAAGTGTAAAATATGACTTGAGACTGAAAGGTCTCGGGTTCAATTCCTTATCTAGTCCGGGTTTTACTGATTCTTCACCGTCGTATCTTCAGGCGGGTTGGGTCGGGTTTTTCCCTGAATCTAATGACTTGGTGGATTCTAGCTATCTAGCGCTACTTGTGGGCGGACACCTCAGAAGTGTATAGGTGCTTTCAAAATAGTGGGTGCTTTTAAAATAGTGGGTGCCCAAGATAGTTAGGACATCATTTTGTTGGCCATTTAAAAAAATAGTGGAATACATAATAATATTTCAATTTTTTTAAATAGCAATTAAGTAAAAAAATCACTTAATTTGCACTAATAAGGATTTAAACCCACGTTATTTGTTAGGTTGTTTACTTTTCGATTCGATGGTTAGACTAGTTATAACAAAAATTCTTAGCAAAACTGCTAACAAAACGTCAAAATATTAAACTGCTTGAATCTCAAAAACGCGGACTTGTTCTAGTATAGACCGTTCGATCGGTTTCAATAATGTATTACATTATTCCTACAATAATAATATGATTTTATTTATATATTTAATTTTCCAAACGTTATGTACAACTATTTGTTGCAACATTAATTGGTGTATTTATGTTTTAACAGTCAGAAATCTTCAAAGGACACGTCACCTCCGGCAACTCCCACCACTGACGGTAACCCTAACACTAATACCAACCCAACCGGCAGTGATGGGTCACTCTCCGGATCGGGTACAGAGCCCGGATATGGGTACGGTTCATTATCTGGATCCGGGTCGGGGTCAGGTTTAGGATCAGAATCAGGAGCCGGGTCGGGTGTTGGATCCGGGTCAGGGTCAGGGTCAGGGTCAGGGTCAGGAACCGAAGCCCTTGAAGCAAATGGTTCATGGTTAGCCGGTTTAGCCATGGGTGGTTCAACAAAGACTCAGCCATTTGGTGCCACTATTTGTTTTATTATTTTGTTTTTCTTGGGCTTGCTGTCTGTACAACTTTAAATTTTCTAAGACTAGAGCAATGTACAACTCTTTATGCATAATGTACAAGGGGAACGCATCTAGTTGTTTTTTGCTTTTGGAGAAAAGACAGTGAGACATGGCGAATTTCCTTTGACAGAGGAAAAACTTCACAAACTTCGAAGTGGCCAGACGTAAAATGACAATATTATCCTTGTCTTAAAGGGGTGGCAAATCGTGTCCCTAACAGGTTAACAGGTCTCTGACGCGCGCGAACAAATAAGTTCTAAACATGAACACGACTCGTTTAACTCATTTATATCTCATGTTTATAACACAGTTTTATGTTTTATGTACCAAAAAAGGGAAATGAAAGATTTTTGCCTCTTAATTCTAAGTATTAAAAAAAGTCAAACAATCAAATAGTGTACTTTTCAGTCAAACAGGTCTTATCGTGTCTTAACAGGTTACCCATTGCCAGCCCTAGGTATGATTAAGGTATCTGAGGGTAATATTGTCTTTTGTAGTGTTAGTGATTTGGAATATGTAAAAGCAGATGTCTTATTTTATGGGAAAGTTGTAATTTGTAGAGATGCTTTTCTAGATTTGTGTCTGTTAAATATTATTTTATCCTCGCATGTTTTCTTTAACTTTTTTCAGTTTATTATATTATTTACTTGTTTATTTTTTCTAAGCTAACTATTGGATGTTAGAGTAAACACATTTTTTTTTTTTTTTTTTTTTGCGAATGACCTCCAGCCCAGCTGGGGAGAGGTGGGAGGGTTTACCTCTTCGGAGGGTTCTCGTCCGGGCTTGGTCTTGAGTTCGAATCCTGCACACCACGAAAAAAATTCCCTGTAACGGTTTGAGATAACTTCAAAGTGAACACCGGTGCGTGGGTAGTGATTCGAACTCGGGTCGAGGGCAGTGGCGAAGCTTAAGAATTTGGCCCGGGGGGTCGGAAGTCAGCGGTCACGGGACGGGACCTATTTTTTTTTCTGTAGCTATAGTTCGGGTGATATATTCGTGTCGGTGATTCGATTCGGGTTGAGTCGAGTCGAGTCAAACATTAAATACAATAAATATAAAAGTTTTAATCATTCTTTAACAAACAATTGAACAAAGACACTAAAACATTAAAAATGAGACAAAGGGTTGATACCTGGATGAAGAATTACAGTTCATCCCGTCGACCTTTAAGATTTTTTAATTATTCAATTATGGATTGGGGTGCAAATGAGCCAAGCTAAGCCCGAGCTCGATCGAGCTCAAAAGACTTACGAGAGCTCGAAAAATGAAGTTTGGCTCGGGCTCGTTTAGTAAACAAGCTTAAATGAGTGGGTAAATATTAATAAATATTAACAAACCTAATATTACACTAAGGTTTGACGAGCCTGGCGAACTTCACATGCTAGGCTGAGCTCGGGCTCGATTAGTAAACGAGCTTTGTTTTAAACTCAAGCTCAGGCTCGATAAGGCTCGGCTCGTTTCGAGATTTTTACCCAGCCAAGCTCGAGTAGCTAAGAGATAACAACTCAATCGCATGCTCATTGAATCTACTATCCCGCTCATGTAGTTGTTGTGCTTAGTACTTTAGGATTTGAGATTTACATTTACTTTGTTTTGGGTTAAAGTTTTGGTTTATATAACTATTTTTTTAAACGGGGGGTCGAAACCGTATATACAAAAAAAATTCCATACAAAAACTATATACTCGAAACTTCTGAGCGAAAATTCAGGGGGGTCGGCCGCCCCTCCCCGCCCCTTTAATGCTCCGCCCCTGGTCGAGGGTTGTCTGTCGATTGATTTCACCGCTTAAGCATACATTCTAAAAAAAGAGTAAACACATTTTTGAATGAAAGTCATGGTAAAAAAAAAAAAAGGAGTATTTAGTTTATTCTTTTTCACACCAAGCGTTTGACAATTATTATTCACTAAACATAAGTTTGTTCGTGTTAGACCATGTGTAGTGGGGGGCTTTATTTATAAAGCCCCCCTTCCTGATTGGTCCACGTGGCAGCTGAGTCAGCGTGGAGAGAGAAAGTGAAAAAAGGGTGTAGTGGTGGGGCTTTATTTATAAAGCCCCTGATTGTGATTGGTTGATTTTTTTATTTTTTTTTAATCTTTTAATTCAAAATAATTAAAATAAAATACAAATAAATATAAAAAAATTACAAATAATATTAAAAACACAACTAATATTAAAAAAAATACAAGTAATATTAAAAAAAAAAGTTACAACTAATATTAATTTTCATCTTCGGATTCTTCATATTCATCTTCGTCTTCGTCCTCTTCTTCTTCTTCTTCGTCACCTTCTTCTTCTTCTTCTTCTTCTTCTTCTTCGTTTCCTCCTGGGTTTGGAATATACCGAACCGACCACGCTTGTTGGACCAAATCCGCAGCTAACGCGTCATGTACTTCATGGTCGCGAAGTTCATGTGCGTTGAGCACTCTTTCTTGCACATTAGCTTGCGGTTGATCCTGGACGGCTTCCGGTACGTAATTTTGGCATATCGCTTTACCTTCATCTTCTAATATCATATTATGCATGATTATACATGCATACATAGCATCTCGCAGCTTGTCTGTGGTCCATGCACGAGCAGGGTTTCTTATGTAATGCCAACGCTGTTGAAGAACCTCAAAACACCTCTCTATGTCCTTTCGCGCCGCCTCTTGGACCTTTTTAAAGTGTGCCCTTTTTTCGTCGTACGGGTTACTAAACGTCTTAACGATAATGCTATACCTCGGATATATTCCGTCAGCCAAATAGTATCCGTGTGGGTAGTAGTTTCCATTAGCGTAAAAGCACGCCTTCGCTGCCCTGCCAGAAACGAAATCCTCTATAATAGGCGACTGCTCAAAAACGTTTAAGTCGTTGCATGAACCCGCAACACCAAAATAGGCCGACCAAACCCAAAGATCGGCTGAAGCCACCGCTTGAAGAATAATCGATGGTCCTTTTTGGTCACCACGCGTGTGTTGACCTCGCCAAGCGGTTGGGCAATTATACCACCGCCAGTGACGACAATCAAGGCTACCCAGCATTCCTGGTAACCCATGTTCAGCCGTATGCACCTCGTAAATTTTTTGTAGGTCGTACCAAGTGGGCCGTCTAAGATAACGGGCTCCGTACAACTTTATTATTCCTAAAACAAATAAATACAAACATATATAAAAAAAATACAAACATATATAAAAAAAATACAAACATATATAAAAAATAAATACCTTGGCAAAAATACTCCAAAGAATCGCGTGTTGTTTTCTCGGCCATTTTTAAATACTCGTCGTTGATATCCGTCGTGTTGCCGTATGCGAGTATACGCAGTGCCGAGGTACACTTTTGAATAGACGTAAATCCCATAATCCCCCTAGCATCCGCTTTTTGTTTAAAGTACGGAAACGCGTTTTCAAGATCTTCGGATATACGTAGAAATAAACGTTTGCTCATCCGGAAACGACGCCTAAACATCTTTGGGTCGGGGTAAGTCGGGTTTTCATCAAAGTAATCCTTCATCAAACGAGCATTTGCCGATACACGATCTCGTTCGTAGTACTGCCTAGTTTGTTTTGGAGGTGTAGGCGTACTAGTTTCTTCAAGATACCGCGCCGAAAGCGCTAGCGCACTCGTAATGGCATCTTGCTCCAACTCTTCGTCTGTGGAATAACCCTCGTCGCCTAAAAACTCTCTATAATATTCTCTCGCAATAGATGATGACGCGGGGGAACCCATTCTTTTCGAATATTGATAATACGTGTTTTGTGTTTTGTGTGTTTATATATTTGTGTGTTGTGTGTTTATATATTTGGGTCCATTCAAAAATATAGCCGTTCAAAAAATAATATAGCCGTTCAAAAAAAAACGGTAAGACCACCCGTAGTGGGGCTCCATTGGGGCTTTATTTTCAAAAATAGCGCCCCCCACACCGCTACAGGGGGGCGCTATATGCTGATTTGGGGTTGGGGCTTTATATTTATAACGCCTGATGCATATGTTTCCATCCAATCAGACCTTGCCATGTGGCAAGGTCAAAGGTCAACCTTTTTTTTTATTTTTAATAATAATAATAATAAACATAATAATAATAATAATAAACATGATAATAATATTAATAATTGAAAATTTTAAATTTTAAACGGTTACTGTTCCAAACCGTTTGAAATTCAAAATTTCCCCCCAAACCGTTTAAATTTCAAAATTTGAATTTCAAACGTTTTCCCCCCAAACCGTTTGAATTTCAAAATTTGCTAACCCTATAAATAGGTAACCAAATCAGATTTATCAACCACACCTCCAATTCCTCATCCTCCTCCTCAAACCATAATATGTCTGGTTTTCAACCAGGAGGCTCATCCTCCTCTAACCTCCGACAGTACTCTCGCCGGTATCCCAGGGGACGGGGCCGTCCCCGGAGACTACCATTCTCCTCATCTCCTCCTCCTACTGCTCCACAACCTCCTATTTATCCTCCTCCTCCTCCTCCACAACATTGGTTATATCCCCCTCCTGCTGCTGCTGCACAACCAACCTTTCCTCCTCATCCTCCTGCCGATGATGACTGGACGGATGAGGAATTGGTCTGGGCTATGGATTATGTCATGGCCTAGCAACAAATGGAGCGACTAACGTTGTCGCCCCCTACCCCCTGGGCTGCTTCAGTCCCCCAACACCAGACTACCCCTACCCCCACCCCCATCCCCCAACAGCAAACTACCCCCATCCCCATCCCCCAAGACCATGGGACTTCCCCAACTGAGGGGGACTTGGAAGCCCTGAGGGAGATTGAGGAGGAGGAGTACTACTATAGCCAACCTACCCCTCCTCGTGAGTACTACTACTTCCCCTCAGATGCGAGATCTGATGGACTGGACAGCTCACGTTCCGTCTCACCCGAGTGCATCACCTTCCCCGGGGAATGGGACAACTACTCTCCATAGTGGAGAATATTAGGATTAATAAGTAATTTAGGAATATTAATAAGTAATTTAGGATTAATAAGTAATTTAGGAATTTAGGAAGTGTGTAACTTTTATTTTTAATTTTAGTTGTAATTTTTTTTTAATATCAGTTGTGTGTTTTTAATATTTACTTGGGTGTTTTTATTATTATTTGCAATTTTTTTATATTTATTTGCATTTTATTTTAATTATTTTGAATTAAAAGATTAAAAAAAAATATATAAAAATCAACCAATCACAATCAGGGGCTTTATAAATAAAGCCCCACCACTACACCCCTTTTTCAGTTTCTCTCTCCACGCTGACTCAGCAGCCACGTGGACCAATCACAATCAGGGGCTTTATAAATAAAGCCCCACCACTACACCCCTTTTTCAGTTTCTCTCTCCACGCTGACTCAGCAGCCACGTGGACCAATCACATTCAGGGGCTTTATATTTATAAAGCCCCACTACACATGGTCTAACATTACCGTTGGTCACCACGTGTGAAGTTCTCATTTGTTGCAACAATTTTCACTCAGCGTTATTAATATAACGCCATCAACCATTTTGAGTAAATAGCGCCCCCCTGTAGCGGTGTGGGGGGCGCTATTTTTGAAAAAAATTGATATATAGCGCCCGACTACGGGTGGTCTTATGTTTTTATATTTTGTTTGTAAATTTTTCTTTTTGTATTAAACTTTCTATAAGTCACCAATGAATTACAAACCATAAATTACCCCATATGTAACACTTCAATCCGGCTTAGGTGAAGCCGCTATTGTAGAAATCAAAATTTTAATAAAAAGAACGCTTGAATATTTAGGGACTCTAAATAAAAAGAACAGTTCAAACCGTAAAACCTAATAACATTAGTTGTTTTAAGGGGCTGTTTAGTTGATTAAGTGTTGAATCATTAAGTGGTTTGAATGATTAAGAGACTCTGAATGATTAAGTGATAAATGGTTCAGCTATGCATAAAGTATGAATGGTTTAGCTCTTAATCGTTATATTCAGAACCTTTTTTAGGTTGAAACAAACAAGTCTGAATGCTGAATTGTTGAACCATTCAAAGGTGAATGACTCAAAGCCTTATTAAGGGGCTACCAAACAGGCCCTAAGATTTAGTCAAACTTACTCGACATGTATCAAAATAACTTGTTTACAAAACAACCTATTTATAAAGAACAAATATATTAACATTTATATTGTCATAAAATTTAAACATTTTTAAATGTAATGAATCATCACTATATGAAATGCTTACACACAGAAAATAAGAAATGATTGCTTGACTTTGTGCAGCATCTTTGTGGTCTAAAGCTGGATTCCTTGTGCATATTAAATGGTTGGTTTGTTTAAGAGTGCAATTAACAAATCTCAATTTAAGATGTTATATGTTAGGGAAAATTAATAAAAACGATGATTGAGAATCTCAAAGAATGATGTTTTTTTAACGACCACTTCTGATTACCCGGGTATACTAATTGGTTACAAAAACACCCCATACGTTTATGGGTGAAAACACGTCTTAGGTGCCCACCCACGGTAGCGTTGGGTAGCCAGATTCCACCAAGTCACTAGCTCCAGGGAAAACCTGACCCCCCACCCGCCCGAAGGCACGATAGTGAAAAATCAGTAAATCCCGGTGGGATCAAAGATCGAATCTGACACCTCAAGTAGGCTAGGCTCTATCCATCATTTCCCATGTCACTCCACCACAAGGGTGGTGCCTCAAAAAATGATGTAAGAGTTCAAGTTACCATGCACAGTGTAAAATAAATGTGCATGATAAGGATACAAAAACACAATGGATCACAAAATATAACACAATGAGTCACAAAATACAACACACTACCTAGGAAAAAAAGACAAAATGAGTCGAAAAAATGACACAATGACGAAAATTAAAAAAAAGACACAATGACACATGTGAAATTTATAGAACACAAATGACATAACCTCAAATTTCAAATATTGGAAACTCAAGAACAATAGTCTCAACGATTACACAACTCAACAACAAAGATCATCAACACAATGACTGGCTCTAATCATCAACACGATGATCTATCCATTCTAACGATCTAACAGGAAACAATAACACAGATCTTCAACAAGAATATCTTTACAAACCCTAGATCTAGAATACACGTGAGAGAGAAAACGAAGATGAAAAATAATATCATATGAGCACCTAACTGTTAGGGTTAAGAAGTGAAGATATATATAGCCCAACAAACAGACTTGGACCGGGCTTCTGACTAATGGCTTACAAAAGCCCAGTTGTCCTCTTTTAGGCCCACAATGTTGAAGCCCATCAGCATAAGAAAGAACCAAGCCTAGCAACACTGCTACATCAACACCTATAAACCATCCAGCTCAGCAACTCCGTCCAGCTGTCATCCAACTCAGCAATAAACCTTGCAAAACTCAACCACTAATAAATACATGCAATACATTTTGTCACACCCTCAAATTTCCACATGCGGGGTTTTACCGCGAGGCGCGTGACACACCAGGATCCAAGTCAACGGTCACAACAAACGACAACTAAATGTAAGAAAATACGTAAGACATTCCATGAAACAACCAAAACATTATGCTTTGAGCCATAAACCAGCAGCAGAAGCATTTCTTGTTTACAACCAAAAGACATATTACAGTTTTTCAAATCACAGTTTAATATGCAACAAGACTTCTAGACGCCGTGCAAGACTCCGTGCGTGCCTAGCCATTAACCGCTACCTTAGCAATCTGAGAAAACATGCCAAAAATGTCAACATATAATGCTGGTGAGTTCACAGGTTTTTCTTTTTCAATAATCGTTTCTTTAATCCTTTAAAAACTGTTACCGTTACCGTTACTGTTATTGTTACTGTTACTGTTCATACTATGCTTGTTCGTACGCTAGCTAGGCGTCAAGTGTGTTACTCATACGGGCGAAACCATTGCTGACTGTGTGATACCCTTGTTTACAGACTACCTCATCTTCGGTAAGCCTAGTGTGATTGAGACAATATGCACCCGCCCGGCCTCCAGCCGTCGAGTGGGGTTTGTCAGGCCCAATAGCGCTATCCACATTTCCCCGCTACATCCCCGTATTAGTGGTTTCTAAGGGACTTAGATGAACCGTATAGTAATAAGGTGTGAGCCATAGTATAACATGAAAACATGTGTTTATGACTTATAACATGTAAATGTGTGATCCAAAATGTATACGCATGTTTCTCACCCCGAAAACAAAACCAATAAAGTGTGGGGCCGTGAACTCACCTTAGATCGCGTTACTTGAAAACAGTTAAATCAGTGTGCTATGATAGCCCCAAATAGCGGCGACCTATCATAAGATGTATGTAAGTACCCGGACTAATAACCCGTAGGTTAACTAGTCCCCGAATGTCCAGACCATGACCATAAACGTTTGAAAACACCTTTGACTGTTAAACCGACCGTACCAGACAAGACCCGACATCCCATTGGTGACCCGACATTCCACGTGTTAGATAAATACAAGACATCATGCAACATATGCAATTAAACACTTAATACGCGCAATAGTTCACCTAGTCTAGCATAATGTCCGATTAACGCGTAAACAGGTCCGAACACGTGTTACTAAGTCATTGGGTGTGTCCCGGGGTTCCTATCATGTTCCTAGGCGTCAAATCATGTTCCGGGTTGTTAAAATATACATACAGCAGCATTATACGCGATTAGGAATCAAACTAGCATTTAGGATTGTAATCACTAGTAAAAGTAGCATTTAGGATTGTAATCACTAGTAAAAGTAGCATTTAGGAATCAAACTAGCATTTAGGATTGTAATCACTAGTAAAAGTAGCATTTAGGAATCAAACTAGCATTTAGGATTGTATTAGCTAGTAGTTGAGGTGAATAGGGCTCTATTCGCCTATATATAGGCGATTAGGATCCTACTCGCCTCTGCACCTCTGTAGTGCGTTTTCGCGCGTCGAACACTCTAAATCAGATCCGAAACATGTAACAACACCCAATATCAAAACTAAACTATTAACCAACCCTTTCCAAGCAAAAACCCCCAATTTATCTCTGCTCTAACGGGCTCGGTGCGATTATTTCCAAAAATGGCAAAATACTAGGTTTCATTAACTAACCTTATCTTTCCTTAAATGGAAACAATCAGATTTCATCTCCTACAAGTTGCAATTCATCATCTCTATGTTATATCATCATCCTAGCATAATTTCTAACCATAAACAAGTAATGAATCATATCATAGCATCCTATTCTTCAAGAATTACCCAAATGGGTCAAAATGCATACCTGCACCTAAACACCATAACAAGAGCTTAAACTCATAGATAATCATCCTAACAACACCTACACATCAGAAGTACAACAAATTCATGGAAACATTCATGTTATAATCACCAACAATCATCATATGCACAAATACTTCACATATAGCAAGTATTATGGTGTAGACTTGTTTTAGAACTCTTTTCAAAGGGTTTTAAAGACACAAACTTAGCAAAACAAGGTCTGGACTTTTGGGGAACCAAAACAACAACTTTACAAAGGTGTAGGATGAAGAACACACCTTGGATTTTATCAAAGAAGGGTGTATAAGCTTGGTGATGGTGTGTTTTGAGGCAAAGCAAGTTCCAGAGGTGTTTCAAGGTGTGTGGGAGGCTTAGGATCGGTTAGGGTTGCACAAATGGTGTTTGGGGAGTCAAGGGTTCTATTTATAGGTGTTTTGACCCGTGCACAGCCCTTCAGGCGAGTAGCAGATCAGTTCAGGCGAGTAGGGATCCTACTCGCCTCTATTCATGCGAGTAGGGATCCTACTCGCCCCAAACTCCCTCTATTCGCATCAAGTGGGGCGATTAGGGGCTCCCCCAGGCTCTTAATCGCCTATAGGGTGCTGGAACGGGTTTTTGGCGCGTTAAACACTATTTTAACACATATAAACACGTATTCACATACCGACAAGTCACATAATGATTTCAAACATATAATGTGTAACACCCCGCCCCTCTCATCACCAATATTGTCCGCTTTGCCCATCCAGAGCTCACGGATTTGTTTTTGGTTGCCCAGGTGAAGACTTCCCAGGAGGTCACCCATCCTGAAATTTCTCACACCTGAGCACGCTTAACTGTGAAGTTCTCCTCTCATCCACTAACATTAAGCCCCAAAACGCGTTGGTGATTTAAGAGGCAAGACATTACTTATGAACCAAGGATCTCTCCTGGCCACGACCGATGTGGGATTTTCCTGGGGTGTCACATTCACCCCCCGTTAGAGTCTCATCGTCCCTGATGAGGTGTGTTCCTGGGGTGTCACATTCACCCCCTGTTAGAGTCTCATCGTCCCTGATGAGGTGTAGAGTCTAATCGTCCCTGATGAGGTATGCACCCACCATCCCGAACGGCACAGGAGTGGCTCTGATACCATCTGTAACACCTCGCCCCTCTCATCTCCAATATTGTCCGCTTTGCCCATCCAGAGCTCACGGATTTGTTTTTGGTTGCCCAAGTGGAGACTTCCCAGGAGGTCACCCATCCTGGAATTTCTCCCACCTGAGCACGCTTAACCGTGGAGTTCTCCTCTCATCCACTAACATTAAGCCCCAAAACGCGTTGGTGATTTAAGAGGCAAGACATTACTTATGAACCAAGGATCTCTCTTGGCCACGGCCGATGTGGGATTTCCTGGGGTGTCACATAATGCACGATAACTAACACGTTCCCGCCTGATCACCAATTCCCGGGACCCGAGATTTACGTGTGTGCGTTAAACCCGGCGATTCCATGAATCACCAATCCTTGTACACATGGTTATGGACCGACTCCCGATGATCACGCGGATCATCGTAACGACTCCCGATGATTCCCAGAATCATCGTACTGACTCGACTGACTCCGTTAAGTACGTAATATGCATGACTCGCTAAGGTAGACTTACTAGTTTAACGAAAGTTATTAACCGGAGCTTGCCGGGTGTCACATCATCCCCTAGTTGAAAGAATTTTCGTCCCGAAAATTTCCCGAAGTAAAATAGAACGAAGCGATAAAAAGAAAAATTTTCCCGGTCGTCACATCATCCCCCTGTTGAAAGGAATCTCGCCCCGAGATTCGCTCTCTGACAGTAATGAGTGTCAACCCAAGCACACGGGAATCCCTGTCCCTTCAGAGTCTCGGCCCACCACGTGAACCGTAATGAATCTAGATAACACAAGAGATGACCCACCAAGCACGCAACTGAGCATCCAGCGCCCAAAACAACGTTCCCCGAAAGTACAGAAAGATATAAGGGTCACGACTAGAGATGTTAAGAATGAGTGCCCCGACTCGAGAAACTAATTCTTAGACAAGAATATGGGACGGCTGTAGTAAACTGTCACATAACCAACCCGACCCGACTGGAGATATGCTGAAGACCCTTGAGATCGGTATAAACGAAGTATCAGGTACCGTCCAAGCAGTGCCTCCAGACTACCTCCTCACATCGAATTTACACACTCAAGACCCGAACAAAATGCAACACGACACACGATAACCAAGGACTCACCTTCCCAAGGTGTGGACACGGAGTATAGTAATAGATAAAGCTTAACGGATATGAAACCCTTGACAGTACGAAAGCCAAGGTAAAAGTGAAGCAACACGACAAATAAAGGACGTACCGGTAGTAGTATCAGGTTCCCCTTTGTCTCCATCATTGTCCTGTTTCATCAAAGGACAATCGCGCTTGAAATGCCCCGTTTCCCCGCAGTTGTAGCAGCCCTGATTTCCCCACGAAGCGGGGGTAGCACCTGTAGCCTGAGCCAGCTTAGATGGGAGACTGGCCCGACAATCCTTAGTGAAATGGCCCGTCTTATTACAGCGCTCACAACGAAACCTGTCACAATTCCCATAGTGATGAAACCCACACAGATCGCATCTCGGTTTCTTCCCGGTATACCCACCATGCTTCTGGTCAGACGACGATCCCAAAGCTTCAACCCTCTTCACCTGCTGCTGCGGTTGACCCGAACCCGAGCTCTTACCAGAACCATCCCACTTCCTCTTGTGGTCCACCAGTGCTTTCACAGTGGTGCCCCTAGGAGGTAAAACACCCTCAGCAACCTTCATATTCGTCAGCCTGTGAGCTGACCGAACAACCTCAGAATACACCGCAAGATTTCCCGCAGCTACTAACCCCCTAACCTCCGGTACCAGCCCAGCAACATAATGCTCAATCCTCCTGTACTCCGGCGTGTGCAAATCTGGGCACAACACCGCCAGCTCATTATGCCTAGCCGTATACACCTCAATCTCGGGCCCCACCATTTTGTGATTCCAGACCTCGTGCTCGAGCTTTTTAACCTCGTCCCTCGGACAGTACTCGCTTTTCAGAAGTTGGACAAATTCTGTCCAGGGCATAGCGTGGGCTTCCCCAATACCCAAGGTCTGGGTGGTGGAGTTCCACTAAGTCAGAGCTTGACCCTCAAGGGTCGCCGAAGCATACTTCACGCGGTCGCCCGCCGGGCAAGGGTGGTTCAAGGAACAACCCTTTATATTGTTAAAACGCCTATATTAATCACATTTAATCATGATATTGCTTGAAGTTGGGTGACTACGAGTATTATGGATGCAGGTATGATAAAGGAGCCAAAATGACGGAAAACGGGCTTTGGAAATGGACCGGAAGGCATTGGAACAAGATGGAACAAAACAAAAGAAAAATGGAATTTTGGCCCAAGCCCACCGTACCCTTACGGTGGGGGCGTAGGCCTACGGTGGCCTCAGGCCACGTTTTTCCACCGTAGGGCAGGCTTGAACCACAGTCAGGATTTGAAGACCACCGTACCCCTACGGTGGGACAGTAGGGGTACGGTGGCACCTGCACTCTTGTGTAACTCCTTCTTTAAAGTGCAATTATTGGAGACTTATCATTATCACTTCTCACTTGGGACGTTTCTGATCACATTTTGGGCGATTTTGGCTGCAAGAAAGCATTGGAGAACAATTCTAATCCTTTGGTTTGTGTTTTTGATTCCTATGAACAATTACTTGAAGGTTATAATGATTCACCACATCATGCTAGGCTAAAACCTTTGGTGATCATTCTTGGTGAAGGTTTTTCTCAAACTCTTGTGTGTGTTTCCTTGAATTTCTAGGATGATAATTTAGTATTTTTGCTTGATTATTATGATGTTTGAACAATTGATTGTAGTGTGTTGATTAATTTACCAATTGTTAGTCTTTATCGTTCGTTCTTGGTGTTGCTAACAACCGAGATATCACGGGAAGGATTGGGGTTGGTTATTGATTAATTGGTCATCGGGAAACAACCTCGCGTTAATATAATCCGAGTACTTTGTTCCTTTTTACCACAACAATTGCTTTTACATGAGTTATGTCTATGTAACTCTTTCTAGTGGAAATTCACACATGTGTTTAGAGAAACCGGATCCTTGAATGGTCATTATCTCATAATTTGAAGAAACGTTTTTAAGTTTGAATCAATAATTAGTCGTTATTTTAGTTAAAATCAAAACACTCAAAATCTTAATTGTTTACTTTTTATTTAAGTAGTTTAATTGTAGTCAATCAACAAAACTAGAATTTACACATTTTCCACAAACTCCCTGTGTTCGATACCTTCTTGCTACTATACATTAGTTGTAATTGGGAAATTTAACGTGTACCACGACAAGCACGTCAAATTTTGGCGCCGTTGCCGGGGAGTAGTGCGCAACGTGTGTTAAATTTTTAGTTTTATTTGTTATTTTCGGGTTTACACGGGTTGTGTTTAGTGTGCAGGTACTTCACGTGTATGCATACTAGGGGCTCTCACGAGTCATCACCACTTTTGTTTGATCCGGAGATTGAAAGAACATTGAGAAAGAACCGAGTTTTGATTCGAAGAAACAAAGTCATTGATTCACCTACTTCACCGTTCACCCCAAGAAACATAATGCAAGACCCTCACATACCAACAACGGGTCAAACGACCTCACCATTCATGCCTACTTCTTCACACATTTCACCCAACACCACATTACCTAACTTGTCCACTAATCCTGAAACACCAAGCCATACCACCCAACCGAGTTCCACCCAATTTGATCCAAACCTTAACTTTAATCCATCATGTACCATTCCACCATTTTCCCATTTTTTTCCAACTACGGGTCAATCATCTTCTACCATTCCACACCCACAAGGACAAGGTTCAACAATTGTCCACACCACATCTTCTTATCAACCACCTAATCCATCGGGTTTTTACCATTCATCTTTTCAAGGTGGTCTAAATTCAAGATTTCAAAGAGATGTGTATGACGAGGGGTATGATGATGAGGAGTTTAGTGGGTACAATGAAGAGGGTTATTACTATGGAGGAGAAGGTGCATATGTGGGTTCGCAAGCTCAAACGGGTCAAGCAAGTCAACCACTTTTACAATATCAAGACCCGTCAAGACTACCGGTTGGTGTGCAACATGTTAGACCACAAGGATTGCAGTTTCAGCATCCCACGCCACTCAATCAAATGCGGCCTCCAAATATGCAAGCTCAACATCAAAGGCCAAATCACCAACAACAACCTATGCATCCGAATCAACATCAACAACAATTTGCACCACAAGGTGCAATGCAAGGGCAAATGGGTCAACCAAGAGCGCCATTGGGAGCACCTAGAAGACTCCACCGTGATGTTGTACGGGGAATCGAGGCACATTTTCGGCCTATCATCACTAATAATCCATCACCCATAGTGATTCCACAAAACGCAAATGGAAGAACTTTTGAAGTTAGAACAACCGCACTTCAAAGTTTACCAAAATTCAAGGGGCTAGCAACGGAAGAGCCGTACTTTCATTTGGAAACGTATGATTCAATTTGCAACACTATTGGGGGCCAAGGATTTACTCCGGATGATGTCAAGTTGGTACTTTTTCAATTCTCATTGGAAGATAAAGCAAAGAGATGGTTTCACACTCTACCATCCGCATCAATTTTCACATGGGCCGATATGCAACAAATCTTTTTGGATGAATTCTATAGTTCGCAAAAGACCAATGATGCAAGGAGGGGGTTGAGAAGCTTTCAACAACAGTCGGGAGAGATGTTCCATGAAGCATTTGAGAGGTTTAACATGATGCTAAGAAATTGCCCTCACCATGGTATCCAACTATGGGAATTGCTAAATGGTTTTCATGAAGGTTTGATATCGGAGGATGCACGGGATCTTATGTCCATCACAAATGGTACTTTTGGCACAAATTTTGAACAAGATGATTGGGCATATTTAGAGCAAATGGCGGTGACTTCAAAAAGGAAGGCCCAATCTTCAAGAAGGGCAAGACATGTGATTCAAAGACCACAGGTACATGCGGTTGAGGGAGGTAATGTGCAAAATAATAATCAATTGTATAATGTTTGCAGCACTTGTCAAGAGATAGGTCAAACGGCAGAGGTTTGTGGAGTGGGTGTGCAAGAAACACCAAGTGAAGAAGTGAATGCTATTCAAGGGGGTGGGAGAAACTATGACATGAACTCCAACACTTACCACCCCGGGTTACGAAATCATCCCAACTTTAGATATGGGAATGCTTCTAATCAAGCTAACCCGAATTTTCAAGCTGCTCAAGGTAACTTTGTGCCTCGTCAACAATACAACCAAGGGAATTATAGAGGCGGATACAATAGTGGCTATCAAGGGCAAGCTCAAACTGGACAACGAAATTCGGGTCATGACTCGTCAAGTGGAAATGAGGTCATGGAGATGCTTAAAGCTATGCAACAAGATATGCAAAGGCGAAACCAACTTGATGAAGCACGAATACAAAAGGATGAAGTTCGTGATAAAAGCATTCAAGCATTAACAACTCAAATGGGTCAATTGGCAACCGATGTGGCGGAGTTGAATAAAGGTAAAGGAAAACATCCTAGCGATACGCAGGTAAATCCATCACATGGCTCGTCACGAGGTAACAATGTTAATGTTAATCATGTAAGTGTTTTAAGAAGTGGGAAAGAATTTAAAGCGGACTTGTCACCAAGTTTTGTCGAGGGGGTGGTTGAAGATGTCACGGGTGAGGAAAGTGACAATGATGAAGTTTCACCGGTTTTACAAAAAGAAATAAATGTTAAAAAACCGGAAGCGAGTGAGATTGAGAAAATTGAAAATGAGCCGAATCAAGTTCCATTTCCATCGGCTCTACTTGACCCGGGTAAGAAAAATTTTATTGCATCAAGAGGTCCCCAAAAAGAAGAAATGTGGGACATGTTTAAACAAGTAAAAATAAATCTTCCTTTACATGATGCAATAAAACAAGTACCCGCATACGCTAAATTTTTGAAAGAATTGTGTACACAAAAGAGGCAACAAAAGAAAAAAATGCCTAAGCGGGTAAATGTTACGGGTCAAGTGAGTGCAGTTTTGAACGGGGAGCTTCCTCCTAAGCTTCAAGATCCTGGCACGCCATTAATAAACATTCAAGTTGGTAATTTTCAAATGGCAAAGGCGTTGCTAGATCTTGGAGCCGGGGTGAGTATTTTACCGGGTGGGTTGTATGATCAATATGACTTTGGTCCATTAGCTAGGGTGGAGACAACGGTTGTTTTAGCCGATTTGTCTCATAAGTTACCCCGGGGGATGGTTCAAAATGTCATTGTAAAAATTGATGAATTTTATTACCCGGTTGACTTTTTGGTATTGGATTATTCATCCGCCGAGTCAAAACAACAACAAAATGTCATATTGGGTCGACCATTTTTTAACACCGCACATGCGGTAATTGATTGTAGATTTGGCACGGTTGACATGACATTTGGAAACCGGAAAATGCGTTTAAATGTTTTTACTAACAATACTAATGATTCCGGTGTTGAAGAATTTTTATGGCAGATGTCATTGAGGGATGCAATCCATGTGAGTATGAGAAAGATGGAATGGAACTGTGTGCGTGTAATTTTTCTGAACAGGTACATGCTTTTGATTTGGAAAGTGAAGAAGAAAAGCAAGATGTGCTAGCCTTGAAGGAGGGTCGACCACCATGGTCCCACCAGTTTGATAGTTTGCCAGTGGAGATTGATTCGGGCACCAAACCCTCTTTAGAAGTGCCACCAAAGTTGGAGCTCAAAGATTTGCCAAGCCATTTAAAATATGTTTTCTTAGGGGATAATGACACATTACCGGTCATTATTGCCTCTAATTTGGAAATGGCACAAGAGCTAGCATTGATGGAAGTTTTGAGGGAGAATAAAGAAGCTATTGGGTGGACGATTGCCGATCTTAAAGGAATTAGTCCATCCATTGTCATGCACAAGATCATTACCACCGAGGATGCAAAGCCCACGAGAGAAGCGCAAAGAAGGTTGAACCCGAACCTTAGGGAAGTGGTAAAGAAAGAGGTAATTAAGTGGTTGGATGCGGGAATTATTTATCCCATTTCGGATAGTGCTTGGGTAAGTCCTACTCAAGTGGTCCCTAAGAAGTCCGGCATTCAAGTAATTAAAGACGATAGTGGTGACCAAATTGCTACCCGACCCGTCACCGGGTGGCGGGTGTGCATTGATTACCGAAAGTTAAATGCCGCCACTTCCAAGGACCATTTCCCACTCCCATTTATTGACCAAATTATTGAAAAACTTTCGGGTCAAAAATACTGTTGCTTTTTAGATGGGTATTCGGGGTACAACCAAATTGCAATTCACCCGGATGACTGACGGGTGGTTCAAGGAACAACCCTTTATAATGTTAAAACGCCTATATTAATCACATTTAATCATGATATTGCTTGGAGTTGGGTAACTACGGTTGTTATGATTGTAGGTAAAATATGGAGCTTAAAACGAGGAAAAACGGGTTTTCGGAACGGATCGGAAGCATTGGAACGAAGTGGAACGAAAGAAGAAAAAAATCAAGGTTTTTAACAGGGCCACCGTAGGCCTACGGCCTGACCGTTCCCCTACGGTGGCTCTGATACAAATAAGTGGCCGTAGGGCAGGCCTGACTGACCGTTGCCTTTCTAACCTTGGCCGTACCCCTACGGCCCTGGAGTAGGGGTACGGTGGACCTGAAGCAGCTGTGCCATTTTACATTGACCGTTCCCCTACGGCCCTAGAGTAGGGGTACGGTGGACCTGATGGGTTTTTGTAACTTATGCAATTAAGAGCACTTTGATGGAAATTAATAAAAACCCTTCCATTCCCAAACGTTTTGATCATCTTTGAGAGAGTTTTTGGCTGGAACTTTAAGGGGAAGAACATTGCTAATCATTAGGTTATTATCTTTGATTCACATGAACAATAGATTGAAGATTATGATGACCCATTTGGTGATGCTTGGCTAAACCTTTAATGGTCATCCTTGGTGAAGTTTTCTTTGAACTATTTATGCTTTTGTCTTATGATTTCTAGAATAACAATTTGGTATGTTTTGTTGAATTGTTATGGTATTTGAACATTTGGTTGTAGTGGTTATTTAATTTATCAATTTCTCTTCTTGATTGCACGTTCTTGGTGTTGCTAACAATCGGGATATTGCGGGAAGGATTTGGGTTGGATAATTGAGTAATTGGTCATCGGGAAACAACCTCGCATTAATATAATCCGAGTACTTTGTTCCCTTTTATCACAACACTTGTTTATGCACGAGTTATGTCTATGTAACTCTTTCTAGTGAGACTTTTGGCATAAAGATTCAAGGGAAATGGATCCAGGGATGGTCATTGCTTTCTCAATTTGATAAACACAATCTTATTTCAATTCAGTAATTTAGTTTACTTTTCTTAAATCTAAATCAAAACCAACAAACAATCTTTGATCTTTATTTTTCTTAGTTGTTAAATAGTAGTTTAATTACAAAACCTTAATTCTCACATTTTCCACAAACTCCCTGTGTTCGATACCCTTCTTACCACTATCTTTAGTTGTAATTGGGAAATTTTACGTGTACCACGACAAGCACGTCAAATTTTGGCGCCGTTGCCGGGGAAATTGGGAAATTCTTACCACTATCTTTAGTTGTAATTGTTAAATAGTAGATTTTTACTTTATCTTATTTTGTTTTATTGTATAATTTCAGTTTTGATCGAAACCCGTGTTCGAAACAAGTGTGGGGACGTACCGGTAACAAAACGGTTCTAGCACTGTGTTGAGGACAACACGGGATTTTCGAGGGGGTAGGGTAATTTCCATGTTTGTAAAATTACTAATCTTATTAAAAAAAAAAAAAAAAAAAAAAAAAAAGGGCTATGTCTACCGTACCCCTACTCCAGGGCCGTAGGGGAACGGTCCGGAGCAAAAACCCAACGGCCAAACTCTTCGGTTATACGGCTTATAAATGGTGCAATAACCCACCGTAGGGGAACGCCCTGGGCATAGGCCTACGGTGAGGTCAGCTTGTAAAAAAAAAAAAAAAAAAAAAAAAAAAAAAAAAAAAAAAAAATTTTGTCACTTGTATAACACATAGCTGAGCGTTTTTTTTTTGTCCATTTTCTCTTATCATTCATCTCTTTCTTCTTTCTAAACTTCAAGAACACCCATTCCTTTTCAACCTTCAATCACCCATAAATCTTTCAATTCTTAACCAAATCACTTGATTCTTGAGTCTATTTCGCATAAAATTTTACAAGGAATCTGATTTGTGGGAGATTAGTACAAGAAAAACACGTTTTGGGGTCTGAAATTCAAACCCTAAAATCGCAAAATTTGGGGTTTTTCTTATTTTCTTAGTTTCTTGTGTTCTTGCATCTTCTAATCCAAGGTATGTATTTTATTTGTGAATTTTTATGCCTCATTGTTAGATTTTATTTTTTTTGTAGGTTTTTGTTCTTGCTTGTTCATACCCACTTGCTTGTTAGTTAACATAGTATGTAATGTGGATATTGTTGAGTAATAATATGGTAGTAGAAGTAATTTTGAGATGCATTTTGTGAACTTTTGGTAATATTAAGATTGTAGAGGCGTCATGCCCAATTTTCGTCAAACCAAAGATGATATTTTTGTTCACAAATATCTACTACCATAGTAACAAGCAAGTGTGGGGATATTTTGGTTGTGTTTACTGATTTGTTTTGTTTTGTTGGTGTGTTTTGTCTTTGTGTTGTTGTTTGATATTGTATAGGAAATGGCACGTACTGGAGAAGCCGCGGGGTCAAGTTCGTCTGCTGCCAAGGATAAGGGGAAACAACCCGCTCAACAATATAAAAGACGAAAGTATGTTCCTCCAAGCAATGGATCTGATGAGGAGATGGATCAAGCACCTCAAGCACCTCAAGTTCCGGAGGCTCCAAGGCTAGACCCGGCTGATAAGCCGGAATGGAAGTCGGGACCGTTGAGTGATAAACCAAGGATTTGGCAACCCACCCTGTTTCATGACCAGCTGAAGAATTTGCAAGATAGAGGAGGGGCCTTTATCTATGAAAGGGAGGTGAGCCGAAAAGATTTTGAGTGTTTTGGTGTGTTTGACAGGTTTAAGGCACTAGGATGGGAAGCTGCGCTCAACTGCTATGATGGAGAGGAAAAGCGGGTATTTTTGGATGAAATAGAAGAATGGATGGCTACCTTACGATGTCCGAGATACGACTCAGCATCTAAAATGAAGTTAATTGGTGAGGTGAACGGAGTAGAAGTGGAGATGTCTTACGAGACATTACGGAGGCTCGCTAAGTTCGACAGTTTACCAGCAAAAGAGTATAAGAACCCGCATATCAATGACTTGCTGATCTGTCCAGAAAAACATCCACGGTGGATGCTTATGTTGGAAGCTTTGTTCTTGCCAGGCACTTATACTGGTACTTTATATCGACGAAATTTGAAGTTAGAGCCTAGATTGTTGCTAAATTTTCTCACTCTGAATGTGCTACCGAGACGTGCTGACAAGGCAGAAGTTCGTTTTCCCGAGGTCCCCATTTTATATGCCTTGACGAATGGAAGCCCGAAATTCTCTTTCCGGTATTTGGTTATGAATCACGTATGGATATGTAGAAATTCAAAGGAAAGGACAATTATTCCATATTGTCGAATAATCACTGGGCTATTGAAACAACAAGGCGCAATCACTGAAGAGGATCAAGGGAGGAAACGAAAGAAATTCAAGCCGGTTGATTTAGCTATAATGGGGTCTGCTTGGGAGTACTCTGTATCTGAAAGGTACCACAAATTGAAGAATGGTGGCCAAAAATGGAGGGTGTTAAAGAAGGATGCGCGGGCACTTTTGCCCGGCGAGGCGGATGAACCCGAGAGTGGGGATGAAAGACCACCGAGTGATGATGAGGATGAGGAAGATAACCCATTTGAAGGACAGTTAAATGTTGGACAGGGGAGTTGTAGTGGAGCGCATGGTGGAAGTTTCTATGATTTTTCTACGAGGGAGTATGCGGATGGATGGGCTTTTGCGGGGTCAATGCAATCTGTTATTGAGAGTCAGCGGCCACCTACATCAATCTTTGAGACGTGGTCGGGATCAGAGCGCACATTATTCGACCACCAAACTATGATGAGCGCATCTGTGGAGAGATCTATGAGGCAAGGGTTTGAGCGGCAAGAAATGTGGAATAGGGCACACGCCTATTCCCAAGAGGTGGAAATTAATCATAGGTATGTTGATGACCAAAACAGGAGGATGAACGACGACTGGCATGCGGGAAGACCCGTAGTTGCAAATCCACAACCGGTGGATTACGGGTCTTTGCCACCGTACGATGGGAGCGTGTCATATCCGACACCACCACTTCATCATTCCCAATGGGTTGACCCGCAACAACAACAGCCACAAGCATCGGAACAAGGTGGAAGCAGCAGTGGCGCATTTGGGTTTGGAGAGTGGAATGATTTGATGACCTCTGTGTTCGGGCCACCTCAACCCCGCTACTATTGACCAGGTCGTGTTTTTTTTTTCCTTTGTACATAGTGTATATTTTGCTTTGTTTGATTTTTTTATGTTTCGGGAAATGGGTGGTTGGGTGGTGTTATGATTGATGATGATTGCTTTGGGTTGTGGTAGTAGGAGGTGTGTTGTTTACAAATGAAAAAAAATAAAAAAAAATAAAAAAAAAAAATAAAAAATGAAAAAATACAAAAAGAAATTTGTGGTTTGAGTGTACGAGTGTTTCCTTCCAAAAACCGCACATTGGGGACAATGTACCCCAAGTGTGGGGATGGGGGAAAATTTTGAAGAATTTAAAAATTTTTGAAAAAATCAAGCGTAGCGTTGTGAGAATTGGAACACCTTGAACTAACCTCGAGAGGCACACCGGCAACCCTTAACCCATTTTTATTCTTGGTGAGATTTGAGCCACAGTTATAGAACAATATATATAGATATATCTTTCTTTGTGAGAGTGGCAATGGGTGGGGGTGCACTAGAACTTGTGCTTGAATGCGACTTGAATCTTTGAATGAGCATAAGTGTAGAGATGATAAGGGCACTAGGTAGCCTTGTTATGTTGAGTGAGAGTGTGGGAATTGGGGGGTTGGACCTCATGCATTATATATATGAGCTTGGTAGCGAGAGGGGCGGGGGTTTGGACATTTAGTTGCCCATTTTTGAGCCTAAAAGCCTATCGATTGTTAACCCTTTAGCTAGTTCCCTAAATA
Organism: Ambrosia trifida; assembly: GCA_028751855.1. Classification (NCBI taxonomy): domain Eukaryota; kingdom Viridiplantae; phylum Streptophyta; class Magnoliopsida; order Asterales; family Asteraceae; genus Ambrosia; species Ambrosia trifida. The sequence goes on along the minus strand of CM054123.1, from coordinate 102,934,015 downwards.
AATACCCAACTTGACCCGGTCTTGTGTGTTTAAACAAAGTGTTAGTGTGTTATTTTAGTATTACAAGTTGAATATTTAGTTGAGTGTGTTCGTATGTGTATGTATTAGTGTTCTTGATGTATGGAAAAAAAAAAAAAAGAAAAAAGAAATTGAGAAAAATGATGAAAAGAAAGAAAAAAAAAAAAAAAAAAAGCAAAAGAGAAAAAAAAAAAAAGAAAAAAAGAGAGGAAGTTTATATGTGATATCTATTATAGTTGTGTTCGTATTTGTGTTTACGTGTGTTAGTTATGTGTGTGCGTCGTTGTGTAATAAAAGACCGGGTAAAGTTATGCGCTACTAAAAATATACCCTTTTTCCTACCTTTACACTTAGCCACATTACAATCCGACAAGCCCCTTTGATTTGCACTTATGTTTAGCGTGTGAGAGGAGGGTTGATTCAGGTACAAGCTTATGGTTGCGCACTCATTTATTTGCCTTTTGTGTGCCTAGCTCTGAATTGCTAGTTTTCAGTTGTCACCGAGAGGAGAGAAACTGTGAGGGGTGTGTTGATTCGGGTGTTAAGGACGGGTTAGTATATGGATTGCACGTTAATGCTTGATTTAAAAATGATCGTTTTGCGAAATAGAGTTTTGGTAGATTGCTCGGGACAAGCAATGGTTAAGTGTGGGGATGTGACGGGTGGTTCAAGGAACAACCCTTTATAATGTTAAAACGCCTATATTAATCACATTTAATCATGATATTGCTTGGAGTTGGGTAACTACGGTTGTTATGATTGTAGGTAAAATATGGAGCTTAAAACGAGGAAAAACGGGTTTTCGGAACGGATCGGAAGCATTGGAACGAAGTGGAACGAAAGAAGAAAAAAATCAAGGTTTTTAACAGGGCCACCGTAGGCCTACGGCCTGACCGTTCCCCTACGGTGGCTCTGATACAAATAAGTGGCCGTAGGGCAGGCCTGACTGACCGTTGCCTTTCTAACCTTGGCCGTACCCCTACGGCCCTGGAGTAGGGGTACGGTGGACCTGAAGCAGCTGTGCCATTTTACATTGACCGTTCCCCTACGGCCCTAGAGTAGGGGTACGGTGGACCTGATGGGTTTTTGTAACTTATGCAATTAAGAGCACTTTGATGGAAATTAATAAAAACCCTTCCATTCCCAAACGTTTTGATCATCTTTGAGAGAGTTTTTGGCTGGAACTTTAAGGGGAAGAACATTGCTAATCATTAGGTTATTATCTTTGATTCACATGAACAATAGATTGAAGATTATGATGACCCATTTGGTGATGCTTGGCTAAACCTTTAATGGTCATCCTTGGTGAAGTTTTCTTTGAACTATTTATGCTTTTGTCTTATGATTTCTAGAATAACAATTTGGTATGTTTTGTTGAATTGTTATGGTATTTGAACATTTGGTTGTAGTGGTTATTTAATTTATCAATTTCTCTTCTTGATTGCACGTTCTTGGTGTTGCTAACAATCGGGATATTGCGGGAAGGATTTGGGTTGGATAATTGAGTAATTGGTCATCGGGAAACAACCTCGCATTAATATAATCCGAGTACTTTGTTCCCTTTTATCACAACACTTGTTAAAATACGAGTTATGTCTATGTAACTCTTTCTAGTGAGACTTTTGGCATAAAGATTCAAGGGAAATGGATCCAGGGATGGTCATTGCTTTCTCAATTTGATAAACACAATCTTATTTCAATTCAGTAATTTAGTTTACTTTTCTTAAATCTAAATCAAAACCAACAAACAATCTTTGATCTTTATTTTTCTTAGTTGTTAAATAGTAGTTTAATTACAAAACCTTAATTCTCACATTTTCCACAAACTCCCTGTGTTCGATACCCTTCTTACCACTATCTTTAGTTGTAATTGGGAAATTTTACGTGTACCACGACAAGCACGTCAATGACCAACACAAGACCACCTTCACTTGTCCCTATGGTACTTTTGCCTTTAGGCGGATGCCATTTGGATTGTGTAACGCTCCGGCAACTTTTCAACGATGTATGATGAGTATTTTCTCGGACATGGTTGGAGAGTCGCTTGAAGTGTTTATGGATGATTTCTCAATATTTGGCACTAGTTTTGAATCTTGTCTCAACGAGTTACAAAAAGTTTTAAAAAGATGTGTTGAGAAAAATTTAGTGCTTAGTTGGGAGAAAAGCCATTTCATGGTGCAAGAGGGAATTGTGTTGGGTCATGTGATTTCGGAGAGAGGTATAGAGGTGGATAAGGCAAAAATCCGGGTTATTTCATCATTGCCCCCACCAAAGAATGTGAAAGGGGTAAGGTCATTTTTGGGACACGCGGGCTTTTATAGACGGTTTATTAAAGGTTTTAGTGTCATTACCAAACCTTTATGTAATTTGCTTTTGAAAGATGTTCCATTTGATTTTACTAATGAATGTTTGCAAGCTTTCACTGTTTTGAAGGAACACTTGGTCAAGGCTCCTATTTTGCAACCACCGGATTGGTCGAAGCCATTCGAGATAATGTGTGATGCAAGTGACACTACAATTGGAGCAGTTTTGGGCCAACGAGTTGATAAGAAGCCGGTGGTAATTTACTATGCGAGCAAAACTTTGTCCGAAGCGCAACTGAATTACACCACAACCGAAAAAGAACTTTTAGCGGTGGTGTATGCTTTGGACAAGTTTCGTTCGTATATTTGGGGGAGCAAGGTGGTGGTATATTCGGACCATAGTGCGGTTCGATATTTGATGGAGAAAAAAGACGCCAAACCAAGATTGATTAGATGGGTTTTGTTGCTCCAAGAGTTTGATTTGGAGATTCGGGATAAAAAAGGAAGCGAAAATGTTGTAGCGGATCACTTGTCTCGAATTCCGATGGAAGGGAGTGACGACATGACTGAAATAAATGAAAGATTTCCGGATGAGCAACTTTTAGCCGTATCAACCCAAGCCGCTCCGTGGTATGCTCATTATGTTAATTATTTGGCCACAGGTGCTATTCCGGATCATTGGACCAAGAAACGACGACAACAATTCATGGTCCAAGTGAAACAATATATTTGGGATGAACCGGATCTTTTCAAGATTGGACCCGACCAAGTGATTCGAAGATGTGTCCCCGAGGCGGAAGTTAAAGAAATTTTGACACATGCTCATTCTTCCGCTTGTGGTGGGCATTTTAGTGGACATAAAACTGGCTACCGGGTGCTTTCATGTGGGTTTTATTGGCCTACAATTTTTAAGGATGCTTGCAAGTTCGCCCGGAATTGCTTAAATTGTCAAAGATTGGGGAGCATATAAAAAAGGGATGAGATGCCAATGCAACCGATCTTGGTTGTGGAAATATTTGATGTTTGGGGCATCGACTTTATGGGGCCGTTTCCTAATTCAAACGGGTTTTTGTATATTTTAGTGGCGGTGGATTATGTCTCAAAGTGGATTGAAGCAGTTGCTACAAGGACAAATGACCATTCGGTTGTTTGTAAATTTGTTCAATCCAATATTTTTGCCCGGTTTGGTGTGCCTAGAGTGATTATAAGCGATGGTGGTTCACATTTCAAAAATTTTAATTTTGGGAAGCTATTGAAGAGATATGGTGTGAACCACCGGATTGCTACACCGTACCATCCACAAACAAGTGGACAAGTTGAAGTGTCCAACCGTCAAATAAAGGAGATTCTAATGAAGACGGTAAGAGTTGATAGAAAGGATTGGTCGGGGAAATTGGATTATGCTTTGTGGGCATACCGAACGGCCTACAAAACTCCCATTGGTACAACGCCTTATCGGATGGTATATGGAAAGGGTTGTCATTTGCCAATGGAGTTAACGCATCGAGCGCATTGGGCAGTAACGACGGTGAATGCGGATTATGATGAGGCGGGCAAAACGAGGAAATTACAACTGAGTGAGATTGAGGAAATTAGAGATGAGGCATATGAATGTGCATCGGCTTATAAAGACAAACTCAAGAAAGTTCATGATGCCAAGTTGAGAAAGAAAACCTTTGAAGTGGGTCAAAAGGTTTGGTTGTACAACTCAAGACTCAAGATGTTCGCGGGAAAGTTGAAGAGTAAATGGATGGGTCCTTACATAGTTTGCCGAGTTGGTGAGTATGGTGATGTTGAAATTCTGGATGAGAACACTAACAAGCAACAAACGGTAAACGGACACCGCTTGAAACCGTATTTGGAGGGCAACGATATCAACTACTTGGAGATGGATAAATCGGGCTACATTCTAAGCCCGATTGAGGAGACATGATCAAAGAGGCCCAGGTTTGGTAGTGTAAATAGTTAGTGTTTATTTTATTTTATTTTTCGTTTGTGTGTGTTCGAAATCCGTGTTGGAAACAAGTGTGGGGACGTACCGGTCACGAAACGGTTCTAGCACTGTGTTGAGGACAACACGGGATTTTCGAGTGGGTAGGGTAATTTCCATGTTTATAAAATTACTAGTTTTTATAAAAAAAAAAAAAAATTATTGTCAGGTTCCACCGTACCCCTACGGCCCCACCGTAAGGGTACGGTGGAGTCAGAATCCCAACGGTGAGAACACGCTGGCCTACGGTGAAGAAAAAGTGGCAAGTGGCCACCGTAACCCAACGCCCACACCGTACCCCTACGGTGGGGCCTGGGCAGCAGCACGTTTGTATAAAAAAAAAAAAATATTTTTCTTTCACCAACACACATAAAACCGGGTTTTTTTACCCTTTTCTTCTACCTAACTTATTTTTATTCGTCTTCTTCATCCCAAGAACACCCAAGAACACCAACCCTTTTCACTTTTCAATCATCCATAAATCCTTCAATTCTTCATAAAAATCAACGATTTTTGGGTCCATCTTGGCTAGTTTTTCACCTAGTTTCTGATTTTGAGGAGTAAAGTGGAAGATAAACACGTTTTTGGGGTCGGATTTCAAACCCTAGAAATCGCAAGTTTGGGGATTTTTCTTGTTTTCTTGTGTTTTAGCATCTTCTAATCTAAGGTATGTATCCTATTTGTGAATTTTTATGCTACATTGTAAGATTTTTAGGTTTTTGTTTTTACCTAGTTGATACCCACTTGCTTGTTAATGTTATAGTATGTAAATAGGATGTTTGATAATATTGTGGTAGTAGATGTGTTGTTGAGATGGAAAATATGAGTTTTTGGTAATGCTATGATTATAGAGGCGTCATGCCCAAATTTTGTCAAATCAAAGAGGACTCGTATGATTAATAGTATCTACTACCATAGTAACAAGCAAGTGTGGGGATGTTTGGTCATGTTAGCTAATGGTTTTTTTTTGCTTGTTTTTGGTTTGTTTGTTTGTTTGTGCCTTGTATAGGAAATGGCACGCACGGGAGAAGCCGCTGGGTCAAGCTCGTCTGCTGCAAGGGCTAAGGGAAAGCAGCCGGCTCAGCAGTACAAAAGAAGAAAGTATGTTCCTCAAAACAATGAATCTGATGTGGAGATGGAACAAGCACCTCAAGCACCTCAAGCACCGGAGGCTCCAAGGCTAGACCCGGCTGAAAAGCCGGAATGGAAGACTGGGCCGTTGAATGCAAAACCAAGGATTTGGCAACCCACTCTATTTCATGACCAAATTAAAAAGCTGTCGGATAGGTCAGGGGCTTTTATCTATGAAAGAGAGGTGAGCCGAAAAGATTTCGAGCCATTTGGGGTTTTTGACAGGTTTAAAGCGCTAGGATGGGAAGCTGCACTTTATTGCTATGATCAAGAAGAAAGAAGGGTATTTTTGGACGAGGTAGAAGAATGGATGGCGACACTACGATGTCCGAGATTTGATTCACCTTCAAAGATGAAGCTGATTGGTGAGGTAAATGGAATAGAGGTGGAAATGTCTTACGAGACATTACGAAGGCTTGCAAAGTTTGACAGTTTACCGGCGAAGGAATATAAGAATCCGAGCATTGACGAATTGTTGCTTAATCCGGACAAGCATCCTCGTTGGATGGACATGTTGAGTGATTTATTTTTGCCGGGTACTTATCATGGTACGTTATATCGAAGAAATTTGAAGATAGAGCCTAAACTGTTGCTGCATTTCACCATCTTAAACATATTACCGAGACGTGCTGATAAGGAACAAGTGCGCTTTTCTGAGGTTCCTATTTTATATGCGTTGATGCACGGTGGACCGAAATTCTCTTTTCGGTACTTGGTTTTGAATCATGTGTGGATATGTAGAAATTCGCCAGAGAGGACAATCATTCCTTACTGTCGAATAATTACCGGATTATTGAAGCAACAAGGTGCAATCACTGATGAAGATGAAGGAAGAAAGAGGAAAAAGTTTAAACCTATTGATCTGGCAATAATGGGTTCTGGTTGGGTGTATTCTGAATCTGAAAGGTACCATAAATTGAAAAGTGTAGGTCAAAAGTGGAGGATGTTAAAGAAAGATGCACGGGCACTTTTGCCCGGTGAGGAGGATGACCCCGAGAGTGGAGCTGAAGCGCCACCAAGTGATGATGAAGAATATGAAGATAATCCGGCGGGTGGACATTTGGATATTGGCCAAGGGAGTTCGAGTGGATATCATGGTGGAGGATTTTATGATTTTACCGAGAGGGCATATGTGGATGGTTGGGCCTTTGGGGGATCGATGAATGAGGTGATTGAAAGTCAACGCCCCCCAACCTCGGTGTTTGATACTTGGTCGGGGTCGGAGCGAACATTATTTGATCATCAAACGATGATGGGAGCTAGCATGGAGCGAAGAATGCAACAAGGTTTTGATCGTCAAGAATTATGGAACCGTGGACACGCTTACGCTCAGCAAGTGGAGATTAATCACAGGTACCTTGATGATCAGAACAGGAGAATGAATGATGATTGGCACGTGGGGAGGCCCGTAGTCGCAAATCCACCACCGGTGGATTATGGGTCCCTACCGCCATATGATGGAAGCATCTCCTATCCGACTCCACCAGTCCACCATTCCCAATGGGTCAACCCTCAGCAGCAGCAGCAACCCACAGATCAAGGAGGAAGCAGTGATGGAGCATTCGGCTTTGGCGAATGGAATGATTTGTTCACTTCGGTGTTCGGGCCGCCGCAGCCGCGCTACTATTGATCAGGTCGTGCTTCTTGTACATAGTTTTATATTCTGTTTGTTTATGCTTGTGTTTTACCTTTGGGTTTTGGGTGGTTGGGTGGTGTATTGAATTATGTGAATTGTTGATGAGTTTGGGTTGTGGAAGTTGGATGTGTGTTTGTGTTTTAAAAAAATGAAAAATCTAAAAAAAAAAAAATACAAAAAGAAATTTGTGGTTTGAGTGTACGAGCGTTTCTTTCCAAAGCCATGCATTGGGACAATGCATCCCAAGTGTAGGGATGGGAGGAAATTTTTGGAGATTTAAAAATTTTTTTTTTTTTTGAGGTCAAGTGCAATGTTGTAAAAATTGGAACACCTTGATTTAACCCCCATTAGACACATCGGCAACCCTTAATACCTGTTTCTTTTTCTTGGTGAGAGTTGAAGCCACACATGTAAATAAATAAATTCTTCTTTTGTGAGAGTGGCAACGGGTGGGGGTGCACTAGAACTTGTGCCTGAATACAGCTTGAATCCTTGATTGAACATGAGTGTAAAAATGATAAGGGCATTAGGTAGCCTCATCATGTGAGTGCGAGTGTGGGTTTTGGGGGGTTGGACCTCATACATTACAAATATGAGCAAGGTAGCGAGAGGGGCGGGGGTTTGGACATTTAGTTGCCCATCTTTGAGCTTAAAAGCCTATCGATTGTTAACCCTTTAGCTAGTTCCCTAAATCAATACCCAACTTGACCCGGTCTTGTGTGCTTAAATAGAGTGTTAGTGTGTTATTTTAGTATTACAAGTTGAAGTTTTAGTTGAGTGTGTTCGTATGTGTATGTATTAGTGTTTTTTTGATGTATTAAAAAAAAAAAGGGAAGAAGAAATTGAGAAAAATGATGAAAAGAAAAAGAAAAATGAAAGAAGAAAAAAAAAGAAAAAAAAAAGAAAAAGAAGAGCAAGTTAAGTTATGTTTGTGTTTGTATATAGTAGTGTTTCTTTGTTCGCGTGTGTTTGTGTTGAAATAAAAGACCGGGTAAAGTTTGCGCTACTTATATATATCCTATTCCCTACCTTCACACTTAGCCAAGTTACAACCGTCAAGTCCCTTTGATTTATATTCATGTTCTTGTTAGGAGGATTATTGATTTAGGTACAAGCTTATGGTTGTACAACTACCCGTTTGCCTTTTGTGTGTCTAGCGTATCTTTGCTAGAGCTTATTTGATACCGAGAGGAGAGATATTGTGAGGGGTGTGTTGATTGGGGTGTCGAGGATGGGTTAGTACGAGGATTGCACATATAACTTGACTTTAAAATGGTCGTTTTTGTGAGAAATAGAGTTTTGGTAGATTGCTTGGGACAAGCAATGGTTAAGTGTGGGGATGTGACGGGTGGTTCAAGGAACAACCCTTTATATTGTTAAAACGCCTATATTAATCACATTTAATCATGATATTGCTTGAAGTTGGGTGACTACGAGTATTATGGATGCAGGTATGATAAAGGAGCCAAAATGACGGAAAACGGGCTTTGGAAATGGACCGGAAGGCATTGGAACAAGATGGAACAAAACAAAAGAAAAATGGAATTTTGGCCCAAGCCCACCGTACCCTTCCGGTGGGGGCGTAGGCCTACGGTGGCCTCAGGCCACGTTTTTCCACCGTAGGGCAGGCTTGAACCACAGTCAGGATTTGAAGACCACCGTACCCCTACGGTGGGACAGTAGGGTTACGGTGGCACCTGCACTCTTGTGTAACTCCTTCTTTAAAGTGCAATTATTGGAGACTTATCATTATCACTTCTCACTTGGGACGTTTCTGATCACATTTTGGGCGATTTTGGCTGCAAGAAAGCATTGGAGAACAATTCTAATCCTTTGGTTTGTGTTTTTGATTCCTATGAACAATTACTTGAAGGTTATAATGATTCACCACATCATGCTAGGCTAAAACCTTTGGTGATCATTCTTGGTGAAGGTTTTTCTCAAACTCTTGTGTGTGTTTCCTTGAATTTCTAGGATGACAATTTAGTATTTTTGCTTGATTATTATGATGTTTGAACAATTGATTGTAGTGTGTTGATTAATTTACCAATTGTTAGTCTTTATCGTTCGTTCTTGGTGTTGCTAACAACCGAGATATCACGGGAAGGATTGGGGTTGGTTATTGATTAATTGGTCATCGGGAAACAACCTCGCGTTAATATAATCCGAGTACTTTGTTCCTTTTTACCACAACAATTGCTTTTACATGAGTTATGTCTATGTAACTCTTTCTAGTGGAAATTCACACATGTGTTTAGAGAAACCGGATCCTTGAATGGTCATTATCTCATAATTTGAAGAAACGTTTTTAAGTTTGAATCAATAATTAGTCGTTATTTTAGTTAAAATCAAAACACTCAAAATCTTAATTGTTTACTTTTTATTTAAGTAGTTTAATTGTAGTCAATCAACAAAACTAGAATTTACACATTTTCCACAAACTCCCTGTGTTCGATACCTTCTTGCTACTATACATTAGTTGTAATTGGGAAATTTAACGTGTACCACGACAAGCACGTCAACTGCACATAGAGAACACGGATTCAACTTTTTCCAACCACCGGAGCAGTCCCACTGCCCCTTCAGTCCCATTAAAGTTGTGGGGTTTGCAATCCATGAACTTTTTGTAAGAGCACTGAGGTGGAGGGGGATTAACAACGCCACCACCCATAGCGTTGTGGGCAGCTTGGAACGCAGCTAAAGCCACATTCACATGCTGTTGCATCAGATTGTTCAGCTCTTCCTGGGTCATGTTAATGTTGCCACCACCGCGGCCGCCAGCACGGCCACCCCTACGACCGCCACGAGCTCCCGACATCTTCTGCCAGAACAAGAACAAAACACTCAGTCCATTGCCAACGCTAAACCAACAGAAATCAAAAGGAACAAAGAATTGGGTCCAAACGTGACCATTGATCCCAACGGGAGGTCCACCGAGTCTTCCATGCATTTCAACTTATGATTTCGTGTGCACCCGAAATGATAAATTGCTCTACATGGTCCTCTAGGCGTGCCCCGAGCTTGAACCTCAAGCCACCCGATACCCACAGCTTAGAAGAAACAACCAACTCAAGGGATTTCCAAGTGACTAATCACCTAGAGATAGATTTCAACGAGTACATGCGCAAGATAATGTGTGTAAGCAGATGTGTCCATTGGAGCATAGGAGGGAGATGTCCGAATCCTGGACAGATCTCGAGAATGAGCCGAAGCTGCTCCAACGTACACCACCGCCGTGCAAGGTTTATCGAACAAGTCCCTCCGACTTTAACCCGAAAGGAAGGATAGAGTAGAGATAGAAACATCAAAGACAAGGAAGATAATACGACACTGTGTGTTAAGGATACCGACACCCCGACAAAGTTAATATGTTTACCCAAAGACACGACTCGTACGTATGTGACCGTCTAGTGTGTGCAAGACTCGGCTATAGACTAGACTCTACATGCAGTCCTAGTTCACTATAACCATTGGCTCTGTTACCAATCTGTCACACCCTCAAATTTCCACATGCGGGGGTTTACCGCGAGGCGCGTGACACACCAGGATCCAAGTCAACGGTCACAACAAACGACAACTAAATGTAAGAAAATACGTAAGACATTCCATGAAACAACCAAAACATTATGCTTTGAGCCATAAACCAGCAGCAGAAGCATTTCTTGTTTACAACCAAAAGACATATTACAGTTTTTCAAATCACAGTTTAATATGCAACAAGACTTCTAGACGCCGTGCAAGACTCCGTGCGCGCCTAGCCATTAACCGCTACCTTAGCGACCTGAGAAAACATGCCAAAAATGTCAACATATAATGCTGGTGAGTTCACAGGTTTTTCTTTTTCAATAATCGTTTCTTTAATCCTTTAAAAACTGTTACCGTTACCGTTACTGTTATTGTTACTGTTACTGTTCATACTATGCTTGTTCGTACGCTAGCTAGGCGTCAAGTGGGTTGCAAAAATGGTGTTTGGGGAGTCAAGGGTTCTATTTATAGGTGTTTTGACCCGTGCACAGCCCTTCAGGCGAGTAGCAGATCAGTTCAGGCGAGTAGGGATCCTACTCGCCTCTATTCATGCGAGTAGGGATCCTACTCGCCCCAAACTCCCTCTATTCGCATCAAGTGGGGCGATTAGGGGCTCCCCCAGGCTCCTAATCGCCTATAGGGTGCTGGAACGGGTTTTTGGCGCGTTAAACACTATTTTAACACATATAAACACGTATTCACATACCGACAAGTCACATAATGATTTCAAACATATAATGCATGATAACTAACACGTTCCCTCCCGATCACCAATTCCCGGGACCCGAGATTTACGTGTGTGCGTTAAACCCGGCGATTCCATGAATCACCAATCCTTGTACACATTGTGAGCGTTGGATTTTATCTAAAACAGGATATTATGATCATACAAGTCACAAATCTAGGTGCGGAAACCCTAGATCTGAACAAATTGATAAGATGCTAATCACGACACAATCAAGATCATTTTCAATATCATTTTCATAGATTAACTTTCAATCAATAAGCATTTACAACGTTTATGTTAATCTAGAATCACAAAGACACTTTCACAAAAACACTACTGAACCTGCACTGAACCTGGACACAAATGATAACTCTCTTACATAAACAAAAACTCAAAATCTATATATAGCCTCTGCACATTCGCCCCTTACAGATGGTCGAATGTGGGCATTTTCCACATTCGCCCACTGCAAGTGGTCGAATGTGATCTTCTGTCAATGTCCATTCTACCTTCGCCCAGTCCATATCTTCCTTCGCCCAGTTATCTTTCACCTTCGCCCATATTAACTACATTCGTCCCATCAGAATCACCTTCGGCTATCTTACTAACATATGTTAATTATAGTGTATCCAATCCTTAGTCGCAAAATGCATCAACAAACTCCCCCTCGACTATTGATTGGATAGTTTTCTCTGATAGTCCATCGTCTTGTTCATCAGCTTTATTCTGAGCTGCTTCTTCTGCTCATCAGCTTCACCCTCTTTCAATTGGGGTGCTCTGCTATACAATTCTTCAATCAAACCACACAAGCGTTTGTTTTCCTTCTTTAACTCTTTGTTATCCGCCTTGATCAGTTTGATCTTGTTCTTGTTTCTATCACATCTCCTCTCAAGCTTCTCATTCTTAGCTTCTAACATCTGAATCTTTTCATTTATCTCATCCTGATTCGATTTTGAAGCAACTACAATCTGGAGCATCTTCTCCTCATTCTGCTTGAATTTAGTGATTTCAGCTTGTTGAGCAATCAGCATTTTCATCATATCCTCCATCTTCTTATTGACTTGTTTCATAACATCATCATCAACAGTCATTTTCTTTGACTTTGATCTGGAGGGCTCAACTTCAACAGCTTTCTCTTTTTGAGGCTTCCTAAACATATCGAGCACTTTATCCATATCGATATTAAACTGATCGATTGGTAAAGTCTCTGCCTCCTTTCCTTTCTTCTGCTTCTTAGCAACTGGTGAAGATAGCTTGGAAGGTGTTCCAGCATCAGGCAATCTCTTACCCTTCAACAACTGAGCTAATTCTTTCTCTCTCAGTTCTTTCACACTAGACTTCTTTGCCATCGTCTTTTGTTTCTTTGTCTTCTTTGGCAAATTCACAACTACAGTATCACCAACACTCAGCTCAGCTAAATCAACTCCCAAACCTTCATCTTCAATTGATTTCCTTCTCCTCTCAGACTCTTCAATCGACTGATTCAATAACTCAGACTCACCAACCATAGTGGCCTTACGTTTGGTGGTCCTTACGTTCTCGTCATCAGAATCCCACTGTTCATCAACTTCAGTTTCTTCCGAATCCACAGACTCTTCATCCACCAAACTCGATCCTTTCTTCGCAGTCGATTTCTTTCTAGCAGCCTGTTGCTTTGTGCTTCCCTGATCAATAGCCTTTCCTTTGCCCTTCCCTTTGGCTCCAGGATTGACTACTTGACGCTTCCGCTTAGTGCTTGAATCAGCATACACTAAGGGATCGTCGTTGTCTGAGTCACTATCATCATGTCTAGCTTTGTTCTTGCCTGGATCAGTGTAATCCGGACGAGCCAAAGCGCCAAACAATCTCCTGTTGGGTGGTTTCTCATTATCAGCTACACCCTTGTAACCTTTCATCCTCATCAAGGTTCTAATATTCATGTGATCTTACCCTAGAATCATTGTCGGATCCTTCTTCAGCATTGGATATTTGTAATCAAAGATCATCATTAGAAACCTTGGATACAACATGAATTTCTTAAACTTTATACCCCTCAGCATCTCCAACATGTGGTCAAGTATCATCCCCGAAACATTAAATGGTTTGTTGAGTGTCAACGCAACCATTAATGAACTCAAACTCTTCCTCATCACGTCATAACCACCACTAACACATCCAAAAACATGGATCAGAACATGTGCAAAGTACTTGTACTGCACTCCCAGCTTCCCTTTATACATCGATCCGTCAGTAATAGGACCTTTGTATTTCATCCTTAAGAAGCACGCCTTCTGTTCTGTCCACGACAATTCCCTGGGATCTTCTCTATCTTCGAACTTAATCTGTAAAGCTTCCCGGATGTCGGCTTCAGTCAAGAACATATCTATCTCCTGAATCTTGCTCTTGATGATAGTTTGATTATCCCAGTAATCATACTTAGCGTTCTGGTAGAAATCTTCTATTATGTCTTTGTAAATGATGGTTGGTGTGGCTAGAGCATGTACAATCCTACTCCTCTTCAGAAATTCAATAATGCCAGTAAACTCCGTGTTCTTCTCCACGTCTCCTAGATACGCGCAACAGTTGTGCGATCTTTCGAAAGACCAACTGCTCGGTGTAGATGTTTCAGCTACGGGAACTGGATCTTGAACAGCTATCTCTGCTGGAGTCTCAACATTCACTGCTGGAGTGTCAATATTCTCTGGTTGTTCAGCCATCTGCACATAAAAATCAATAACACGCGTCAAAACACAAAAACGACAAAAATATAAAAATTTTGGTCAAAACACATCTGCACATTCGCCCCTTTTGGATTGGCTGAATGTGGAAATTATTGGTCGAATGTGAAATTGTATGGACGAAGGTGAATATGATCTTGATAAAAATTCACATTCGTCCATTTTTGTGTACATTCGCCCAAGGATTCTCACCTTCGCCCGGTTTATGAACCGAAGGTGGAACCTGTTTTCCCCCAAAAATTTGAAAAATTGCCATTGTTGATTTTAACATGTATTTTTGATTCTAATGTGTACTAACAATGCCGAATAACACTTGTTTATAATCAATTTTATCAAAACATCATTTTACATCGGTTTTCAATTAGAATTAGGGTTCATCGTGTTCAATCGATCAAAATTATCAACTAAACAAGTTTTTATCCTAATTCCTTCCATCATCTCCCCCTAAAACCTATGTGAAATGATCGGCAATCAAAATCATTCATCAATAAACATCAAAAATCCCCAGTTATGAAACCCTAGGTCCCGGTCCTTAAACAATCAAATCTGATCTGGTTTGTTGTCCAATACCTGTAAAAGTAGGGTTAAAATGATCAGCAATCACAAGGGAATGAAATGCACAATCACAGAAAAACACAGCAACAAGGTCTTGTTATGAGAGAATTTTTGAAAAATTTCAGAATAAGGAACTCGAAAGTGACTGACATATATATAGTGTTCCACGTTCGACCGGTGCAAGTGGACGAATGTGGTTAAAATCCACATTCGCCCCTAATTAAAGACACGAATGTAGAAGTAGGCCACCTTCGCCCCTTTTTGAAGACCCGAAGGTGAAACCTGGTACCAGGAAGTGAAAATCTCACCCGGAAGTGAAAAATCCACCTTCGCCCAAAATAAAAACGGCCGAAAGAGATAGTTTTTCCACATTCGACCCAATTAAGGGGCGAATGTGAAATGGAAAAACTGAAAATTTCGCCAAATCACGAATTCGAATCCCGTTCAACATTTTTTAATCCGTTAAGCTTCCAAAACTCAGATTTTCACATTTTGAATGTCACAAAGTCCAGATGGTGTTATCAAATCTCAGAAATTGACCATCAAGCATCCCCGGATATCAAAAATAAAGCAGAAATGCAAATCTTTTGGATTTTCTGAAATTTATATCAAAACACACCTAAAATCTTTTTGGATTTTGTAACTTTTTGACAATAAAAGTAAAATGCAACAAAGTAAAATGCATTAAAGTAAATGAAAACAGTAAACATTTTGTGATTTCCGGTAAGAGGATCATATCAGTTTTCTGAGAAATCTGAACACAGCGTTGATCTGGTTCAATATTATCATTAGAAACAATATGTGACACGGCAATTGCTGATATTGTTGTCCACATAAGCTCACATGCAGACAATTACGCAATGCTTTAAAATGATACGAATTAGATGTATTAGACTAACACATTGTGGTTCCCACACACACGACATACTCCCGTATCAAGAAGTAATCTGCACAAAGACTCATTGTAAAGCGTGATTATGCTTTCGTCGTCTGTAATTGTACAAGATATAATGCATAGAGGTATACAGGTCAGCAAATTAATGCAGCAAAGTAACATATGCACCATACCAGGTTGAGGACTGATATTAATCATGATTTGCATCAATGATCAATACGATATTATAGATAATCTTTGATCATCATATAACATGGAAAGTTCCTCAATTCGGTAACTTTAGGTTTTGGCATAAAGCTCTTTTATAAAGACATCCTGTCTGATCTAGGTCCGTAATGACTTACAGCAGAAGATCAGATAGGCTATCCCCAGACAACTAATAACATAACGACCCTAAACCTCCGAGTTTTGTACAAACACCCTATCAAACGAAATTACGGTACTAAGACCATATGCCCATGAGGTGTTCATCCACAAACGCGTAGTTTGTTATGTTTGTATCACTAATGCACGCAATATAAAGTCTACGAAGCCTATCAGCAAATCACACGTAATCAACATACGTCGCATTAAAACTATACAATTCTTTAGCCTGTGTCAGATCCCCACTGATGTACTATCATTTCCTCTTTTTATCCAGGAAATCATTTTGGGTTTTTCTAATTTTTAGGTATTTTGAAAATTTTTCAATGTTTTTGGTTTTTCTGATAAAATGACTCCCCCTAAAATAAAGAACATATTTTTGGGTTTTTAATTTTTCTGAAAAATAAAACAAAACAAAATTTGAAAGAAACAATCCACTTGAAAGCATCAACTTCTTTGAGGATTAAACAACCCCCTCGAAAGCATCAACTTCTTTGAGGATTATGATAGTAAAGAGAAATTCCCAATTAGCAAAGAGAAATTCCCAATTAGCAAAAATTTAAAACTAAAACTAAAAACGAAAAATGATAAACCGAGGAGCCGATTAGTCCTGTTTTTCCTTTATATTGTTTACTTTCAAAAGATATTCAAAGCGGGATCTGTCAAAAGCTTTTGTAAACAAATCTGCACGTTGGTAGTCAGTATGGATTTTGACCATGTCAATCAATTCCTTAGCATAACAATCACGGATAAAATGATATTTAATCCGGATATGTTTAGCTTTAGAATGATTTTCAGTATTTTTAGTTAAAGCAATTGCGGCTTCGTTGTCACAGTGTATAGGGGTTTTAAGAAACTGCAAACCGTAATCGACCATCTGTTGTTGGATCCAGAGCACTTGAGAACAGCAACTCGAGGCTGAAATGTACTCGGCTTCACATGTAGACAGTGCGACGGAAGTCTGTTTCTTGCATTGCCAGGTAATTAACCTGCTCCCTAAAAACTGGCAACCGGCTGTTGTTGATTTGCTGTCTTTGTCACAGCCGCCCCAATCTGCATCACTAAAAGCAATAAAATCAAAATCATCATCATTAGGGTACCAAAGTCCTTTTGATGGACAACCCTTCAGATATCGAAGGATACGCTTGACCGCCGTCAGATGACTTTGTTTCGGCTTCGATTGGTAACGCGCACAGAGACACGTTGCATACATAATATCTGGTCGAGACGCTGTCAAATACATCAGAGATCCGATGATTGCTCTGTATGTAAATGGATCTGTCAGCTCTCCCTTAGCGTCGACTCCAATCCCGTGATTGGGTTGTATCGGGGTATCCATCGGCTTAGAGTCCTCCATCTGGAATCGGCTCAAGATGTCGGCAACATATTTCGTCTGGTGAATGAAGATCCCGTCGGGTCTTTGATCCACCTGTAAGCCGAGGAAAAACTGCATTTCTCCCATAGCGCTCATTTCGAACTTCTCCTGCATAACAGTTTCAAATTCCCTGCACAAGAGTTCGTTAGTTGAACCAAATATAATATCATCAACGTAAATCTGTACTAGAAGCAAGTCATCTCCCGTCTTCTTCGTAAAGAGGGTACAATCGACGAGGCCGCGCTTGAATCCTTTGGAGATGAGGTATGTACTTAGCTCCTCGTACCACTGTCTTGGAGCCTGGTGCAAACCATATAAAGCTTTGTTCAGCACGTAGACCTTGTCCCGGTGGATTGGGTCCTCAAAGCCCGGTGGTTGCCCGACATAAACCTCCTCCTTGACTTTACCATACAGAAATGCGCTCTTGACGTCCATTTGATAGACTTTAAATTTCTTGTACGAGGCAAACGCAAGGAACATCCGAATAGCTTCCATTCGTGCTACTGGTGCATAGATTTCGTTGTAATCAATTCCTTCAATCTGATGGAAACCCTGCTCAACCAATCTGGCTTTGTTCCTTACAATAACCCCACGGTCATCCTTTTTGCACTTAAATACCCACTTAGTGCCTATTTTCTTTCGTCCCGGCGGCAAATCTGTGAGCGTCCAGACTCCCAATTTCTGGAATTGCAATAACTCTTCCTGCATTGCCTCAACCCAGGCATCTTCTTGCAAAGCGTCTTTGTATGTCCTTGGCTCTACCTGGGACACATAACATGCAAACGACCAATCATTTTGGTCACCAGATTTCTGAATTTTGGCATACAATGCTAAAGCACCAAAACTCTCTGGCGTATTAACGCTTTTAAGCTGCCCTCTGGTCATCACTCCACTACCAGGATCTCCGATCACTTGCTCCAGCGGGTGAATACGATGAATCCGAGATTCCGGATTAACAGGTACAATCACTCCCGTCTGAGCAGTCAAGTTCTCTGTAGCATCCTGATCATTACCCGTGTTAGATAATGAAGCAACATCTGGATTTGGAGTTGGGTTCACAGTTTGCTCTTCTAAATCTTCAGCATTTTCAAGAACAGCTTCTTCAAATTGTTCATCTTCAGATTCTGAAGTGTCTAAAGAAGTTGAAGCTTCTTGAAACAACTCTTCTTCTTGTGTAGGAACACTGGTATCACTAGAAGCTGGTGGGGGGTTTACGGTGATTGGACGCATCAGCGGTGAAGTTGCCGCGTTTTCACACTCGTAAAGTAATCTGATCACAGCTTCTTCAACCAGGCTATCTAGGTTGAATGACTCAAAGAAATCTTTGTAATCAAACATCCAATCAGGGCCCGTGCCTTGCAAATTTTGTGTGTATCGTTGAACTTCCACGTTTGCCCAATCCTCCACTTGACGAGTTCGCTTGTTGAATACCCGTTTGAGCGGGGTTGCATATCCAACAAAATATCCCTCTTCAGCTTTAGGACTAAACTTCTCACTTGGATTCAACATCGTACATGGCGCCCCAAATGGTTCTAGATACTCTAAATTGGGCTTTCGTCGGTGTAACAGCTCATAAGATGTTTTTGCAAACTTCTTCACTGTCAAAACCCGATTTAATGTGTAGTTTGCTGCATAAATCGCCTCATTCCAGAACATTACTGGAAGATTTGAGTCAGCGAGCATTGTTCTTGCAGCCTCAATCAGAGTCCTATTCTTTCTTTCAGCAACACCGTTCTGTTGCGGGGTATACGGAGCTGAATATTCATGATGAATCCCTTTGCTTTCACAAAGTTCATCCATCTTTGCATTTTTAAACTCCGTCCCGTTGTCACTCCTGATCCTTTTGATCTTCAAGTTGTAGATATTCTCCAGCCGAGTGAACAGAACTTGTAAGTTG
Source organism: Ambrosia trifida (assembly GCA_028751855.1). NCBI lineage: Eukaryota > Viridiplantae > Streptophyta > Magnoliopsida > Asterales > Asteraceae > Ambrosia > Ambrosia trifida. Next base: position 102,914,883 of record CM054123.1, on the reverse strand, counting down.
GTAAAAGTGTCGCTTTTGTTCTTCAAACACATCACCCATGAAAATCGTGAATAGTCATCAGTGACGACTAAACAATAAAGCTCTCCAAGATGACTTTTGCGTTTGACCGGTCCAAACAGGTCCATGTGCAATCGCTCAAGCGGCATCTCAACAGAGTTAACCTTCTTCACTTTATGGGATTGTCTGTGTTGTTTTCCTTTCATGCAACTCACACACTTGTCGTTCAGATGGAAATGTTTCACGTTTACTCCATCGACAAGTCCATTTCTCACTAACTGATTCATTTTCCTCAGATGAATATGCCCCATCCTGCGGTGCCACATTATCGATTCTTTTTCGGTCGCCTTGGAAAGAAAGCATGTTATCTGTCCCTGTGGTGTCATCGCCTTGGACATATCAAGAATGTAAAGATTGTTGACTCGAGGTGCCATCAACATAATCCACTCCTTTGGAATCTTGAAGCCCGGTTTGAGGATGTAGCAGGATTTGTCATCAAAATGCACAGAAAATTGTTTATCGCATATTTGACTGACGCTCAACAGATTATAGTCTATCTGTTTGACATAAGATATCCGCTCGAAAGTCACAATCCCGTTACTCACGCTTCCTTCCATCGTGATATAACCTCCTTTATTTCCCGCGAACGCAACATATCCTCCATTGATATTCTTCACATCAAACAACAACGCCAAATCCCCCGTCATGTGGCCTGAAGCTCCACTATCAACAATCCAGAGACTGCTAATAGGGCCAACTGAAGCTCCAGGTTTTGGCGGTTCGGTCATGGCCATCAAAGCAAAATGAGCTTCCTTTCCAGTGAAAAACTTTGAGTAATCGATCTTGGTGAAAGCATCATCAGCTATGCACGACTTCCTCGTCATCAAGAAATCAGCTTCTGCCAGCAACTGGTCAATATCATCATCCAAAGAATCAACACTTCCCTCTGTGTCTGATTCGCTCTCACAATCTGAATAGACTGATTTACACTCTTCGGGAACATCAGAGACTGAATCAATTACCATCCCAGAACTCTTCTCCTCAGCCTTAACCTCAACAGGTTCATTCTCCACTTCCATCTCTGTCTCAGAATCATCACTCTCACTCTCCTCAGTTTCTTTCTTCTCATCAACTACCACCGTCTCTTCCAAATCAACCTGATAAGCAACACAAGCCACATTCCCACCAGTAGTTACTTCTTCAACTCCTATTTGCATACCCGACCAGTCAAACCTCTCATCCTGCTGAGTTACCAAAGCTTGGTTTTGACCCGCATTCTGTTGAGTCTCAGTAGGTGTAGTGATCGGTACAACTGTTCGGTTTGGGTGATTAGGAGATTGGTTTTGAATCTGGTTTTGAGTGTTTGGTTGTCTGTTTTGGTTGTTAAAGTTTCGGTTTTGGTAGTTGTTGGTTTGGTAAGAAACTTGGTTTTGTTGACGGTTCTGGTAGTTTGCATTGAAAGGGTTTCGGTTACCTTGTTTAGGTGGCTGGGTGCATTCCCGTTTGAAGTGTCCTTTCTCTCCACAATTAAAACATGTAACCTTCTCCTTGTTAAAACCATAGGTTGTATTGGGAGAAGTTGCCAAGTCAGTCCTTCCAGTTTTCTCTATGAACTCTGTTGCTCTCCTCATTATACTCGCAAAAGCCCATTGAATGTCAATGAGTTCCATCTCTTCTTTATCGATCTGTGCGTAGTCTTCGTTGGTCAAGTTGTTGTTCCCAATCTGACTAGCAACTAATCCATTGTAGGATGAAACCATTGCAGAGACTAATGCAATGTGTTGCTGAGCAACCTCCACAGTCACGTTTCCTAAGTTGGATGTATCCAAAACCACCGGTTGTTTATGTTGAGTAATTTGGTTTGATGGTTGTTGTGTTTGGTTAGCGGTGTAAAAACTAGCTTGTTGCATAGGAGAGACTGGTGTAATGTAGGAAGTATATTGTGGTGGTGTGTATGATGGTTGTTGTGTGTAAGAATTGTATTGTGGTGGTGTGTAGTTGGTGGTTTGTTTTGATGAATCCATGACATTGGAAATGCATGCAACATGTGGTGCAACACTTCCAGAGCTCGAGTTTCCAGCTGAAACTGAAGTACCTCCAAAATACAGACTCGGATTCTGAGGAATCTGTGACCTCCTAGCTTTCCTCCTATCCTCCAGCTCTTTGTTCTCCAACTTCTCAATAAACTCTGAAATGGTCCAGAATTGATAAGCATCCTTCTCTCTAAGTACCTCCACATGCTGATCCCATTGTGGTGGCAAAGCATCTGCAAACTTATCCACCTGCTTAGTCATGGGAATCTGTACACCATAGCTAGACAATTCAGACAATAAATGCATATATCTCGGAGTTAGTTCTTTCAAAGTTTCATTATTAATGAAAGAAAAATTATCAAACTCTTTAACCAACTCCTCCATTCTCAAACTCCTGGTCTTTTCGTTACCATCATGCTTCCTCTTCAGCTTATCCCAAAGCTGCTTCGACGTTGTACATGTCCCAAACTGATGCAACAGGTCACTTGTGATCGCCTGTGTCAGTTGAGAGAATGCCTTCTTCTCCACCACGTATTTCTTCTTTTCATCCTCAGCCAAGCTCTCCAGAGGAATCAACTCACCGGTATTCTCCAGAATCGGTGCTGTGTATCCTTTGACGATCATGCTCCATGCCTCAGCTCCTTCAACTCCCATGCCCTCCAGATGGATCTTGAACATGGTGTGCCACTGGTTGTACTCTTGCATATCCATGAGCTTCGGTGGCCGAGTCCCACTACCTGTAGACAAATCCTTAATCAAGGTAGAGATAGCGTTAGTGGTTTGAGTATTTACCGCCGCTGCAGCTACTCCCCAGTAATCTGATTGTAATGCCGGATGTGCTACATTCTGAGGCATCGTGCTCGAGGTTGTCATGTAGTTCAGTGGTTGTGAGGATTGCGTGTTCGTCTTTTGAGCTGCCACAGTCCATGGGTCCATTGTCTGCTGTTGTGGTTGTGTTGGTGCTGATCCCGAAGTAGTTTGAAAACGCCACATGATCAAAATCTGAAAATCACAACACTTAGAAAAATTTTTCAGCAAAAAATTTTAGGTTCGCCCAAAAATAATACGTTCGTCCAAAATTTTCTAGGTTCGTCCAATTCTGTCACACTCTCGTCCCTTATAACTCACTTTCGTCCAAACAGTGATACCCGAAGGTGAATATGACCAGAATGTAAATCACACAAACACAATTTCCACTTTCGTCCGAGCAAAAACGGTCGAATGTAGAATATACTACCCGAATGTAAAAAAATGTCAAACAAGTTTTCAGGTTCGTCCACTCAAACTCTCAGGTTCGCCCACTTTTATGTCAGGTTCGCCCACAAACTCAGTCCAGGTTCCAGGTTCGCCCCATATCAGCAGATCTCACTTTTGAAAAACGGTTATTGTTTGAAAAACGGTTATTTTGAGCTCAAATTTTCAAAAGTTCATGGATTTCAATGATCTCAATCAGATTATGTTTCGGATTTGATTTGGAACAACTTTAAGTCTTGGAAAACTTGAATTTGACCACAAAATCACCTTTAAATCGATCAAAAACTATGTTTTATAAGAGTTTTTGTAAAAACAGATGATAATTTGTCTAAAATATGTCCAAATCAACTCTGATCTTATCAAACTTGTTGTTGTATGATCCTCTATGCTCTGATACCACTTTGTGAGCGTTGGATTTTATCTAAAACAGGATATTATGATCATACAAGTCACAAATCTAGGTGCGGAAACCCTAGATCTGAACAAATTGATAAGATGCTAATCACGACACAATCAAGATCATTTTCAATATCATTTTCATAGATTAACTTTCAATCAATAAGCATTTACAACGTTTATGTTAATCTAGAATCACAAAGACACTTTCACAAAAACACTACTGAACCTGCACTGAACCTGGACACAAATGATAACTCTCTTACATAAACAAAAACTCAAAATCTATATATAGCCTCTGCACATTCGCCCCTTACAGATGGTCGAATGTGGGCATTTTCCACATTCGCCCACTGCAAGTGGTCGAATGTGATCTTCTGTCAATGTCCATTCTACCTTCGCCCAGTCCATATCTTCCTTCGCCAAGTTATCTTTCACCTTCGCCCATATTAACTACATTCGTCCCATCAGAATCACCTTCGGCTATCTTACTAACATATGTTAATTATAGTGTATCCAATCCTTAGTCGCAAAATGCATCAACACACATGGTTATGGACCGACTCCCGATGATCACGCGGATCATCGTAACGACTCCCGATGATTCCCAGAATCATCGTACCGACTCGACTGACCCCGTTAAGTACGTAATATGCATGACTCGCTAAGGTAGACTTACTAGTTTAACGAAAGTTATTAACCGGAGCTTGCCGGGTGTCACACATTTGACTTTGGAGGAGTCAAAGAGACCCAATTTTAAACACCCCCCCCCCCCCCCCCTTTGATGACCAAACACATTAAACATATTCAACTTTTTGCATAACTCCTCATGTTGTGATATTAACAACCTTTTTTTTGAATATATCAACCACTTGATCTTTGGATTGATTTTTAATAGTTTGTATTTTACCTTCGGCTACATGATCCCTCAAAAAGAATAAATCAAGTTCAAAAGCGTTTAACCCTATCATGTAGAACTACGTTTGCTGCATTAGAGATTGTAGCACTGTTATCACAGTAAACAGAAACTGGAAATTTTACCTCAATGCCAAACTCAGATAACAAGTTTCCAAGCCAAATTAACTCGCATGTAGCAGCACACATGGCATGATATTTAGCTTCTGCTGAAGAACGTGAAATAATGGACTGCTTTTTACTTTTCCAAGATACTAAATAGTCATCTAGGAACACACACAATCCAGTGACCGATTTTTTAGTCTCTAAACATTTTCCACGATTTGAGTCTGAGAATGCACTAAGCTCAAATACAACTCTTTTTTGAACATCATCCCTTTACTAGGGGACAATTTCAAATATCTTAATAATCTAAATGCCATTTGAAGATGAGCCTTAGATAGATTGTGCATGTATTGACTCAGTTAATGCACAAAATAAAAGATATTTGGTCTGGTGTGGGATATGTATATGAGTTTACCAACAAGTTTTTGATATCATGTAATATCAACTAATAACTCATTCTCCTTTGCACAAAGAGAAGTGACTGCATAGTGTTGCTCCATTGGATTGTTCACTGGTTTACAGCCAGTCATGCCATATTCGGCAAGAAATTCTATGCAATACTTTCTTTGTGACATGCATAAACCCTCACCAGATCTTATGACCTCTATTCCTAAAAACAAATTTCAGAGACCCTAAATCTTTTATTAAGAACTTGGAATTCAAAAAAGTTTTTACATGCATAATTTCCTCAAAGTTATTTCCAGTAACCACTATATCATTTACATAAGCAAGTTGTCACACCCTCAAATTCCACATGTGGGTTTTTTACCGTGAGACGCATGACACACCGGAATCCAAGTCAACGGTCACAATGAATGACAACTATATGTAAAATATGCAAACAAAAAATCATGAAGTCTCATAATCATAAAACCATTAGCGGAAGCTAAAATAAGTTTACAACCCATGATAAAATAAACGTAGTCTGAAATTGTTTAAAACATGCAACTATACTCTAGACGCCGTGCAAGACCCCGTGCGCCTAGTCCATGTATTTCTACCTTAGCGACCTGAGAAAACATGCCAAAAATGTCAATATATAATGTTGGTGAGTTCACATGTTTTTATAAAATGTTTCCATAAGTTAAAAGATCATTCCCATTATTACTATGTTATATGAACGTTAGATAGACGTTAAGTATCGTTACTACTACGGTTAGAAACCATTATACTGACATGTAACCATGTATGAACAACCCAGATGTTGGGCTAACGTCATCCTCGGTAGGCCTGAAAGTTAGAGACACTATGCACCCGTCCGACTTCCAGCCGACCCGGGTAGGGTTTGTCAAGCCCAATAGATCTATCCACCTTTCCCCCGTTATGTATACCCACATATTCATGGTTTCCCCTGGGACTTAAGATGAAACTCCGTATAGTAAACAAAAGATAACCATAGTAAAACATGATCTTTTTGAATCCAAAGTACGTAGCATGTTTCTTCCCCAAAAGTAAAATCAGTAAAAGTGGGGCTGTAACACTCACCTTAAGTTACGTTCTTAAAAATAGTTAAACCGAAATGCTATGGTAGTCCCTAATGCCGGCGACCTAGCATAAGATGTATATAAGTACCCGCACTAATAACCCGTGGGTTAATTAGTCCCTAAATGTCCAGACCATAACCAAGTACGTTTGATAACACGTTTAAACGTTAACCTGACCACACAATACAAGACCAGACATCTCGTTGGTGATCTGACATCCCCCGTATTAGCCAAATACAAGTAACCAAGCAATCATATATAATCACGCACTTAATACGCAAAAACAGTTCACTAAGTCTAGCATACAGTTCACATACTGCATATACGAGTCCGAACACGTGTCATCAGGTTTATAGACATGTCACGGGGTTCACAATATGTTCCTAAGTGTCAAATCATGTTTCGGGGTTCCAAAATATATTTACAGCAGCAAAACACACGACTAGGCATCAAAATACACGACTAGGCATCAAAACACATGACTAGGTATGAAACAGGCAACTAGCAAAGCTAGTAGCCCTTTGGAGGGGCGACTAGGTTCCAAAGAGGCGACTAACTAAGCTAGTTGCCCCCTACAGCATGTGACTAGCTTAGCTAGTTGCCACTGCAGTTCGGGTGACTCTTTTCGCGCGTTAAACCCTTCAAATCAGATCCGAATAATGTACAAACACCCAATATCAATTCATAATCTTCAAGCAACTTATCCTAAATGAAAAAAAACCCTAATTTATCATCAGTCTAACACCCTAATTGCAAGAATTTCCCAAAATGGAATAATATTATGAAAACATCACATCATTGCACGAATAACTTACCCTTAATGGCAAATAATCAGATTTCACCACATAATCACATCTTAATCATCATCATATTGTTATCACATCATTTTAGCATAAACCCTAACATCACTTAATCATCAAATCATCGTATAATATCCTAAATCCTCCTAATGCACTCAAACGGGTCAAAACACATATTATCATCAAAACACATCAAACAACCTTCCTAATCCAAGATAATCATCCTAATGACTCATTCATATCAACAAAACATCAAACACATAAGAATCCCCATGTTTTAATCATCAAAAACCGTTCTTTGCATGAATCCTTCATATAGAACCCATTTAAAGGATTAGACTTGTTTTAAAACTATTTTTCAAGGGTTTTTAAAGACACAAATTTTATAAAACCAGGTCTGGACCTTTAGGGATCAAAATAACGATGTGATAAAAGCTTAGTATGAATAACACACCTTATATTTTTGCTAGAAATGATGTTTAAAGTTTGAAAATGGTAGTTTTAGGGCAAAAACGGGTTCTAGAGGTTAAGTATAGTGTGAGAGAGGTCTGGGGCGAGTTAGGGTTTCACAAATGATGTTTTACAAGTCAAGCATGGTATTTATAGCTGTTACTAGTCGTTTCAGACACAACAGGCGACTAGGGTCCTAGTCGTCCCCTAGAGCAAATGATGTTTTTCGGCGCGTTAAACACAATTTTAACACATATAAGCACGTATTCACATACCGACAAGTTATATAATGATTATAAACACATATTACTTGATAACTAACACGTTTACATTTGTTCACCAATCCCCAGGACTCGAGACTCGCGTGTGTGCATTAAATCCGGTGATCCTACAAATCACCAATCCTTGTACACATGGTTATGGACCGACCTCCCGATGATCCCTAGGATCATCATAATGACTCCCGATGATTCCCCGAACCATCATAACGACTCAACTGGCCTAGTTAAGTGTAATGTATGCATGACTCGCTAAGGTAGACTTACTAGTTTGACAAAAGTTACTAACTTTAGTTTGCCGGGTGTCACATCATCCCCTATTGAAAGAATTTTCGTCCTGAAAATTGCACAAGCCGAAAGGAAGGAATGAAAAGAGAGAAAAATTTTCCAGTTGCTACATCATCCCATGTTGAAAGGAATTTTACCCCCGAAATTCACTTAGCTTCAACAGAATTAGGTGTGAGTTTCAGTGCTCACTTTGGAAACAAGTAAGGATACGTAGACTTCATCTGGTCCACACGTTTCCTTGTGAAATCCAGTCTACGGTTGGAGTTCCAACGAACCTTAACGATGCGGATTTTACTCCGACGAAGGCTACGAATCTTATAAACCAAGATTTCAACCGATTCCTCAACGATACGCAGACGATCATCAACCTTGATCTCTTCAAGAGGAACTATGAGTGTTTCGTCAGCCAGGCACTCCTTAAGGTTCAAGACGTGTAAGACATCATGCACGTTACTGAGTTCAGCTGATAAGTCAAGTTTGTATGCCACCGGCCCAATCCGTTCCTGAATTGCGAACGGTCTGACATAACACGGATTCAGTTTACCACGCTTCCCAAAACGGATAAAGCCCTTCCAAGGAGAGACTCTCAAAAGAACCCGGTCGCCAACCTGAAACTCCCGTGGTCTGCGATGACAATCGGCATAGCTCTTCTGGAGATCCCGAGCTGCTGCTATACGATTTCGATTCTGTACAATCTTCTTGGAAGTTTCATACACGAGCTCCGGGCTAGTGAGCTGGCTCTCACCCACTTCGGCCCAACAAAGAGGAGATCGACACTTCCGTTTGTAAAGAGCCTCGAACGAAGCTGCCTTGATTCTAGAATGGTTTTCATATAGTCAAACAACTCATGCATTTATTTTAGGATTCCTAAAACTTAAGTAAGTGTTTTGCTAGATTCTTACTATCCCTGCTATTTCAAACGAACCTAATCCAACCCTTAAAACTCACACGTATCATCCCTCTTATCCAAATTATTCGAAACAGATTATTCACCTATAAATTCATGCCGTGCCTTAAATTTCCCAAACCACAGTTGCCATAATTTCTACCCATTCACCCTCAACCCTGTGTTTTTAATAACTCCAGGACGATGTTTCCAAAAGTAGGGGAGACTGTAACATCGCAAGATTTTCCCCAATCTTTGGACTAGTAAAACCACCACTTTACCTATATTATGTTTTCTTTATACAAATATACTAACCTTGTCTAATAATTTTTTATAATAATAATAATAATAATAATAATGTTAGTCTTTTTTTTTCTCACCAATAAATAATAAAGCTAACCCAAAAATTTATAACTCAAACCATACCCATCCTCATATTTTTTGAGCCGAGTAACAGCCCACTTGAGCCCAATAGTAACTCGGCCCACACTTCCTTTTCCCTCTATGCACAGTTAGAAACAAAAAAAAATGAATTTATGCCAACCAGACTCGAACCCGAGTCTGGAGGCGGTTCGAACCAAACACACATAAACACAACCACTGAGCCATATTGCCTTTTGTGTTTTAATCGAAACCAATTAAACATAACCTTCAAAACAAGTCATGATCAACCATTCAAAGGTCAAACCCAAAGTCAACCTACGAGAATCAATCAAAAGGAACGCGTTTTTGATCTGGAAATGGAAAGTAAGATTGATTGACAGACCATTATCGTGCTTCCACGTTCAATTACTTTAAGACATTCCAAAATTTATCAATTATTACGCATTTAATATTAAGCCATAGTCAACTTTCCTAAATCATTCAATATGTGTGTAATTGTATAAATTGAAACCTCCCCTAGAACCTAAAGATGCCGAAACACAATACCCAACTATCAATTTTTGTAAATGAATTATCCTCGAGCAAGATTAAGAGTCACGTTTGACTTTTTGCTTTGACTTGTGATTTGAAGTTTCGTTACAGGTATGAATCAAATCCTTGCTTTCAATAGTTTAATCGGCCCCTGGGAATCAATAACCCCATGGTTAATTAAACGATAACATTGTATACGAGTCAATTGAAAATCTAGGGTTCATGCGTGTAGATTTGGGGAAGAACACAAATCAGGTTCGAACATAATCTGAATATAAAGGTTTGGAAATCTGAAACATAAACATTCTCAGAGTGAGGCTCAGTTGGTGAGCCACACTTGTGATAAGACTCTGGACCGGCCCAGACGCGGGTTCAATTCCCACCAACAGCATATTTTTTTATCAACTTTTCCTTGTTTCTTTTATGTATATATCAGTTAATAAACTCTATAATATATTTAAAATACCTAATATGACTTATAAATTATACAAAATTTATTTTATGATTTACAAATGATAAACTTTATTATACAATTTTTATTTTTAAAAAAATCATTTATTTAATATATATAAATTATATTACAAGTTTATTCATTTATAAGTTAAAAAGTCTATAAAAATATCTAAACGATTTTATAAACATCCACAAAAATTATTTTAAACTTATAAATCAATAAATATTCCAGAAATAATTTTTGATTTTAGAAAAACATTTATTAAATATTTTTAATTAATTTTCACTATTTTAATCATAAATAATTCATAATAAATCCATTTTTCACTAATTTTACATCAAAATTTTACACATTTATTAAATATTTTATTAGCTTTATGTCAAATCAAATCTAAAAAAGGTGATAGATGTCATACTTTATTTTTAAAATATTTCTTTTGTGTACTTGTGATAGTACAATAAAACTTTGGACCATTATTTTTATTTTAGTTTAATTTCAGTTTGAACTTTTCCTTTTTGTATTTTTCTAGTATTATAATAATAAAGCACACCCACAAGCCTTTTTAGTAATATAGGAAAAGGTGCCATACTTCCCTGGCCATCATAACTACTAGTTATCTTACATACGTTAGTCACAAACACATTTAGTTATCATGATACAGACTAATTAAACCTACAATTAGCTTACCAAAATAAACATTGTTTTGGGGGATAATAAAAAGTGTATGTCTTAAAGCTACAACCAACAAGCATCAAAATAAACCCCCACACGCCCACCATCTCCAAGCACCCACACTGCAAACTAACCCTTCCTCAACGCTTGCTTTGCAACCTTTGCCTTCAAGGTATTAACATCAGAGCAGAGGATGTGGGCTGCATACTTTTTGCGTAGCCTGTTCACCTCCCCTTCTTTTTTCTTCTAGTGTGAACTGAAGTCACACTCAAATGGCACATGCATCCCCATGAATCTCTCCATATGTCGCATCAGAAATACGCCACAGTCCGTTCCATTCCCTGCTATTCCCTAATCCACATCAAGGTGTTGTATTGCTGCAGCCTCAACCGCTTTCGCCCTTGGGTGTTGAATTTCAAGCAGGAAGTTTACAAACATGTGTTTCTGCAGTTATTACATGTGTTAGTGACATAATAAACGTCCTAAACATTCAAGCGAAAGGCAAAAAACTTACGTATTTACATGGCATATCCATGTTCTTGAAGTCGTTGCTTGCTCGGAACCCACGACGACCTCTCTTCTTATCATTGTCAATCAGAAGTATCGCGACATTCCGAAGCTCAAAAATCAACAAGTAGAAATGCCCTCTCTCAAGAACAGGGAACTAGATGATGTCATATTTCCCGAAGTCTGTGATCTTGTGGTAACTTGGGATAGCAGCATTCATGCTGGATGCAAACCTTTTTTGCTGTCTTGCTTGGGGATCACAGTGCTTATCATTCAGCATCCATGGAATCTGTGAGTTTTAGAAAGGCATAATCCGTAAATACAATATTCACAACATAACATAACCTACAAACTAATATTGACTATTCATTACCACAACTTAGGTTCCTATAAACAGGCGAAGGTACGCGTCATCTGACTTTAAAGTTTCTTCATAATTGAGGACCTCAACCCAACAATCGATTATGCCGTCACCAACCCACTAACCTGGCTTTAACGTCTTAAACAAACCACGCGTAGCTTCCACGTTAGAACTACTTCTAAACAACACCTCCCTACACATGTTTAATATTATATTAACGCTACTGAGACAAATCTAAATAAAAACAAACCATGCGCAACTTACCTAGACATCGTATCAGGATCGTCATCAACCATTGCATCAAGCTGTTTGCCTTTCCCAGCCCTGCGTCACAACAAACAGATTTATGCTTTCGATGTTAGAAAACAGGATAGCATCACTATATAAGTTAATACACAAACTTACAGATCTGATTGAACTTTCCTCCTAGCAAATGTCCCATGCAGTTGATGGATCAAACTCTCATCTATGCATATGTAGCTCCACACATCTTCGTCATCTTTGGTCACACCCTCCAGCAGTTTTACACCACGTTTGATGAACGGATATTTGTGCACGTACGTCACGCTTCTTTCCCGAAGTGGATTTCTCTTTGCCTTGTCCAATTCTGCAATCATTCTTTTCCGATCTGCCAATGTTAGATTATCATCATCATCCTGAGTTTCCAAACCCCCAACGCGATATTCATTGTATACGCCACTACTGGCGTCAAAGGAACGGATAGACAAAACCATCGGGTAACGCAAGGGTGTTTCCACGGCTTTCTCAGACGATGTGCACGCTGTTTTTTTATCAAATAAATACGGGGTTTTCAGTTACACTCACCACACATTCAACAAACATATAAACTAACATACGAAACATACAAAGTCGTATACGAAATAATCAGACTAACATATGAAACATATAGCATACCGTGGAGAGGAACATTCATGGCTTGACCACCAGCGTCTTTGCTTATTCCCTGGGCATTCTGTTCCAACTGCGTCAGCCCAACACTAAGACTTGGTATTTCGTAGTCGTCAACCGGCGTAGTTTTTTCTGCTTGCACTTTTCCTGATGGCCCGCCCGATGCTCCAACGTCATCATGCGCACCTGGATTAGGCGCTGTGTCACCCGTTGACGCGTTTGCCGGCCACTTTGCTGCTTCGCTAACCTCATCTGCATTGGCCAAAAATATTACATAGTCATTACGAAAAAGAAATAGCAGTTTGATCCAAACTTATTTCGATGATACAAAAGGCTGAGGAAAACTTACTGTTTGTTTCTTTCGATACCGTAGCCGGGTCCGGTTGTTTCTCGACATGAATTCGAACGCACGTCGTCTGCTGCTGGGTATGTTGGACGTTTGCACCGGTGCTAAGATCAGTTGGACAAGTTTCTGGGTCAGCACCTGCCTTCTCATCTGTTGGATTGCATATTCATGTGTTAAAAGAAACCGCATCGCGGACATAAACATGTAAAAAATAAAAAACAAATGGAAAAAATGAACAACGCCTAACACATGTAAGGGATTACCATTAATACACGTTACTACATGGTTGGGGGCAGAACTTACTTTTTGTCAACCCTGGTTGCATATCTGCTATTACTGGTAACGCGACATGTCTCATGGACAAGCTTGCACTAGCGCTAAGATCAGACGGACAGCTTTCAGGGTCAGCAGCTTCGTTCTCATTTATTGGATTGCCTAGTCAAGAAAAAAAAAACAACAGCCTGGACATTAACATGTAAAAATCTAAGAAAAGAGGGGAAATGGGCAATGCCTAACACATGCTAGTGAGCTCCATTAACAGAGGTTAGTACATGGTTGAAACGAAGAACTTACATTTTTTCCATTCGGAATGCATATCTGTTGTTCCTGGTGCCCCGGCATGTCCCGTAGACAAGCTTGCGTCGTTGTCGGTATCATGAACACTAGTCCCGACATCAATGGTCGATGGTCGATTTTTAGGATCCACAACAGCCGTGTCATCTTCCAATACCTTGCCTACTTTTAAAAAAATAACAATACATGTTGTGACACCCGGCAAACTCAGGTTGGTAACATTGACTAAACTAGTAAGTCTACCTTAGCGAGTCAAGCATATTACGTACCTAACTGGGTCATTCGAGTCGTTATGATGATTCTGGGGAATCATCGGGAGTCGTTACAATGATCCGCGGGATTATCGGGAGTCGGTCCATAACCATGTGTACAAGGATTGGTGATTCGTGGAATCACGGGGTTTAACACACACGCAAGTCTTGAGTCCCGGGAATTGGTGAACAGACGTAAACGTGTTAGTTATCGTGCATTATATGTTTGTAATCATTATGTGACTTATCGATAGGTGAATACGTGCAGCGCCAAAAACCAAATCTGGAATGCTGTAGGCGATTAGGCACCAGTGAGTAGCCTAATCGCCAGTTTTATAGGCGATTGGAGAGGGATTGGGGCGATTGGAAGCCTAATCGCCAGTTGTATAGGCGATTAGGCTCCTAATCGCCTGATCTGTCCTCCTAATCGCCTGATCTGTAGTGCACGAGTCAAAACACCTATAAATACAACCCTTGACTCCCCAAACACCATTTGTGCAACCCTAACAGATCCTAAACCTCCCACACACCTCAAAACACCTCTGGAACTTGTTTTGCTTCAAAACTCACCATTTCCAAGCTTACACACCTTTCTTTAATAAAATCCAAGGTGTGTTCTTCATCCCAAACCTTTGTAATGTTATTGTTTTGGTTCCCAAAAGTCCAGACCTTGTTTTGCTAAGTATGTGTCTTTAAAAACCTTTGAAATAAGATCTAGAACAAGTCTACACCATAATACTTGCTATATGTGAAGTATTTATGCATATGATGATTTTTGGTGGTTAGAACATGAATGTTTCCATGATATTAATGTACTTCTGATGTGTTGGATTTGAGCTATTGTTATAGTGTTTTGATGAAAGTATGCATTTTGACCCATTTGGATGATTCTTGAGGAATTAGGATGTTATGATATGATTCAATGCTTGTTTGTTGTTAGGATTCACATTAGAATGATATTATAACAAAGGGATGATGATTTGCAAGTTGTAGGAGGTGTAATCTGGTTATTGCCATTTAAGGAAAGATTTCATAGTTAATGAAACCTAGTACTTTGCCATTTTTGGAAATAATCGCACCGAGGCCATTAGAGCAGAAATAAATTGGGGGGTTTTTTGCTTGAAATGGGTTGGTTAATAGTTTAGGTTTGATATTGGGTGATTTTACATGTTTCGGATCTGATTTGGAGGGTTAAACGCGCGAAAACGCGCCACGCTACTGCAGCAGGCGATTGGGCAGCCTAATCGCCTGATGCAGGGGCGATTAGGAAGCCAATCGCCTGAACATCAGGCGATTAGGCTGCCAATCGCCTGTTTACTCTCCCTAATCACTAGTTGACTTTTCCTAATTGCATGTTAGTTTCCTAATCGCGTGTACTGCTGTTGTAAGCGTATTTTGACATCCCGAAACATGATTTGACACCTAGGAACATGATAGGAACCCCGGGATATGTCCAATGACTTAGTAACATGTGTTTGGACTCGTTTATGCGTTAATTGAGCATTATGCTAGATTATGTGAACTCTTACACGTATTAAGTGTTTAACTACATATGTTGCATGATGTCTTGTATTTGGCTAACACGTGGGATGTCGGGTCACCAATGGGATGTCGGGTCTTGTCTGGTACGGTCGGTTTAACAGTCAAAAGTGTTTTGAAACATTTATGGTTATGGTCTGGACATTCGGGGACTAGTTAACCTGCGGGTTATTAGTCCGGATACCTATACACATCTTATGATAGGTCGCCGCTATTTGGGGCTATTATAGCATACTTATTTAACTGTTTTCAAGTAACGCAATCTAAGGTGAGTATCACAGCCCCACTTTTACTGTTTTACTTTCGGGGGAGAAACATGCTATATACTTACTTACTACAGGTTATACTATGGTTACTTTACAATACTATACGTCTTTTATGGAAGGTCCCGGGGGAAACCATGAATGTGCGGGTCGCACAACGGGGGAAATGTGGATAGATCTATTGGGCCTCACAAACCCCACTCGACGGCAGGGCCGGACGGGCGGGTGCATATTGTCTCTTATTACTGGCTCATCGAGGCATCGGTTATAGCCAAATCGTCTGGGCATGATTCAACTACTTACACACGTATAGTAATGGGTTCCCAACCGTAGTAGTAAAAACACTTAACGTCTAGCTAACATTCTTATAACCTAGTAGTAACGGGAATGATCTTTTCAAACTTATAACAACTCTTTTATAAAAGAAAACCTGTGAACTCACCAGCATTATATGTTGACATTTTTGGCATGTTTTCTCAGGTCGCTAAGGTAGCAGTTAACGGACTAGGCGCACGGAGTCTTGCACAACGTCTAGAGTTTTGTTGCATATTAAACAATGTTTGTAAACTATAATATGCCTTTTGGTTGTAAATAAGAAATGCTTCCGCTGTTGGTTTATGGCTCAAAGCATAACGTTTTGGTTTCAATATATATATATATATATATATATATGCATGTCTAGTGTTTGTTTATTGTGATCGTTGACTGGGATCCTGGTGTGTCACGCGCCTCGCGGTAAAACCCCGCATGTGGAATTTGAGGGTGTGACACATGTCATTGTTAGGTTAGGTTAGGTTAGCAATCCCAAAATTTTAGGTGTCACTAACAGGAGTATTAACACATGTTAGTTACCACCTAATACATTTTTTTAAATAATACAAGGGTGCTACATATTTATTCGACAACTTACCATCACCCTTGCTGCGTACATCTACAATGGGTACCACAGGGTCCACTTCCTCATAGCTCATCCCACCGGGTACTGCCTTATCAATATCCAGATCCCTGTCGACCAACTTGCGTTTCTCAACATCATGCAGGATATTTCGGTATTGGCTGTCCACTAGACTAGCATCGCTAACGTCATCATTGACCAGCACAATTTTCTTACAAACCTGCATAGGTGTTGTTAATGGTGACTTCTACGTCCTCGTGCTTAAGTCATCCAGTCCACTAGCAACGTCAAATTCTGTTGCAGGACCTATATTGGGTTTTGACGCCATGCATAGAGATCAGACTGTGTTATTTTTGTTGTCAACGTTAATCAAATTCGCAGCCGCTTACCAGGATTTTTGATGCAACCTCTTGAACGGAAGGAATGTCTGATGCAACATGTAGAACAACATCCCCTTGATCTGTTGGAAGGTCTGGTGCAACCTGTTTGACGCCATCCTTATCTTCCAGCATTTCTGCCAAATCTTCCAGCACGCCTGCTATGCTGCATGATACTGTATCGCGGGCTCGAACTTCTTTATTCTTCCACTTGGGTAACTCCTCCGTCATGCTCTCATACTTCGCTTTGACTGCAACCACATCTGCCCTATCAGGATACTTATCATATAACTTGCCAAGTGACGACTCAATACGTTTCTTTGTCTTCACAACAAGATCTACTAACTTGTTAACTACCAACACCTTTTCCTGTAAAGCAGGGGGGAAGGAGGTGTAAATACCAGACTAAAGCATGATTTCCTATGAATAAATATCATACAATAAGAAAACTTTTTATGCAAACAAGTTCTAAAAACCCGAATGCTTGATTCGTCTGTTCCAGTCTGCACGTTTTCACATGCTGACAACCCCTTGAAACTACCTGTTCCAAACCCACCATTTTTTATTTCTAACTTTTCTCTGTCTCTCAGCCGGTGGAAATTCCAAAATGTAATTGGATATACAGAATCATCAATGTCAATCCCTTTGCATGTAATGCAATCCACATATACAAGCTGCATGTTAACAGATGTTAGTCAATATAGCAACACATGTTATAAACTCACAAAACGTAAAATCAGTTTAAAGGTTTTTTAATCAACAAAGTTACTGTCAGCAATGCGAGGGGCCCAGCAAATGGTGTCTGTTGGGAATCTCTATTCCATCCATTTTTGCAAGTCCTCAACTTGTCCACTAAGATGCCACACCAATCCACCTTTGCAAAATCCATATTATCCCTTAGATACTCAATTGTTGAATCCTTCAAACTACCTTGTTTGTGGCATTCAACCATCACAGCATAGAAGCACATCAGAAAATCTAGACGAAACTCAAAGCTGTCAGCTCCTTCAGACTCATTCTGGATCATATCCACCATCTGTTTTGGCGCAACGCACTTGTTGTCTGGGTACCTCTTACGCCATTTTGCTACTCCTTCGTCATACTTTGGCAACCGGTCAAATGAGTTGAATGGAACCCCTCCACGTGGAATGCCAAGTATCCTCTCAACCACTTTTTCATCTATAATAATTCTCCCACATAGGAATCTCATCTCCAGCGTATCAGGGTTGAAATTATCAACCACATAATGCCCCAACTTGGATGGTATATCATCCATCTTAAAGTTTAACAACCTCCCAAACCCCAATTCCTTCACGACCAATCGTTGTTCTTCGCTTAACACTTCCACGCACCTAGCAAATTGAATAGGCGATGACCTAGTCCGTATTCCATTCCATTCATTCTTTTTTGACCTTTTGCGTTTTTTACCGGGTTCAACCCCCTGCCTCTCCACATTTTTTGATCTTTTTCGCTTAACAGCGGTACCTGCACGCGACTCCTTGGTTCCAGTTTTCTTCACACCTGGAGGCGTGGAAATTTCAACTACCATCGACCCTGACCGTGTTACCCTAACTGACCCGCTTGTAGACTCTGTGACAGTCGCCCTTGTCCTAGCTGCAACACGTGGACGACTCAGTCAAAAAATTCACAGGCCAGGCCCTGCCTAGCACATGTTACCATTAGCTAACACATGTTAACATATAGAAAGCGACGGGTACCTTTAGTCTTTTTACCAGGTGTCTTGCTGCTGACCACAATTAATGACTCTTTGCCTTCACACAAACAGGTGTCATAATCAAAATATAGGACCACACAATAAAATGTATGCATATGATAAAAAACAAAACAAACCTTTATGCTTTCTGGATGTACAAGTATATGTTGGCCCAACTGTTTCCTTTGCAATGCCCCCATTATACATATCAAACACATCAACCAACACAACAGAACACATTAATATCTATACCATACATACATAAAAAAGGAAAAAAAACAAAAAAACCCAAACAACAATACATTACCCATCCTTTTCCTCTTTAGTGCACTTATAGTGGTGTCAGAATCATAGTTTTCCAAATAGCAAAACAAGAACAACATCAGATTATAACATTTTTCAAAGTGTCTATTGATTTTGCCAAGAAGGGTTTTCATACCTAATGTACATTTCGTTTCTGTAGGGGGAGACTGAGATGGGCCATGATCCTTTAAAACAACCCTTCCATGTGTAGAGTCATCAGACACAACAACTACATTATGATCAGACCGTTTTTTATTCCTGAATAAAATAATTATACATTGTTAGTGTAATGTAACAATATCTAATAATATAACAAACCCTAACAATCCTGATATACTAATAAGGATCTACACACCTTTTTGATGATTTTTTTTGGAAGCTTTCTTGCTTTCCCGTCGTCGTCGGCACCAGAGAGGAGACAGGCTAGAGGATTTCATCTTCCTTTTGTTGCTTCTGGAATTTTTTTGGCTTTTTAATGATCTATTGTTGTTAATAGAAAGGGGGAGGGGGGGGGGGAGAAAGTGGTTAAGAGAGAAAGAGTGGATTGTTGTGAGAGAATGTTCTATGTTTTTTAATTGGTTTTGAAGAGAGAAGGAGAGAGAGTTGACATGATATGCATGTCACTTACACAGACATGAGCGTGGCTAATGACTCCTTTGCCCTTGGTATCATTCTCACCTAGGGCTGCAAACGAACTGAACTTTCAGCGAACAGTTCATGAACCGTTTGGCTGGAAGTTCGTTTGTGTTCGTTCGTTTAATAAATGAACAAACATGAACAAAAAATTCCGTTCGTTTAGTTAAACGAATGAACATGAACAGAGGTCATGTTCGTTCGTTATGTTCGTGAACGTTCGTTAACGTTTTCATTTGTGTTGGATAGTTTATTAAGGTTTTTAATTTTTATACATTTTTATATTCTTTTATTTTTATTTATTTTACCAAATAAATAATATATATGAGATAAATAAACTTACTTTTTGTATCCAATATATGTTTCCACGTTCCAGTGTTGATGCCCTCCACCTCCAACACCCTTCTCCAGTACCAAGTATGTTTGGACAATTAGGTTTTATTTTGGGTGGATCTAGCTAATATCTTAATGTATGTGAATTCGATGTTATTCAAAGGTAATATATGTCCGTTTGTGTTTGTTTTCGTTCATGAACAAAATTAACAAATGAACACAAACGAACAAGAACATGAATGTTTTCTTAACAAACGAACACGAACAGAAAATCTCGTTCGGTAAATGTTCATGAACTGTTCGTAAACATATAATTTTCTTAACAAACGAACACGAACAAGGCCTTGTTCGTGTTCGTTCGGTTCGTTTGCAACCCTATTCTCACCCACACAAATACAAGTTGCTTTATAGTATTATATAGAATTAATTAAGGACCATTGATCTAGCTTGATCAATGGTCATAAGAGAATTTGCAAGGTTTTTTCAAAAGATAGGGTTTCCATATTATCCACACCCTATATATATATATATATATATATATATATAGGGGCAGGATCATTTTAGAACAATTTTCATGTGAGAAAAAAAGAAGAAATGACATAACTATAAACATTAAATACACTAGCTCTTCTCACATTAATTTGTCATTAATACTTTAGACTACACATATCACAATTTGTCCTACATATATCAAAATTCATCCTACACATGTCGAAATTATCATATGTTTATCCTACACATATCAAAAATTCATCCTACATATGTCGAAACTATCATACGTTTATCCTACATATATCGAATTTATCCTTCAATTCAAATTAGGCTTGGTTTGAAAAAATATATTTTGAAAAGCAATTATTAGTTTCATTTATTTAACTAGTTTATGGGGGGTTACAATAAATTAATCATTTATTTAATATGCAATACATGTATTTAAATGAAGGATTTCTTTTTTTTTTTTTTTTTGGAAGGCAAATGAAGGATTCCTATTGGTATAAAATTCTTCTTTTTTCTTCTTACACGAAAGTTCTTCTTATTTGAACTCTTCACTATATATATATATATATATATATATATATATATATATATATATATATATAGGGAAAGGGTAAAATGAGAACATGCTTTTCGTAAAAGAACTAAAGAACACACTTTTCCACCACAAACATATTTTAATTCAAAAAGAATTTGTGGACCATAATTAAAGTAGAATAAAATATAAAAAGGAATATTCTCTTTCCTAATAAGACAAAACAAGGTGGGCCCAGGTCTTTACACCACTGTAAACCCATCGTAAAATATTATTTTTTTTTACGTCGAGGTTACCCGTTTTTTCACCGGTGGAAAAAAAAAATTTAAAAATTCACATTTTACGTCGGTGTTCTCGTGGTTCTTTTAAGAAAAGTGTGTTTTCATTTGAACCTAATCCTATATATATATATATATATATATATATATATATATATATATATATATATATATATTAAAAAACAATTTTTTTTAAAACCGTTACACAACGGCTAATTTAAAAAAAAATAATTTTTTTATTCAAACGATCAAAACAACATGAACCAATTAAGGCCCGCCACGTGTCCCATCCTTCCCACCTCTTTCCCCGCCCCACTCCGGTGCTTTTCTCCCACACGCCGGTGCTTTTTTTCCCACGCCCACTAGGGGCGGTGCCCCCATACCTTTTTCATTAATTTAGTTATTATAATAATATCTAATTTATATATTTACTTATTTATTTTGTAGTTGAAAACATTGAATTATTTCTCTCTTTTTTCTATAGCTGATATCCTATTCAAGGTTTAAAGAGGTTGCGCACTTATTATTTTTTTTTTATCGGTGGCACTTATTTTTATGAAATGTAGTGTTAACTAAATATATACTAGCACGACCATCATTTTTTTTAAGTTTAAATATGTCCGTTGAATTAAACTTTTTGGTTGTATGGGGTGTGTAGGATTTTATTTTTCATTACAATTTTAGTTTGCTTATTGGTTCAAAAAGTTTGTATGTATTCTATCGTTTTGGGTTGAAGAAAAAACTG
Organism: Ambrosia trifida; assembly: GCA_028751855.1. Lineage (NCBI taxonomy): Eukaryota > Viridiplantae > Streptophyta > Magnoliopsida > Asterales > Asteraceae > Ambrosia > Ambrosia trifida. Next base: position 102,892,899 of record CM054123.1, on the reverse strand, counting down.
TTTTAAAAACCTAAACAAGTTCAAAATCATATATACAGATATATGTTATTTTACAAATTAGATTTGTAATTAAAATCTGATACAGTTATTTTTTTTTTTTGTTGGTTAGACAATATGTTGCGGGTAGAGGTGAGTGGTGAATTTATCGAATAATATTTTGTCATGTCGATGCTTACATATGACACTGTCTCACGGCCGCGGATTGCTCGCTTGATCCTGTTGTGGGTCAAGGTATACGGTTTTTTTACCAAATATATTAAAATATTTACCAAACAATTTTTTACAAAACATTCAGAGTAAATAAAAAGAAAAATACATTACATTACTAAAAAAACATTACACTAAAAAAATCATTAAACTAAAAAAAAGATTGCACTAAAAAAAACATAACGTAAGGTACTCCGAAATGTTGAGCGTAACATTTGTCACACCGAAACGTGGTGAAAGTTGTGCCCAACCTCTGAGAGGTACTCCACGTGCGTAAAGGCGAGGAGCACGTCTTCTTTCTCCCCGGGGAGATCTCTCATCACCTTTCTGTAGGCGATTTCGAAGTTTCTCGACTTCACCTTTAAATCCGCGTACTTGTGAGAGATGGAGTCCCCAGTACGGTTGGTACCCCCGACAAGGGTGCCAAACTCGGCTAGAATCTTGTGCCGCTATGGTCCACAGCTACGAGACCCCCAACTTGATGAAGCACCGTCACCGTGCACTTGGTTGTACGTACGCAACGATCAGTGCTAGTTCTTCCTCCTCGGTCCATTGCACCATGATTGAAGTTGTGGTTTTGAAGATTAAGGGTATAGGGTTTGAGAATTGTGAAGAAGAAGAAGATGTTTGTGACGAAGAAGAAGAAGAAGAAGTAATATTAATAGGTAAAACAATTGGTTGGGTAATAAATGAATTTGGTGAAAAAATATTTTTTTTTTAAATTTAAACCGTTGCTAGTCCTTTAACGAACGCGAGCTGGCTCACGTACGATCGCTCGTGCAGGCTTTCATGTGGGGGTGTTGTGGTACTCGCTAGCCACGCGAACAAGGTTGTGGCTCACGGGCCACAAGTAACAGTCTTATGTGGTTTCTCATAGTTGATTTGAGAAAAAGTAAAGATATGAAAATTTCCCATGCATGTTACACTTACATGTACAACATTTGGTCAACTATTTTTCATAATTTTAGTCATTATGTTCTATAGAGCACACCTAACACTTACTTAGGTAGACATATAGGTCTCTGTTGTAAAATAAGGTCTCGAAGGCCGAGTACTCCCCGAGTAATCGCTACAAGGTAGGTTGCCGAGGACCGAGTACCCTACGCCTAGGCCGAGTACTCCCCGTCCCCGAGTACTCTCCGACTAGGCTGAGAACTCCCCGAGTACTCCCGACTCCGACTAGGGAGCGCCTAGCGACTTTTGCAACCATGATATAGGTAGACATATGTTTTTCAGTTTTGAATTAAAAACTAAAACCACAACGAACAAAGGTGGATATTATATCTTTAAAAGATATATGTTTTTACTATCTTGTGTCTCTCCTCATTGCCTTCGTTGATGTCTTTAGGAAACTAAGATGCATGAAAAGAAAGCACACATAAGTATAATGTTCAATTGGCAGACAGTAAGTCAGTAAGTATAAAAATTAATAGCGATTATATTTGTATAGATAGCAATCTCTTTATCTTAGGAAAGTTGTTGTATTTTATTAACTAGTTTCCTATTATCATGCATAGCATTGTATTATTTATACAGATCTTGATTAATGAAAGAATTCATTCAGTCAAATTATCCTTCCTATATGGTATCAAACCTACCTTCCTGCCTGTAACCCTAATTCCACCGCCGGCTGCCTTCTTCTTTCTGCCGCCGCCGGTAGCTTTTCCCCACCACTCTTCCGCCTATCTCCTCACCTCTGTCCTCTTTACCTTCACCATGTCTGACCCCGCAGACACCAAAATACACCCGGCTATGACCGTCACCAATATCAAGAATGTCATACCCTTGATTCTGGAAGACGAGTCAGCCCATTACACCGCCTGGACAGCTCTCTTTGAGGTCCACTGTCGTGCCTACCAGGTGTATCATCATCTGCAGCCCCGTCCCCTTGCAGCCCCTGCACCCGCCTCCTTATCTGAAGCCGATACGGCCAGGTTTCTTGCAGCCCAGGCAGCAGCCGATGCCTTATGGTCTCGGCTTGATGCCTTGGTCTTGCAATGGATCTATGGCACGATATCAAAACCCCTTCTCCATATTATTCTCATCCCCGGGCAGACGGCTCATGAAGCCTGGGAAGCCATTGCTGAACACTTTAATGATAACAAACTCGCCCGCCAAATCCACCTTCAACAACAGTTCTCGAACATTCACCTAGATGCTTTTCCAAATATGGCCGCCTACTGTCAACAAGTGAAGCATCTTGCGGAACAATTGAACAGCGTTGGCGCTCCCGTAGATAACCAACGCCTCGTTACTCAGCTTCTATCCGGTCTAACCGAGGCCTATGAAAGCATCTCCACAGTTCTGCAGAACCGGGACCCTCTTCCTGCATTCAGCGAATGTCGCTCCAGACTCACCATGGCCGAATCTAACAAGAAATCGCTTTCTGCTCGGGCTGCAGCCACATCGGCTACTGCCCTAGCCGCTACTACACTGAACAGCGATTCTGCTGCTGCTGCTTCCGTCCGCCCCAGAAATCGCAGCAGGTCCCGGGTTCCTGTTCGTGGCAAAGGCGCTTCGCGTGGCGGCCGCTCAGGCAACAACTCCCCTCAACACCCCTACATTGTGTTCCCTAATGCTTGGACCGCAAATCAGTGGAGTTCTCTCATGCAGGCCAGCAGCAATAACACAGCCGCACACTCCGGGACGCCGCCCTGCCCGTACCCGTCAGCACCTAGAACCGGCAACTCTTCAGCCGGCATTCTTGGCCCTGCTCCTGATCAGGCCTACACGGCCACGCTGACACCCACCGATATCCAACAGGCTCTCTATGCCTTATCTCTCCAACAGCAGGATCCTCATGGCGTCATGGACACCGGCGCATCCGGTCACATGAAATCCCCACAAGGTAACCGCTTCCCGTCTTCTTTTAATTTTTGCACTAATAAATACATTGTAGTTGGTAATGGGATGACCATTCCCGTGATTGGTCAAGGCAACCTCACCCTACCGCCCCCATTCCCGCCCTTTAAATTAAACAATGTCCTTTACGCCCCAAACCTTGTCAAAAACCTTATCTCTGTCCGTAGACTTACCACTGACAATTTATTATCCATTGAATTTGACCCTTTCGGTTTTACTGTGAAGGATCTCAAGACCAAGGCCCACCTCCTCCGCTGCAATAGCTCGGGAGATCTGTACCCGCTGACAGCACCGCTCCCTACCACCGCCTCCTCTGCTTTCGTGGTCACCACTCAAGAACGTTGGCATCAACGCCTTGGGCACACGAGTTCCTCCATTTTAAATAATTTACCTTTATCTGTTTCTAGTTCATCTAATAAACATGACAAAACTTTATGTCAAGCTTGTGTTTTTGGAAAAAGTGTGCGCATGCCATTTTATGATTCCTGTAATCGTACTTGTTTACCTTTTGATATAATTCACAGCGATCTTTGGACGTCTCCCGTGCCTAGCACCGGGGGTCACCGGTATTATGTTTTGTTTTTAGATGACTTTACAAACTTTCTTTGGACCTTCCCCCTCACTAATAAATCCAATGTGTTTTCTATTTTTACCATTTTTCACAACTACATCACCACTCAATTTGGTACCAAACTTAAACAATTTCAATGCGATAATGGTAAAGAATATGATAACACCGCCTTCCATAACTTTTGCCGTACCAACGGCATGCATTTCCGATTTTCCTGCCCCTATACCTCCTCCCAAAACGGTAAGGCAGAGCGCAAAATACGAACAATTAATAATATGATACGCTCTTTGCTTGCCCAATCCTCGTTGCCACCCTCATTTTGGCAATACGCCCTTGAAACCGCAACTTACCTCCTTAACATCATCCCCAATAAACACACCCAATTTCTCTCCCCCACCTCGCGTTTATATAAATGTGACCCCACCTATGACCACCTTCGTGTGTTCGGGTGTCTATGCTACCCCCTAACCCCCTCCACCACAACTAACAAGCTTGCCAACCGTTCTAAACCTTGTGTCTTCATCGGTTACCCTCCGAATCATCGTGGTTACCGTTGCTTAGACCTCACCACCAACTCTATCTTCATCTCTCGACATGTTCAGTTCGAAGAGACCATCTTCCCATACTCCACCACATTACCACCCCAACCCGACTCTTACCACTTCCTTTCCCACGGTCTTAACCCCCTCCTTTGGGATACCCTTAGCCCGTCCACCACCCCACCACCCACTGCCATACCCGACCCTCCTCCTCCAAATTCCCAACAGCCCGTCACCCCAAACCGGCCCAGTACCCAGCCCATCACCCGGCCTAGCCCACCTCCACCCCTCACATACTCCCGTCGCCACAAACAAGCCCAGCCCACTCCTGGTCAGCCCACTGGCCCGGCTCCCACTTCTCCACCCGGGTTTCCCTCTAGCCCATCCTCTCCTCTTCCTCACCCGGCTTCGGCCCAAATCCCCCCACCTCATACGGCCCAACCCACTGCCCCATCTCAACCGGACCACAACCACCCAAGCCCACCACCGACCCGCACCATGCGCACTCGTGCCATGGACGGCATCACCAAACCCAAACTACCGTTTAATCTCCACACATCCACTATTGTGCCTATTCCCAAATCCCCACAGGTTGCCTTGTCATCACCTGAGTGGCTCAGCGCCATGAACAATGAGTTTAGTGCACTGATTAAAAATGAGACCTGGGAGTTGGTTCCTCGTGAACCGGACATGAATATTATTAGATGTATGTGGCTGTTTAAACATAAGTTTCATTCGGATGGTAGTTTGGAGAGGTATAAAGCTCGTCTGGTTTGTGATGGTCGCAGTCAACAGGTTGGTGTCGATTGTGGGGAGACCTTCAGTCCGGTTGTTAAACCGGCCACCATTCGCCTCATTTTGACTTTAGCTCTATCCCGGTCTTGGATGATTAATCAACTGGATGTTACTAACGCCTTCCTTCATGGCACTTTGGAAGAAACGGTTTATATGCATCAACCCATGGGTTTTCGGGATTCTCATTTTCCCGGCTATGTATGCAAGCTCAAGAAGTCCCTCTATGGTTTGAAGCAGGCCCCTCGTGCCTGGTACCAGCGTTTTACTGATTTTGTTTTGTTGCAGGGTTTTACTCAAAGCAAATCAGACACATCTCTGTTCATTTATCATCAGGGCCCGGACACTGCCTACTTGCTTCTTTATGTGGATGATATCATCCTCACCACCTCTTCTGATGCCCTTCGTCGTCGCTTGATGACCTCCTTGTCTGCTGAATTTGCTATGAAGGATTTGGGCCCCTTATCTCACTTCTTGGGTATTTCAGTTACGAGGACCGGTGATGGTCTATTTTTATCTCAGCAGACATACGCACGGGACATCATCCATAGGGCCGCAATGGACTCGTGCAAATCCGTTGCTACACCGGTTGACACTGGTCCCAAGCTGGGCACTACAGGTTCTGCTGCGTTTCATGATCCTACCACTTACCGCAGCTTGGCAGGTGCTCTTCAGTATCTCACGTTCACACGACCCGACATCTCATATGCTGTTCAACAGATTTGCATGCATATGCATTCTCCCACAGATGATCACTGGAACGCTCTGAAGCGTGTTATTCGGTACATACAGGGCACTACGGACTATGGTCTTTCTCTCACTCCTGCTCCCAACATATCACTTCGTGCCTATACTGATGCCGACTGGGCTGGCTGTCCTGATACGCGCCGTTCTACATCCGGCTACTGCGTCTACCTTGGGGACAACTTACTTTCTTGGTCGTCTAAACGTCAGCCCACTGTGTCCCGGTCTAGTGCCGAGGCTGAATACAGAGGAGTCGCTAATGTTGTGTCTGAGATATGCTGGCTTCGAAATCTGTTGCTCGAACTACACCAACCGCTTCTCAAAGCTACCTTGATCTACTGCGACAATGTAAGTGCCGTTTATTTATCCGGGAACCCGGTTCAGCATCAGCGAACGAAACATATCGAGATCGACATTCACTTTGTTCGCGAGCAGGTACAGCGGGGGTGTGTTCGTGTGCTGCATGTGCCTTCCCGCTATCAGGTGGCGGACATCTTCACGAAGGGTCTGCCCCGCGTTTTGTTCGATGACTTTCGCTCCAGTCTCAACGTCCGTCAACCTCCCGATTCGACTGCGGGGGTGTAATAGCGATTATATTTGTATAGATAGCAATCTCTTTATCTTAGGAAAGTTGTTGTATTTTATTAACTAGTTTCCTATTATCATGCATAGCATTGTATTATTTATACAGATCTTGATTAATGAAAGAATTCATTCAGTCAAATTATCCTTCCTATAAAAATGATAGATATGCAACTGATATTAACAAATTTAAAAGAAGTTATAACAAGCTCAATAGGAAATCTATCATAGTTTTTTGTTAACCAAAACAGGGAGATGATGTATACTTCGTACATTGTTGCAAAACAAGTAGCGTTCATGTTTTCATGTTTTAAGTACATGTGCGGTGTGCCATACTCAATTATATAGGTATTTCTGCTATTTGGCTGTCTGAGTTTCCCCCGTTTCCTCATGTAAGAATGTGAACCATAATCATCATCTACGAGATAAGTGCTTTCCAACTCAAATATAAGATGGGATAAAAGAGCCATCCTCGTTCAACAAGGCTACAAAGTGAAATAGATATCAAACAAGGGAAACATGATAAGCTTTAAGGAACGCGTTGATAACAATATGGTCATACACAAGCAAGATGCCTCTCTACGCATAGAAAACAATGACCTACAATCTGGCCGAATTTCTTTGACATTGTATTTGATATTGATATTGATATTGATATTGAGATTGGCAATAGGTGGGTTCATTTGACGTACATTTCTTATTTTAGTTTCTAAATGATATTAAAACTTGCCGCGGTTCAATTTTATTATCTTTTGTTTTACTTTGTATTTGATATTGGTTAGTTATTTTTATATTTCTTATTCATAAGTTGTGTTTCTTGTAAAGTGTAATTATAACATAACATTAACTATATATCATTTAGCAACTTGTCTTTGTGAGAGGATTGCTACCGTAGCTGTTAGTACAAGTAGTTTAAAGCTTTGTGTACAAGCATCCGTTGCATTAGTCTTCCCTTTTTTTTGTCATGCCTCTTTTATCTTTCATACGCACAAGTAAGCATAATGGGTTAGTTGAAGGAAGGTTTGAAAAAAAGAGCAAAATTCTCTTTTTGTCTATGCGGTTTGATTATTATTTCCCTCGTGGTTTTCATTTCTTACCATTTCAATTCAATGTAAGCAAAGTCTAAGAGAACTAGACCCATATATCATGTTTGATGCTAATGCCCAATGATGACAAGATTTCCTTTGTGTTATCAACTTAATCTACACCAGTGTCAAGGATAAACAATGTCATCCACATATAGAGCATAAAATTATTTTTGTTGTCAAACTTGCTATACACATACTTTGTTTGCTGCCCCAATAATAGCATTATTATATATTTAGTATGATTGATGTAATTTATTATGTATCCTAAAATAGCTCAACCGAATGTAATATTTATACATTGTAAATTGTCCCACCTGAGCCCACTTATGAATTCCTAACCGAAAGCCTATCACCTCACTTTTACAACCACATACGTCAGAACCCTCATCCCACCTCTAATACCCACTCGCAACCCACCAATCCCCATTCAAATGCCCACGGCCCAACCCAGCATACCCAATTTTAGGGATGGCAATTAAACCCGAACCCGATGGGTAAACCCGAAACCCGACACATTTGGGACGGGTTTGGGGTCGGGTAATCGGGTATGGGTCCGGGTATGGGATTAGTTTCTAATTTTTTCGCGGGTTTGGGACGGGTTTGGGATTTGATGATATACCCGTTTACCCGATAAAGTATACCCGTTTACCCGATTAGATACCCAATATAATTTCAAATATATCTTTTTAAATATGTATACATAATATATCTAATTGTCCATCTATATTGTCATCTTGTGCTAAAATTACCAAAAATTAGTGTATACTATTTGTTATCTATATCTTTGATTGTTTTTATATGATTTAAGTATTTTATATTTATACACTATAATCATTTACATGTATATTTACTAATGCTAAATGTAATTGGTTAATAGTTACCTAATAAATGTCCGTCGGGTTTTTGGTCTGATATACTCAAGGAGTAAGTTTAAAAACTAATGGGTTTACCCGAAACCCGCGGGTATACCCGATACCCGATGGGTATTTACCCGACACAAACCCGATGGGTTTTGGGCCGGGTTTGGGACAAGCATACCTAATCGGGTATGGGGTTGGGATTACCTAAACCCGTCCCAAACCCGACCCATTGCCATCCCTACCCAATCTCCATCTAACCATGGCCCAACTACCCAACACCCCTCACCCACACCTTCCGCCACGGCCCAAACCCAACCTTTCCCTACTGTTACCACCACCGAGCCCAGTCCAACACCACCATCACCTCCCGCACATGCTCCACCACCTCCACCTCCGCCCAGGACCATTCACACCCACTCCATGAGCGGCATACACAAGCCTAAACAACCCTTTAACCTTCACACCTCCACAATCACACCCATCCCGAAAAACGCCACCGATGCCTTAACTATACCGGAATGGTACTCTGCCATGACCACTGAGTTTAATGCATTAGTTAGAAATGGAACTTGGGAATTGGTACCTAAACGGACTGACATGAATATTATAAGAAGTATGTGGTTGTTTAAACACAAATACAGGTCTGATGGCTCATTGGAACGCTATAAAGCACACTTGGTTTGTGATGGTCGCCTCCAACAAGTTGGGGTAGATTGTGGTGAGACTATTAGTCCGGTCGTCAAACCGGCTACCATTCGGACTGTCCTTTCAATTGCCATATCTAAGCGTTGGTCCATTCATTAGTTGGACGTCACCAACGCCTTTCTTCATGGGAATCTCCATGAGACAGTTTACATGTATCAACCCATGGGCTTTCGAGATAAGCGATTTCCGGATCACGTCTCACGAAATCATTAAACGGTCTTAAGCAAGCCCCCAGGGCCTGGTACCAACGATTTACAGATTTCGTTCTCTCCATTGGTTTTCAAAATAGCAAGAGTGACGCATCTCTCTTCACACTTCACGCGGCCTCGGACACCGCCTACCTCCTCCTCTATGTTGATGACATTCTCCTCGTCACCTCGTCTGATAAACTTCGTCACTCTCTCATGGAAAAGTTGGCAGGTGAATTTACCATGAAGGACTTAAGTCCTCTAAGCTATTTTCTGGGTATCTCCGTGTCTCGTTTAAAAGACACCATGTTTCTGTCTCAAAATAAATATGCTCATGAGATTATTGCTAGAGCAGGTATGCAATCTTGTAACCCCGTGGCCACCCCAGTTGACACAAATGGGAAACTTAGTTCCACCATTGGCGACTTATTTCATGATCCCACCCTGTACCGTAGTCTAGCCGGTGCTCTTCAGTACCTTACTTTCACCAGACCTGATATATCCTATGCTGTTCAGCAGGTTTGTATGTACATGCACCCCCCTCGGGTCGATCATTGGAATGCTCTTAAGCGGATTATCAGATACATTAAAGGGACCACAAATTTTGGGCTTACGCTTCACGCATCACCTACCCAGTCGTTTGTTTCCTACACAGATGCTGATTGGGCGGGGTGTCCCGATACCCGTCGTTCCACCAGTGGTTACTGCATTTATTTCAGGGACAATCTAATTTCATGGTCATCTAAACGTCAAAGCACCATTTCTCGCTCAAGTGCCGAGGCCGAATACCGGGGAGTTGCTAATGTGGTCGCCGAGATTTGTTGGTTACGTAACCTACTCCTAGAGCTTCATCATCCTCTATCTCATGCAACCTTAGTTTATTGTGACAACGTCAGTGCCATCTACTTATCTGGTAATCCCGTACAACACCAAAGAACTAAGCACATAGAGCTAGACATTCACGTCGTTCGAGAGCAGGTACAACGGGGTCAAGTCTGGGTTCTCCACGCTCATCCCGTTATCAAGTTGCCGATATTTTCACCAAAGGACTACCTCGCATACTGTTTGAAGATTTCCGAGACAGTCTTAGCATTCGGTCACCTCTAGCTTCGACTGCGGGTGTGTGATAGCATTATTATATATTTAGTATGATTGATGTAATTTATTATGCATCCTAAAATAGCTCAACCGAATATAATATTTATACATTGTAAATCAATAGAATAATGAAGGGTTTACATTCTATCACCCAAGACCTCGCCTAGAGCGTTGTCCCCAAATCCCCACCAAAGGGGGCATTGCCCTCCTTAATACCAGGGTTGCTTGGTTCTTGAAATTGCAATAATCTTGGTCAAACATATACTAAATAATAAATATCTCTTCGCTTACACCACATATATATTATAATTTCTCATTTGGTCTTTTAAGTAAATGTTATTATCATAACAGTTTGATAAAATAAAAAATCACCAACTATGTGCTACAAAATAAACTTTATTCCATTCCCAAAACACATAAATAATTTAAGTTATGTACAATAAGTTGTAAGAAACTTGCAATAAAATGAGTTTTCTTTCTATAATAATAATAATAAAAAAACTACAATTGAATACTATAATGGGTGGTTTCATCTCCTTTGGAGATGAAGAATGTCGAGTTAGAAGTCCTATTTCCAAACTCAACATTGACCATATACTCACCCAAGAACCCGTCGAAGCTAAAAGTCCCATCCTCATCACTTTGACCGTTGACCATTCCCGTTGACCATTCTTTTAACAATAACTTGTCCACAACATTCCCAGCTGGTAGGTTTTGAAAATTGGGATCTGTGAGACACATTTGGTAGCAACCATTTGGATCCATTGCTGTCCAAAGCATTATCCCATTTACTGATGGGTGTGAGTACACTTCTCTCAATACTATCTCCAAATACTTTCCCTGTCCACAACCCAAAAAAGTCAAATCTTTTTTAATATATAAGTCAATGAAAGTCAAACCATTTTGTTTTCTTTGTTCACTAGTAAAATAGTGGAATGCCCGCGCGTTGCTGCGGATATGTATTTTTATTCACATTTTAAATTGCCAAAACTTTATACACCATACTGTCATTTATCCAATCCGATATATGCTTGATTTTTATTTGCAACATTTAGTTACACACATGAACCAAAGAGCCTTTAGCCTACTGGTTACAAAGTGTTAAATAAGGCTTAGCCTTTTCTTATGGTGATAATTCAAATTCAATTTGTAACAAAAAGTTAATCCATTAAAAAAAAGTTACATGAATTAATATATTACTTAGTAATGGTTCTAGGTAATAAAAAGTTAATACATGAATTAAATGTATTGAATTGTGCAATTGATTTGTATTAGTGACTTGTACATAAGGGCATAGATGGAAGAAAATGATAAAAGTTAGAGATTTATGCATAAGACTTTTTGTATGCCATCTTAAAATGAAGGTGAAATTACCTTCTTATCCATCACTCCTCCTTAATAAGGTAGTAGAGATAAATTTTTTTTTCCTAAACATGGCTTGTTTTGAAAAAAAAACATGATAACAAATGGATAGGTTTTTGTTAGAATATAAATTTGGATTATTCATTATCTAAGATAGCGACTTTAGAGTTGATGTCACTAACATAGATAGCAACTTTACTTTACAACTTCTAGCTAGTCGCGTTGAAGTTGAGGTCGCCATCTCAAATGGTGGCTTCAACAAGAAAAAGACTGGACATTAGTCTAATCTAAACGGATTTGTGAAATCGCTATCTTTGAAAACGAATAAGCCAGATTTAACGTCCAACAAAAGAACTAAACATTTGTGATTAAGCGTTTTCAAAAGTGCCCATTCTCTAAAAAAATCTTAGAAATATGACATAGGATAGTTCTTTGTTTAGTATTTATACAATTCATAAGATGCTTTCACTTAATTACCTGGGTATCTTGATCAAGGGTGTTGCTAATATCAACTTCTGTAAGCCAAATAGGAAGTTGCAATGTAGCAAGTTGGTCCAATACACCTCTAATCAACGGCGGATTTGGGGTTGTAAAATGGCCTTCTAACCCGATACCATCCATTGTAATGCCACCCTCCTCCACCTCCTTCATCCTAGCAACATATGCCCCAACACTCGAGTTCAGATCACCACATGTCTCCACAACATTAAAATCATTCATAAACAAAAGCGCCAGTGGGTCCGTTTCATGGGCTAGTTCAAACATTTCCAACGATACGTTTTGTCCTAGCCGTTGCTCATAGAAATCAAAGTGTAACATCTCGTTGGAAACGTCCCAATGGACGAATTGGTTCTTGTAGTGAGTCATTAGGCTTTGTATTCGTGACTTGACAGCCGAATACAAGGCATCACCAGTTAGGTTTTGGACCCAAGAAGGGATATAGATTGGGTCCTCCCAGAATATGTTATGTCCTCTAACCGTAATCCGGTTAGCTCTCACAAAATCTAGCATCAAATCAGGATTAGTGTAGTTGACACTCCCTTGTTCTGGCTCAGTTTCACACCATTTTAGCTCGTTTTCGAAAACAGCTGCATTAAATCTTTCTAGAAACCATTTCTACAAAAGATGAAACATTGTTGACGTTATTTGACACAACTAAACAAATAACTATGATCACCTACGTATAGTTTTCGAGTGTAAGTACCTACGGAATCCCAACAGATCCCGAAAAAACCTAAGGAAAATTGAAAAGGATAAATCAAATAAAAAGGTTGCAGGTAATTCGTTTAGTTTGTCAAAAATTTGATTACCCACGACCGTATTTATAAGTCGGTCACAGACGCATTTCCATTGATGGCCACTTTCACCAATGGAATTCTTGTTGGGAATCCCCTCAACATCGGATTGTGACAAATCCAGCCGTTGGTGATATTTCTTTTGTTAGGGTTTAATTGTTTGTGTAAGGGTTATAGTTTTTACCTGATATGGCAAGTTTCCAAGAATGGTCTTTGAAATGGCTGAACCAAAAAGGAAATCTCTATTAGTTTGCTCAACTGCGATCCTAGCTCCTTTGATCATGTTTCCATCCTCATCTGATACATGGATTGTTACAGTGCGTTTTCTTTCCTAAAATAGCAAGTGTAAGTTATAACGCGTTAAGAGTAAAAATCAAGAAATTATATATGTTTTGAAGTTTCGTTTTTACTTTATCAATGATGGTTTCTTGTTCTTTTTGCCATTGTTGATGTGTAAAAGGTTGCAAAGAGGTGCTTGCAAGTGTCACATTGATGTTATTTCCGTATGAATCCTTGAAGAAACACGAAAATAAATAAGCATATTGTTGAGCATTATATAAAATGACTATAATTCTTATCAAGGGGTCAGAAACCTTACTAATGACTTTATAAAAAGATTTTAAACATCGGAAAATCATCAATATAACTATTTTGACCGACGAGTTTGACGAAATAGCATTGAATTCTATAAAAAAATCCAATCAGTCAGTGCTTGATGCAAACTAGGGTAGTGGCGAAGCTTGGTTTCGGAATCGGCGGGGGCCGAACTCAATTTTTTCGATCGGTAGTGGAAAATCGGCGGGGGCCGGACTCAACCCAGACTCAATTTACCTATGAAAATTACAAATTTCCACTACTGCGTCAAAAAACAGGGGGGGGGGGGGGGGCAGGGCCACCCCTGGCCCCAAGTATACTTCGCCTCTGAACTAGGGTACCACATTAGATTAATCGTGTTAATTTTCTGCACAGGTTTGGTATGATTGAATGTTTGCGAGCGGTTAAAATTGGAGGGAATAGATAGAGGGTTGTTTGAAAGTTAGTTATTGAAACAACATAAACTTTCATATATTGAAATGAACATATCCAGCCCCTATTTATATGTTGCGAACCGGTATGATACAAACAGACACAACACTTCAAGTTTAATCAAACTTATACTATCCTATTTACTAACCGGTGTGTTATCTAACCGCATCTGACTACCCTTCTAACTTAGGATATAAATATTAACATATCTTTATAATTACACTAACATAAGAATATAAATCAAGTTTAACTTTATGTCTAACAATCTCCCCCTTAAACTTGATTTTGTCTTCGATTGGTTCTTTAGTCTTCACTTGAGGATGATCGGCTTCTTTTCTTGGGTGGCATGTCTTCATCATTCCATTCGTTTTTCTTTTGTCCACCACTTGTGCTACCTTCTTCATTATTAACTTCAACCACCAACTCGCGGCCCTTGTATTTGAGATGGTACCATTCCATCATCTCCAAATAACGGACATACACTAGCCTTAGAGTCAATGCTATATCTTCCTTCTTTGCCAAACTTGGTAGCCCTCTTCCATAACCAATCGACATTGCAACAATCGCCCAATTATCATCCCTTGTAACTTTATCATATCCACCAAACACTTGCACTTTAGTGTATAAATCCAATAAACATATTGGATATCCGGTTCCATCTCATGGTGGCATAGGTGCTTTGTTCTTGATTTTTAAGAATTCTTGCATAAACCATTCTACGGTTTTTTCAAATTCTAATTCAAATTTACGCTTGTACCTTTCAACCATAGTGGTAACATGGATCAAATCCATGAAAACCAAGCAATCTTGCAATCGTGATTCATTGGTTGGATACATGATAGGACCTTTCTCCATAATGCCTTCATAATTGTCCTTATCTATTGAGAATTCTTCGAAATGCTTAAAAACAAAAGCCCTCTCTTTATCTTCATCCTTAAGTCCCTCTTTTATGACTTCAAATCTGACCCGTTTGTTTGTGAATGCCTCTTGCGCGCCTTTACCATCCTTTTTCACAATATTCTTTCTTTCGGGGCATTTGAATGTGAAGTGATCTTCACCATCACATATTCGACATGTTATAATCTTTCTCCTTTCTTGGATAATCGGCCGATGGATATGACACACGTCTCCATCAAATTCAACTTCTAATCCTTCTTGATTTAACATTTCTATACTTAAAACATTTTTACGAAGAGTAGGAACATAGTATACCGATTTAATCTTGTGTACTTGTCCTCCACTTGTAATTATCACCAATCCTTTTCCACGAAAGTATTCCCTTCTATAACCATTTGGTTGTCCTTCGATTCCAAATGATTTGCTAAAGATAGCGAATTGATCCTTGTATCCGCATCCATGCTCTCTTCTCGTCAAACTTGCATACCACACATCGTCCCATCCTTTCTCGTCTGTCCCTTTCACCATAAATTCTGTTTTTCCCATCTTCTTAGGACAATTTCTTCTATAATGGAAATGTTCTTTGCATTTTCCACAACACATTGCGTGTGGATATTCGGGGACATCACTAACTTGTTTATTAAACTCTTTTTGTGCCTTCTTTCTCTTTTCTACTTGTTTCTTCGGTGAAGATCCGATGTGAAAACGGGAGAAATTGATGTTAATGGGATTCATACAATCCCTCTTGAGTTCTTCGACCCTCTCGGCCAGAACAGTCTGATCCACATGATCAGAAATAACTTCGGAATAAGGCTGCTTTCCTTTATCATTTTGAACACCCTCGGATTTCTTAAATACATCGAATAAACCGTATGTTTTCTTACGGTTGACTGGCTTTGATGCCATGTTAATTTTCTGCACAGGTTTGGTATGATTGAATGTTTGCGAGCGGTTAAAATTGGAGGGAATAGATAGAGGGTTGTTTGAAAGTTAGTTATTGAAACAACGTAAACTTTCATATATTGAGATGAACATATCCGGCCCCTATTTATATGTTGCGAACCGGTATGATACAAACAGACACAACACTTCAAGTTTAATCAAACTTATACTATCCTATTTACTAACCGGTGTGTTATCTAACCGGTTCTAACTATCCTTCTAACTTAGGATATAAATATTAACATATGTTTATAATTACATTAACATAAGAATATAAATCAAGTTTAACTTTATGTCTAACAAATCGCGATATGAGTTTACCAGAAAATACACGATGGCATGGTCCAAGGGTGAATCGAGTACAAATCCACCTTTCATAAACGACCAACATTCGCTTTTTGCAACGACGTTTCCTATACACATTTTTGTGTCATTGCCTAGTGTTAGGCTAGCCTTGATCGCGGTTGTAGTGGAGCCGTTTATCTTCACCCAACCTATGGGATAAAGCAAGTGTTAACAACAAGTTGGTCATATCAATACAAGTTCATATATAGTTATTATATCTTACAATTAGTTTTAAGTTAATAATAAAAGGCAACTCAACTGGAGAATGAGTAGATTGTATCCCCTGAGAGATTTGGCAACATGAATGTAGAGGAAACAGATTGATTTTGATTAATGATAATCCCACCATTATAAAGCGGATCTTCAGGCGCGTTCTTGCACTAAAATATCGAAATGATATTGATTAAAATTACAAAACTTATGCCAAAATATTTCTTTGTAAACTTACCTCAATGTAGCCTGTAAAATCATAAGACGGACCATCTACAAAATCAAGACACAAAAACAATCGATAAAACGTTAGTTTATACGAATATCAGTTAAAAAGGCACAAAAATGAGTTGTTGATGTTGTCTTATGACCTTCGGTTGCTGCTGCAAATATTATGATAAGAAACAAAACAAATAGTTTCACAAAAACGAGTTGTTCTTCCATGTTTAATTTCTTGAACTCGAATCGATATGGGTTCAAGAGACGATGCAGGCATAATAAGTATATGGCTTGTGAACGACCAAAAAACAGAAATAAACAGTTTACAAATCATGTAATTTATTTGGAAAATGAGAAGGTTGTGCTAGTGTTTTGTACTATATCATATCTTTAATTGAAAACAATGTTGGAGTTTAGTTCATAACTCGTGCTCACTCGTTTGGACGGCTGATTTGCACGCTTATTTAACTATTTCTGTCGGTTAATTTTAGTACTAACGTTAGATTTCTGATCATTTGTTCAGTCTTTTTTGTTTTCTTCTGTAAAAAGTTTGTGTCACAAATAGAAGGCGTCCTATTTTGCAAAAATATTAAAACAATATAAGGAAACAAAAGATCCACATCCATATGAATTAGTTCTTTGTAAGTTTATAAGACACATATATGTAACAGTGACAAGATATAAGTAAATGATATTTTAATGCTAGAATCTCTTGGTATAATATGTTGGGATTACTCGGGTTTTCCGTAGGTCACGATTCACGGGTCGTGAATTATATTAGTTTGTTTGCATGAATAAGCTTGAACTTCATATGTTACGTATGAGTTGCATGGGTGGATATAAAGACTTAGAGGCATTTTCTAGTTTATATTTTAGTTTAATTTAATTGTTTAGTATTTGGAATTAGTATTTTGATTTGACCAAGTATGGTGAAAATGATCATTCATTGAGGAGATGCATGTTGGTAGAAGGAGTCACATGTAGTGCGGCAAACGAACTGAACTTTCAGCGAACAGTTTACGAACCGTTCGGCGGGAAGTTTATTTGTGTTCGTTCGTTTAATAAAGGAACGAACACGAACAAAAATTTTTGTTCGTTTAGTTAAACGAACGAACATGAACAAAGGTTGTGTTCGTCCGTGAACATTCGGTAACGTGTTCGTTTATGTTCGTGAACGTTCAGTAACGTGTTCGTTTAAGTTATGTTCATTAGTTTAATAGGGTTTTTAATTTTTATAATGTTTTTTACATTCTTTAATTTTTATATATTTACCTAAATAAGTAAATAATTTATGTGAGGTAAATATATGGCTATACAAGATCAACAAACTCTACTTTTAGTATAATCATTAAATAAATAATTAATAAAGAGTTCAAGTTTAAATAACAAATTAATAAAGACTTCAAGTTTAAGATGCGAACTTAGTTTTTTTAGACACTACTTCATTATGTTTACCAATATGATGAACACTTTGTATTCATCCACACCTGTTTGTGTTTATTAATGTCCGATTGTGTTCATGAGCGTTCATGAACAAAACGAACACAAACGAACACGAACACGAACACGAGTATTTTCTTAACAAACGAACACGAACACAAAATCTCGTTCTGTAAGTGTTCATGAACTGTTCGTGAACACATAAATTCTTTAACAAACGAACACGAACAAGACCTTGTTCGTGTTCGTTCGGTTCGTTTGCAGCCCTGGTCACATGTTCACTAAATCTTTAGGAGCTATTATTGGATGTAGTTCCTTTTAAGTTGCTTTCTTGTAAGCCTATATAAGGCCATATGGGGTGGTATCACCCTATCACATTTATCACATTATCACACCCAATCATCTTGTGACATCTTATTTCATCACTAAACCCATGTGGTGGTGTTCACAATTATCATAAAACCATCACACCCAATCAATTTGTGACACCTAATTCCATCACACCCAGCACTATTTTTTATAAATAAAAAACAAGAGAAATAGTTTTTTAGTGGAGACCATCCAGCTACTTCTGGTGAGATGGATAGTTTTTTAGTGAGGACCACCTACCAGCCATCTCTTTTCTTGACTTTCTCTGTGATGTATGCTATATTGTGTGCATCACAATGCATCACAGAATAGGTGGGGTGGTGGTCGTGATGGTCACGGCCATCACAAGGTGACCATCACGGACCACCCCGACCACCCTAAGGCCACATGAATCAATAAGGCTATAGGGTGTGAAGACATGAAAAAGTTCATGTCTCCATGTCATCTAGTATGTCACGTAGGACAACACCCTTTTTCTCTTGGTTAGGACATGAGTGGGGTGTAGAAACATGAAAAAGTTTATATCTCTTGTATTTATTACTTAATTTATTTTTTAAATATTAATGTTAATTAGTTATATAAGTAACAAATAAACAAAAATAATGTTAAAATGAATAATAAATTTTATAAAAAATATTACAAACCATCCTAGAATTAAAAAAAAAATTTACAAACCTAAAAAAAATTACATAAACGTTTAAAAGTAAATACTAGTCGTCGTGTCCATTGTTCCAAATGTATTCAATCAAGTCGGCTTGAAGATGATAATGTATGTGATCATTACATAACAAGAATTCGTTTAACTCTTACTGCTCTGAGCCAACCGGAATAGTTCTCCTCTACCGCGTTTTCATCGTACTCACAAATAGCTCAGCCTTCGTCTTCGATGATCAAGTTATGCAGTAAGATATAAGCATACATACAATAACGTAGTTTTTTGGCTGTGAAAGAACGTGCCGGGTTTGCGATGATGTAGACGAATCAACCTAGGGATGGCAATGGGTCGGGTTTGGGACGAGTTTAGTAATCCCAACCCCATACCCGATTAGGTATGCTTGTCCCAAACCCGTCCCAAAACCCGTCGGGTTTGTGTCGGGTAATTACCGATCGGGTATCGGGTATACCCACGGGTTTCGGGAAAACCCATTAAATTTAAATTCTTACCCATTGGGTATATCCGACCAAAAACCCGTCGGGTATGCATTGGATAACTACTAACCAATTACATTTAGCTTTATTATATATATATATATATATATATATATATATATATTACAATGTATAAATATAAGGGGAGGGTTATCTTGAGAACGCTAAATAGCGTGAGAGCCGTGAGAACAAGTAAAAAAATCAATCAAAATCAAAATTTTTTAATACAAACCTCATTATAATCAAAACACAACATTAATAAATGTATTTTCTTTCCTAATAATTCATCTTTTTTTTTTTTTGCAAAAACACTTTAAAATTAACATTTTACACATGTGTAAATGAAACAGTTTACACATGTATAAACAGTAAATTTACACATATGTAAAAACAAATTATTTTCGTATACGTTTGAATTTTTATGCGTAAATTGTGTTTTTGAGATTGCATTTTAGTAATAAAGCCAAGCGTAAAAAAGAAATTTTGAATTTGAATGGTTTTAGATGCCGTTCTCACGGTTCGCACGAAATATAGGTGTTCTCAAATTAACTTTCCCCTATAAAATACTTAAATAATCTAAAAACACTCAAAGCTATAGATAACAAATAGTACACACTATTTTTTGGTAATTTTTAGCATAATATGGCAACTTAGATGGACAATTAGAT